>JAVIAB010000156.1:18980211-19020211 GCA_032433765.1 Megaustenia siamemsis | reverse complement strand
AGGCAGCGACCACCGACCAGTCTTTTTAGTGGTACAAAATAAGGCCATCAGGGAGAGCAGCACTCTCTCCAGATGGAATTACAAAAAGGCAGACTGGAAAATGTATCAACACTACACCAGTGTACTGACTAAAGATATAAATACAGATAGTGACACCAACAAAATAGTTGATGAATTCAGTAGACTAATAATACAAGCTGCCAGTGAAACAATACCTAGAGGGGCACGGAAACACTACAAACCATACTGGAGTAGTGAGCTAGAGCAACTGCACAATGACATGGAAACATCTCGAAAGCAAGCAGAAAATAACCCTTGCCAAGAACACCACAACTACCAGCATGCTAAAGCCAAGTTTCAACGGGCTAAACTACAAGCCAGACGGAGAAGCTGGAAAGAGGAAACAGAGTCCTTGAATCTTGAACGAGACACAAGAAAAGTGTGGAAGCTTGTAAAACAGCTGAATGATGAGGGTACAGAAAGGAACACCAAAATTACACTGAAGAAGGATGGAAACATTCTAACAGGTAAACATGCAGCAAATTACTTTGCAGACTCCTTTGCAAATGACAATAATATTGAAATTAGCCTAGAAAAACGAAAAGAGACCCGTTTAAAACAACAAAATGCAAGACAAGAAGAGACCACACATGAAGTAATGGAAACACCCATTACACAAAGAGAGCTAGAGCTGGCAATATCCAAATTAAAAATGAAAAAGTCACCAGGCAATGATGGAGTGTCCAATGAAATGATTAAGAACTTGGGAACTGCAGCTAAAGCAAAACTACTGCAGATCTACAACATTTGCTGGATCACAGGTAGAGTGCCACAGGCATGGAGAGAAGCAATTATGATACCATTACTAAAGCCAGGAAAAGATGGTTCAATGACATCCAGCTATAGACCAATCAGCCTTACAAGCTGTTTGTGTAAAACAATGGAACGTATAATCAATCTCAGACTGCAGTGGTACCTGGAAAGTGAAAATCTCCTTGTCCCACAACAAGCAGGCTTTAGACAGTGTTACTCTACCGAAGATCAAGCAACCTATCTTTCCCAGGAAATTGAAGATGCGTTTCAAGAAAAGAAACTGGTACTAGCAGCATGGATAGACCTAAAGAAAGCATTTGATAAGGTATGGAAGGAAGGGCTTTTGAAGAAACTGAGAAATTATGGAGTAAATGGCAGGATGTACAAATGGGTCAAAGCATACCTGCATAACAGGAGAGCCAGAGTGCAACTGGATGGTCTTAAGAGTAAGAAGGTCTTATTGCGCCAGGGCGTTCCACAAGGAGGGGTACTATCTCCAACACTTTTTCTGATCTACATCAATGACCTAGTTACTGAACTACCACATGGCATCAAAGTGGCAATGTATGCAGATGACTTGGTAATGTGGTGCACAGAGGAGTATGCAACAGTGGCCTCCAAATTGCTACAAAGAGCTATGAATGCACTGAATTCATGGACAAACAGATGGTGTATCAGCATCAATACAGACAAATGCAGAACTACACTTTTCACACTCTCCCCAAAACAAAAAGCAGGAGCCATCTACATAAACAATGAGCCTGTGAAAGAAGACATACAAGCTACATATCTCGGAGTTACATTTGATAACAAACTATCTTGGAAACAGCAGATAAATAAGGCAACCCAAAAAGCAAGGAGGAAATTGGCTATTCTAAGAAAGTTGTGTGGAACCACATGGGGTTCGAGTGGGAAAATACTCAGTAAAGTTTACCAACAGAGTATACGCCCACATTTAGAATATGGATCATCCGCATGGTGCTCAGCATCAAACACCACATTGCAAGAACTGGATAAAGTACAAAACCAGGCACTTAGGGTCATCACAGGAGCAATGAAATCAACACCAATATTGGAGATGGAGAAATTGTGGAGGATACCAGCACTGAGAGAACGGAGAGACACAAAGGTGCTGATACAGGCAGAAAAATTGGTATGCATGCCGAGACATCCAATGAAGGACAGATTCCAAAATCTTGCATTGGGACGACTTAAGAGAAGCAGCTTTATCCACCAAGCCAAGCGTATTAGTAGACAAACACCAGACATGCCAAGAGTTGTTAAACCCCTTCTGCCCATACCAGAACAGACTCCCTGGACAGATGAATCAGGATTATCAGTTCAAATACGGACAGAAGTGAAAGGAATAGTTGACAAAGAGGAACAAAATAGTCTACAGCGAAAAACAATAACTCTCAGTTTCCTGGATGAAGAATACCCACAAGACCTATGGATCCGTGTGTACACAGATGGATCAGCACAGAATGCAGTAAAGAATGGGGGAGCAGGTGCATATATAGAGTACCCAAATAACACTAGGGATATGAATAAAATAGCAACAGGGAAATATTGTCACAATTATGATGCAGAAATACAAGCAATAAAGTTGGCAATAGAAAAACTGCTGAACAGTAATCTTAGCCCACAGCCTGTAGTGTTTTTGACAGATGCAAGATCAGTACTCCAGGCACTACAATCCAGAAAATTACCACATCTGCAGACCTTATTGACTGAACCCTGCAAACACCACAGGGTTGCCCTGCAGTGGATCCCGTCTCGCTGTGGAATACCAGGAAATGAGAAAGCAGATCAGTTGGCAAAGGAAGGTTCAACAGGCACACAACTAGATACACCAGTTACATACCATCATAAGAAACAGATAATCAAATCAATCAGAGGACCACAAGCCCCAAATCAGGATGCCTTTCATAATATGAATAGATATGAACAAGTTATCATTATACGCCTAAGAACAGGACACAATCGACTCCATAGTCACATGTATACAAAATTCAAGATCGGCACATCAACTACTTGTACATGTGGACAGGCACCCCAGACTGCTGAACACATACTTCAAGACTGCACTGCATATAGTAGACTGAGGAAAATCCATTGGCCCATAGATACAACACTACAGACAAAACTATATGGGCCACTGCAAGAATTACAAAAGACAGTAAAATTTATACAGGAAACGACATTGCAGATATAGACAATACTTCAGGCGAACGAAAGATCTATCTATCTATCTATCTATCTATCTATCTATCTATCTATCTATCTATCTATCTATCTATCTATCTATCTATCTATCTATCTATCTATCTATCTATCTATCTATCTATCTATCTATCTATCTATCTATCTATCTATCTATCTATCTATCTATCTATCTATCTATCTATCTATCTATCTATCTATCTATCTATCTATCTATCTATCTATCTATCTATCTATCTATCTATCTATCTATCTATCTATCTATCTATCTATCTGTCTATCTGTCTGTCTGTCTGTCTGTCTGTCTGTCTGCCTGCTTGCCTGCCTGCCTGCCTGTTGGCCTGCCTGCCTGCCTGCCTGCCTGCCTGCCTGTCTGTCTTTCTGTCTGTCTATCTCTTTGACTGTCTGTCTGTCTATCTGTTTGTCTATCTGTTTGTCTGTCTTTCTGTCTATCTTTCTGTTGGTACGAAATACATTATTACCTTCGACCCGAAATGGTTCCAGTGATATAGGCCTATTTGATAAAAAGTGGTTTCTTTTAAACACAATAATATTACCAACTCTTTATTAGACGCCAAACCACAACAATCAAAATAATGCGATATGACGTGCCTGTTTTCCAACATAATTTTGTTCATGATAACCGTTGCACAAATTGAATTATATATTATCCCTCTTTCGTCGTTTATCCATGCATTGTATATTAAAACGTTCAGAAATGACTGTTTTTGTGCGTGTCTCCAGTAATATATAATGTCTCTTTACAGGAAATGACAAGCACAATCTGCTAGCTTGAGGGTGGCGGGTAATACAACACAATAAAAAATAATGTTACTTGTCTCCCGAAAGTCAATGCAATAAGCAAATATACACAACACTAAAAAAAGACATTTCCCTCCATAGTATTATATATGTATATATATTCCCATATATAGTATATTCATGTGTACACGATTTAGGCGAATTTAATCATATAATGTTTTACATAAGAAATGCAGAAAAAAGAATGCCATGGACAGCTAAGAAGTCATGAAAACGTTCTGAAAGAGGTCAAAGCAAAAAGAAAGCTATTTTACAAAATTAGGAAGAAACAATCATAATTGTTTGGCCATGTAATGAGAATGGAACAGCTGGAATATTTTGCGACTACTGTGAAAATTGAGGGACGAAGAGGTGGGGCGAAACAAAGAGAAAAGATATCAGACAGCTTAATTGAGAGAATGGCTTGGCAGAAGGTCAACAACAGAAATGATAACTGTTGATATCGAAAGTTGTGGAGAGACATGATGACATACGCCAGCAGATTGATTTTGTTAAGCTCTCAGATCGTCCCTCTCCTCAGCACTTTCTCTAGTACGAAGCACGCCTACCACACACCAGCGCCACACACTAGCACCACACACCAGCGACACACACCAGCACCACACACCAGCACCACACACCAGCGCCACACACCAGCGACACACACCAGCACCACACACCAGCGCCACACACCAGCGACACACACCAGCACCACACACCAGCACCACACACCAGCACCACACACCAGCACCACACACCAGCACCACACACCAGCACCACACACCAGCACCACACACCAGCGCCACACACCAGCGCCACACACCAGCACCACACACCAGCACCACACACCAGCGCCACACACCAGCGCCACACACCAGCACCACACACCAGCGCCACACACCAGCGCCACACACCAGCACCACACACCAGCGACACACACCAGCACCACACACCAGCGCCACACACCAGAACCACACACCAGCACCACACACCAGCGCCACACACTAGCACCACACACCAGCACCACACACCAGCACCACACACCAGCACCACACACCAGCGACACACACCAGCACCACACACCAGCGACACACACCAGCACCACACACCAGCGCCACACACCAGCACCACACACATACAAGAACATATAAGAAGAAAGATTTGATAAGGGACTACCTATACTATTAACAATTTACACAAACGAAATCAGAAATTACAAATGTTAGTCTACTAAAAGTAAGTAAAGAGTCCTCATCACGCCATGTGGCGTATAGGGAATATGGTGTTAGTGACCATACATTTTACAGACATTCGGCACATGATTTTTGGGATAATGTGGTCGGTATTACGCCCGTGCCGCTTTCTATCTATCTATTGTCCTTTCGAGCCGAAGACGGCACATAGGGCAGAACCACAATCTCAAAACAGAAACCTTGCGTGCCAAAATGGCACATATTGCGGAGATCACTGCTTCTAAAACCTATGGCTCTGTTTCCATAACAACACTTTTCACAATGACAGCCTGTCAAGCCATCGATCAACCTCCTTAGTCGCATCTTACGACATGCCAGGAAGGTCACAGTGTCACTATTCTTTACTTCCCTCACAATGAAGCCCCGGTAACACACGGGAATCTCACGGGATTGCTGTGCCGCTTTACTTACCCAGAAAAAAATCCGGTACCCAGTTAAGGTTGGGTGAACCAGGAAGCCGTCGGTTGGGATCAAACCCTACCTCTTGTCCTTGTTAGTCTACTAGCAAATGTGTAAAGGCATCAAGGTGCATAGAAATGCGAAGATGCTGTAAAGCTGATGATAATAGCGAAAATTAGAAAAAATGCAAAAGTAATATGGTAGTAGCTTTACATAAGTGAGAAACAAAACAAAGGTAGAACGACGTTTCGGCCCCAAGACCTTCAGCACAAACAGCAAACAACACCACACAAATATATAATTACATCCACAGAAATCTAACTACATGGCGATATTTGTGTACATCATTATACATTTTTGTGTTGTGGTTTGTTGTTCTGCTGAAGGTCTTTTGGCAGAAACGTCGTTCTATTTTTTTTTATTTGTTTCTCACCTACGTAAAGCTGTTACCATACCTCTTATTCCTTTTATTTTAAAAATCTTCCTAGTATACAAGCGTCATACATTTATAGTATTAATACCGATAGCGGGCTGAAAAGAATCACCCAAAGTTTGTGTCATTTTCAGCTTTGCGAGCTGGGAAGGTTGTTGGTAATAGGACATCAGCCGTCAATAGTTCGCATAGCTGAAGGCGTCACAAAGTTTGGGTTATTCGGGGTTTTCCCCTCTCATGCATTATTTGAACTGGATGTGAAACTAGTATTAAATGCATTTTACTTCAGTTGTATCGTTGTTTTCTACAAAATATAATTCAAGCTCCTGTGAAACAAATGCATTGTCTTGGAGGGCAGCGGAAGTGACGTAAGCTAGAATGGAGTCTGGGAAACGGTTGCCAAGGTCATGATAATCTTAGTGGACTTGCACATTTTTTTTTTTTAAAGAGAGAAGAAAAAGAAAGTAGTAATAATAAATATTAAAGCACATTTAGGGTCTTCATGCTTGCGCTGCCCCGGAGCACTGACACCATACATACCTGTCTAGCCCATGCCTTTGCAAACTACGATACGCCAGTGGTAAAGAGTGGAAAGGTGGAAAAAGGTGAAATTGTGCAAATGGCTAACGGTTCTTGTGTTCAGGGACGTAATACTTACAGCACTCCGGGCGCTGGTAATCCACTGATCATCATCATTGGGTGACGCCTCGAAATCTAAGAATGGCCACCATGAAGCGCCATTTTACTCTATCTTTTATTTTGATGGTGCACGTTGCTATAAGTGTACCTGTCCATCTTGCAGTGTTATCAATCCACTTTAGTGTTGGTCTGCCTCTGGCTCATCTGCTTTATACCTTCCCTTCCAAGATGACTTTCATAACGGTATCATTTCTCCAGTTATTTTCTTGTCTATTGTCCTATTGTCAATGATTCACATCCATATCGTAAGACTGACTCGACATAACATTTAAGAACTCTTTTTCTTGTTGCTGTTGTCAAAAATGAATTGTACAGTATCTCCCTCATTAGTCCTCATGTACAATCATGAATCGCCGCAATCAGAAAAGACAGCGCCTATTAAAACGCACATAAAGTCAACGAGAGTATGGTCTCCATGTATCTAATGACAATCGTTGAGGCAGTCAGAAAAAAAAGTCAGAGTTGTGTATATAAATGGACACCCTGAAGGGTACGTGAGGAAGTAGAGGTAAAGATTGATGAGGAGGAACCATGAGTCAACGTCACTCCTTCGGATGAAAGAGATGGGAGTTAAGATGGGCACAGCCAGAAACGAGAAACATAGTGGGCGTGTGAGATGACTTATCAACCAACACAGAACTGGAGTCGTATGTTGCTGGGCACTACGGGACTTGCTGAGGAGGGGATCTGAGCATCTATGGACATGTTCGGAGTGCAATGATGATGACCAGCTAATAACTCAATAACTGAGGAGGGGATCTGAGCATCTATGCACATGTTCGCAGTGCAATGATGATGACCAGCTAATAACTCAATAACTGAGGAGGGGAACTGAGCACCTATGGACATGTTTGGAGTGCAATGATAATGACCCGCTAATAATTCAATAACTCAAGATGAGGAGGAGAAGAGAAGACAAATAAGGAGTAACAGAAAAAGAAGGAGTCGAACGAGGAAGAAAGGAAGAAGAAGGAAAAGGGGGATGAACAAAGAAAAGATGAAATGGAGAAGAAGAAAAAACAAGAAGAAGAGAAAAGAAAGAAACAAAAAGGAAGAACTAAGAAAGAAAAAAAGAAGGAACTTAAAAAGAAAGATATGAATAACGGAGACGACAAAGAAGAAGAATGGAGAAGTTAGCAAGTTTTAATGTAACATTATTTAACCAACATTATCCAGCGCCAAACTTGATATTAGTGCTCTAATTAATATGCTACCCACAAGCACGAAATCAAGGACAACACATTAATTAGCACTCCCTGTCTGCATGCATGCGTCACGTTGTGTTACCACCTCAGGCAGGAAACGAAGCACTTTTCTCTCAGACAGGTAACCAGACAGGTAACAGGTTTATGTTGACATGACCTATTTGTACAATAATATATGTGGTGTAAAGTAGGCAGTCGTATGTCTTTTCAGCTGTTTGTATATTTTTGTTTTTGTTTTGTAAAAGAATAGTGTATAAACATACATAATTATATATATATATATATATATATATATATATATATATATATATATATATATAACACTATCTCCATATCCTATGCCCAGGCAGAGTAGGCAAAGTGACAAATCGGCAGACCTAAACTACGATATAGAGATATCTGCAAATCATCTCTGAAAGACTTCTCCATCTGTGAAAACGACTGGCAACATCTGGCAAGTGATCGCACATCATGGAGAGCATGTATAAGGAACGGTATAACAACATTTGAGACTGTGCTAAGACAGGACTTAGAAGAGAAGAGACTCATGAAAAAGGATGGTAAACCCTGTGGATCAGCGAGCCTGACCTGTTCATTATGTGACCGCGTGTGTTTGTCAAACATTGGTAGAATTAGCCACGAGAGAAGCTGTTCGGCAAAAACAGTACCTCAAAAAAATACGCAATAGCCTCCACTAGACCGTCTGACAAGACGAAAAGGGCCATATATATATATATATAATATATATATATATATATATATATATATAATATATATATATATATATAAATATATATAGTATCATCTTTCCTTACTCATTTACCTTTCAACGTCGAGGGGAGATATAGTTTGTCGTCTTCTGTTGGCCATCTGCTGCTATTATGTTTCCCAGTGTTTCTAATATTCCATCAATTCATCTTTTTCGTGGTCGGCCCTTGAGTCTGGTGTTTTCTTCACATTTATTAAAGGCTCGTTGTGTTTTGGTCTTTCTGTTTCTCATTTCTTCAGTTTTTGTTTTTCATACAACACACGTAAATAATTCTTAAAATTGAATTACGCAAAACAAACCATGACGCAAACTGAGTGACCTGAATACGTAGAACAATCTTGGCAGAGACTTCCTGTTGAATGGGCACCATCAATTACCGCCCTTACCACCTGTACCACGTGACATTAAACTGTCCCCGTTAGAGACTAGCTGACATAGATCATTCAGACAATTTCACTTTCAGTTTACAAAAACGGACTAATTATGTAGCTAAATTGGTTTATAAAAACGGACTAATTATGT
This sequence comes from Megaustenia siamemsis, assembly GCA_032433765.1. Lineage (NCBI taxonomy): Eukaryota > Metazoa > Mollusca > Gastropoda > Stylommatophora > Ariophantidae > Megaustenia > Megaustenia siamemsis. The sequence continues at coordinate 19,011,094 of JAVIAB010000156.1, read as the reverse complement.
AGTTAAATTGGTTTATAAAAACGGACTAATTATGTAGATAAATTGGTTTATAAAAACGGACTAATTATGTAGCTAAATTGGTTTTAAAAACGGACTAATTATGTAGTTAAATTGGTTTATAAAAACGGACTAATTATGTAGCTAAATTGGTTTATAAAAACGGACTAATTATGTAGCTAAATTGGTTTATAAAAACGGACTAATTATGTAGTTAAATTGGTTTATAAAAACTGACTAATTATGTAGTTAAATTGGTTTTTAAAAACGGACTAATTATGTAGCTAAATTGGTTTATAAAAACAATATTAATTTCTGAAATGTTAAACATTATAGTGAAGGAAAGCAAAAATAAAGGACCCAACCTTAACTCTTTCCGCACGTTTCGACGCACCAAGTGCCATGCCGATTTCGGTCATGTACGTTTAGCCGCACAGAGCGTCACTCTCAATTTGATTAGTGTAAACTGTCATCAAACCATATTCTTGTTAATGTCTTGTATTATCGTGGTATTAGTAAGCTGCAATTACTTGTTTAATTATCTAAAAATTCATATATATATGATATTTAATGATATTTTATATTATGATATATAAAATTAACATATTATATATATATATATATATATATATATATATATATATATATATATATATAATATGTTAATTTTAATGGTTAATCATGATCATCATGTGCCATACCGGTTGGAGTAGGCGATCACGTCCTTCCACAATCTTCTATCTACAGTGTATCGTATCAGTTCTGTTGTTGACTGTTTATGCCATGTCATGACACCAAATTATCCAGTATTTTCTCCCTTTGTCGTCCAAGATATCTTTTTCCTTTTATTTTGCCTGCTGTAACCAAGTATTTCAACTTTCCTCTTCTCATGATGTGCCCGAAAATACTTGTTAATGGTTGTATAATTATAAACATATATATTGATATTTAAAAACATGCAACAATTTTGTCTCTGAAATATCTACCGCTAAATTTATTAAAAGCTTCTGTAATGACAGAGTTAATAACAAAAAAGACAGAAGTTGAGTGGTAAAAACAAAGAACAAGACATCACCGCAATGCACCATAAAGACAAATGGAACAATATTAAGACAAGTAAATTAATTTCAATATCTGGGAACATTGTTAACCTTAGATGGTAGATGTAAAACAGAGGTGAGATGCAGAATGGCTCAGACAAAAGCAGTGTTTTTAAAAATGACGAAGATAAAGAAGTTCTCAAGAAAAAGAGTTCTTAAATGTTCTACTCCAGTCAGTCTTAACATGTGGATGTGAGTCATGGACAATAAGACAAAAGAAAAGAAAATCACTGGAGGCTGAAGAAATGAGGTTTTACAGAAGAATGTTGATAATACAATGGACAAAAAGAGAGCTACTATCCAATATTAGGAAGAAAAAAAATATTTTTTTGCCATATAAAGAGAAGAGAATAACTGGAATATATTGTGACAACTGGGATAAAGTTGAGGGACGAAGAGATAGCGGGAAGCAGAGAGAAAAGATATCAAACAGCTTAAGAGAATGGCTTAACTGAAGGTCAACAACAGAAATTATAAATAACTGTCGAAATAGAAAGTTGTGGAGAGACATGACCACCTACGCCAGCAGGCAAGATACTTGATGATGTTTAATTTCTGTGAATGTTGAAAAAAACATGAAAATAGGAAAAACGTTATATTCAAGTTTTTGTACAACTCATTTGGAATCTTTTTTTTTAAATTCCTTTTTAATGTCTATTGTATCTTGACGGTTGTGCCAGGAAAAATAGGCAACCAACTTCCGGGATGGATTTGAAGGCTATTTGGTTCCCTCACTTTTCCCCAAGTCAATGCATGGCCCCTAGAATCTGCTTTTTATAGCAACAGCAACCCTCTGGCCAACGGCTTTGGTAAACCTACAAAACTATGCAGGACAGGTTAACGAAAAACGAAAAAATATATGTCTAGCATAAAAATGGTAAGGTAAAAGCTTTAAGTAGTTAGTAGACGACACATATTCTACTTTCCCAGAAAAAAATCCGGTACCCATTAAAGGAACCGGTAGCCGTCAGAACCATCCGGTACCCATTAAAGGAACCGGTAGCCGTCAGAACCATCTAAAATCTATGTCGTCTACTAACCACGTAAAGCTTTTACCATACCATTTTTTCTATTTTTTTCAATTTTCCCTCACATTCAGCTTTACTGCAGCTTCGCATTTTTATGCATTCATTTGAATTTCTTTGCCTTAAACCCAAAACTATGCAGGACAGGTTAACGAAAAACGAAAAAATATGTCTAGAATAAAAATGGTATGGTTAAGCTTCACGTTACAAATGGATACCACAAATCAGAACGAGGTTTCCACAGGAACAAACATACGACACATGTACACATATGTATTTAAAGTAATTTAAAAAATCGAACTTGAAAGAGAAATGAAAAGTAAAGGAGAATAAAATGTTAATAAAAAGTTCCATGTGAGATCTAAAAAGAATCTTTCTTCTGAAAGAACGGAAGTGCGCACGGGGTGCATGTGCGTGCACAAAAGTGAAATTGTGCGCACACAGCACGCAGTAGCAGAAGTTTACAAAAACAGATCCGTGTTTCGTTCTGATTTGTAGTGTCCACTTGTTAAGTGAGGGAGCCACGATAGCTCAGTGGTTAGTGAACTGGACTACAAAGGACAAGAGGTAGGGTTCGATTCCAACCGACAGCTTCCAGTTCACCCAGCCTTTAATGGGTACCGGATTTTTTTCTGGGAAAACAAAACGGCATGGGCGTAATACCGACCACATTACCCCAAAAATCATGTGCTGAAGGTCTGAAAAATTTATGGTCACTAACACCATATTCCCTATACGCCACTTGGCGTGACGGGGGCTCTTTACTTTTTTATTTTACTTGCTACGCGAAGCTATAACTATACAATTATATACAATAATATCCAATTATATATATAATATCTTTGTTCATTTCTCCTCATAGCTAGCTTCACTGCAGCTTCGCATCTTGATGCATATATGTGTATTTCTTTGCCTTTACTCTACAAGTTAAGGAAGGAAGTCCACCTTCTATAGTACACGTTCTGGAGAGAGGGAAAAGGTTCGACTCACCCGACAACGGTGTTGAGGGTAGAAGCTAGAACAGCCTCGTGTCGGGCCGAGGACACAACAGAGGACCTAAGCTGGTAAGTGGCCAGAACCAATCAGAATACAATGGTAAGCTACTGATTGTAGACTGCCGAGATATTATAATAACCAAAAAGAATTACAAACTGAGGAAGTGACATCATTCTGCAGGGGAAATTAAAATACTATGGTCACGTCAAAAGACATAGCGGGCTGGGAAGATAAAAAAAAACAATAATAGAAGGTGAGGTTCATGGGTGACGCGTGAGGGATAAACCAAGAAAAATGCAGTTTTAAGACATCAAGGAGACCTTGTACATGACAAGCGAAATAAGTGGGAGATCTGGTTAGAAACAGAGATTCTTTCAGACGGTCTATGGTGACTGCAGCACCGTTGTGTGGGAGATCTGGCTAGAGACTGATTCTTTCAGACGGTCTGTGGTGACTGCAACATTGTGTGGGAGATCTAGCTTGAGACAGAGATTCTTTAAGACGGGCTGTGGTGAATGGAACGTTTTGTTGGAGATCTGGCTAGTGACAGAGATTCTTTCAGATGATTTGCAGCGACTGCAACGTTCTATGGGAGATCTGGTTAGAAACAGATTCTTTCAGACGGTCTATGGTGAATGCAACGTTCTGTGGAAAATCTGGCTAGTATCAGATTCTATCAGACAATCACGGTTAATGCAACGTTATGTTGGAGATCTGGTTAGAGACAGAGATTCTTTCAGACGGACTTTGATGAATGCAACGTTTTGTGGGAGATCTGGCTAAGGACAGAGATTCGTTGAGACTGGCTGTGATGAATGCAACGTTCTGTTGAAAATCTGGCTAGTATCAGATTCTCTCAGACAGTCTGTGGTGAATGCAGCGTTCTGTGGGGGATCTGGTTAGAGACAGAGATTCTTTCAGATGGGATTTGATGAATGCAACGTTTTGTAAAGTTCATGGAACCTGATGATGGATAACGATATTGCCATGTAGCGTTCCAGAGTGAATGAACGTGTCATTTCCTGACCTTCATTCACACACACACACACACACACACACGCTCACGAATTATAGGAGGACGCTGATTTGATTCCTGTTTGTGGTCAATAGTTTGTTTTTTCTTTCCATGGCAAAATAAAAACTTACACTAGATCACCTGTTGGCGTCTGCACTGGACAAGCAGTCTTCATTCTTCGGTTCTGCAAGTTCACAAGGTCCTGTAAGTTCACCAGATTCTGTAAGTTCACCAGGTTCTGTAAGTTCACCAGATTCTGTAAGTTCACCAGGTCCTGTAAGTTCACCAGATTCTGTAAGTTCACCAGGTTCTGTAAGTTCACCAGATTCTGTAAGTTCACCAGGTCCTGTAAGTTCACCAGATTCTGTAAGTTCACCAGGTTCTGTAAGTTCACCAGATTCTGTAAGTTTACCAGGTCCTGTAAGTTCACCAGATTCTGTAAGTTCACCAGGTTCTGTAAGTTCACCAGATTCTGTAAGTTTGCCAGGTCCTGTAAGTTCACCAGATTCTGTAAGTTTGCCAGGTTCTGTAAGTTTACCAGGTCCTGTAAGTTCACCAGATTCTGTAAGTTCACCAGGTTCTGTAAGTTCACCAGATCTGTAAGTTCACCAGGTTCTGTAAGTTCACCAGATTCTGTAAGTTCACCAGGTTCTGTAAGTTCACCAGATTCTGTAAGTTTACCAGGTCCTGTAAGTTTACACCAGGTCCTGTAAGTTCACCAGATTCTGTAAGTTCACCAGGTCCTGTAAGTTTACCAGGTCCTGTAAGTTCACCAGATTCTGTAAGTTCACCAGGTCCTGTAAGTTTACCAGGTCCTGTAAGTTTACCAGGTCCTGTAAGTTCACCAGGTCCTGTAAGTTTAGGGTTAAGGCATAAAAATGCGAAGTTGCAGTAAAGCTGAATGTGAGGAAAAATTTAAAAAATAGAAAAAATGATATGTAAGAAGTTTTACGTGATAAGTGGACGACACAGACGGGGGCTAAACGACGTTTCGGCCCAATAGGCCTTCATGAGGAACAAACAAAAAAAAACACACAAAACTAATAACGAAACAACCAAAACAAAAACAATCGAAAGGTGTTAAAGAAAACAAAATTATCTATCCCGTGTGTAAACAGAGGTCAAAACGAAAAGGAAATAGCAACCAAGTGCGGCTGTCGTGAACGTACAGAAACGTGCAGAAATGTGCGCAAATGCACACAGAACCATAGGAGTTCACACAGGGGTCAGTGTGCAAACACATAGGAGAAAGAAAAGAACAGCAGACCAACAGGTGCTCCCTACTGACTCGGTCTTGTTCCCTAATAGACGGTTCGAGATCAAGCATAGCTTCACATGTGTGTCCCGCAACATCATTTATGCCATCATATGCCAACGATGCCACGTGACCTATATTGGTGAGTCTGGGAGAAGATTAGCGGAAAGATTTTGTGAACATCTACGTGATGTCCAACAAAATACTGGTACTCCGGTGTCTTCCCACGTCAACTCCCCTGATCACAAGGGCAAAGACGACTTCCGTGTCACTGGTATTGTCCTTTGTCTACTCTGGCGAACGCAGCCGCTATACTTTGGAAAATCGCCTCATAGTCCAGTATAGTTCGCTGACCCCACGAGGTATGAATGTATCACACTCATACACATAGTTCCCTTTTGGTTGCTCCTTCCCTTTTGCATAGCCTTCTCTACTGCACATATTTGGGTTCTTTGGTCTACTTACTATGCCATGCTATTTATAGTTCTCCGCCACGAGTCCCCAATGAGACACTTCGGTGTTCTCCTCTATACCTTTTTTCTGTGCTCCTTACCCCTTATTTGTTTTTATTGTACCCCACTCTCGGACATCTCACTCTTGCTGCCTTTTGAGCACCTGTTGGTCTGCTGTTCTTTTCTTTTTCCTTTGTGTCTGCACACTGACCCCTGTGTGAACTCCTCTGGTTCTGTGTGCATTTGCGCACATTTCTGCACGTTTCTGTACGTTCACGACAGCCGCACTTGGTTGCTATTTCCTTTTCGTTTTGACCTCTGTTTACACACGGGATAGATAATTTTGTTTTTTTTTAAACACATTTCGATTGTTTTTGTTTTGGTTGTTTCGTTATTAGTTTTGTGTGTGTGTTTTTTTGTTTGTTCCTGATGAAGGCCTAACGGGCCGAAACGTCGTTTAGTCTGTGTCGTCCACTTATCACGTAAAGCTTCTTACATACCACTTTTTTCTATTTTTTAATTTTTCCTGTAAGTTTACCAGGTTCTGTAAGTTAAACAGGTTCTGTAAGTTTACCAGGTCCTGTATGTTCACCAGGTCATGTAAGTTTAATAGGTCCTGTAAATATACCAGGTCCTGTATCTTTACCAGGTTCTGTAAGTTCAGCAGGTCCTGTAAGTTTACCAGGTCATGTATATTCACCAGGTCCTGTAGGTTTACCAGTCCTGTAAGTATACCACGTTCTGTACGTTCACCAGTTTCTGTAAGTTTACCAGGTCCTGTATGTTTACCATTAATGGAAAGATAATCAATAATCTGAGATATGCTGATGATACTGTTTTACTAGCAGAAAATCCTAAAGACCTACAACAATTGCTTAATGTGAGAAACATAACAAGCAAAAATATGGACTAGAAATGAATATCAAAAAGACTAAAACTATGATCATAAAGAAAGAAAATTCTCAAGACCTACAATTAAATATCACAGTTGAGGGAATACATCTGGAGACAGTCCAGAGTTACAACTACCTGGGACATACTATAACCAATGATGGAAAATGCAAAACTGAAATAAACAAAAGAATAGGTATGGCAAAAAGTAATTTTAATGCCATGAAAAATATACTAACAACAAAACAAATATCAACAGGGCTGAAACTAAGAATGGCAAAATGTTACATCTTCTCAATATTCCTGTGTGGTGCAGAAACATGGACATTAGACAAGAAAACAGAACAGAAAATTGAAGCGTTTGAAATGTGGATTTATAGAAGAATAGGTAGAATTGGATGGAAACAAAAGATAACAAACGATAAAGTTTTAAAACAACTGAAAATAAAAAAGAGAACTACTAAATACAATTAAGACAAGACAAATGACATTTTTGGGGCATGTTCAAAGACACAACAGCCTACTAAATGTAATATTGGAAGGAAAAATACAAGGTAAAAGAAGGCAGAGGCAGACCAAGACTAACATGGACGAGTAACATCAAAAGATGGTCAAGTCAATCTATGACAGCCAGCACCATCAAAGCAAGAAACAGAGTAGAATGGCGATCCATGGTAGCCAACCTTTGCTGCGGAGAAGGCACACGATGATGATGTATGTTTATCAGGTTCTGTAAGTTCCGCAGGTTCCGTAAGTTTACCAGGTCCTGCATGTTCACCAGGTCCTGTAGGTTTACCAGTCCTGTAAGTATACCACGTTCTGTACGTTCATCAGATTCTGTAAGTTTACCAGGTTCTGTAAGTTTAACAGGTCCTGTATGTTCACCAGGTCCTGCAAGTTTACCAGGACCTGTAAATTTACCAGGTCCTGTATGTTTACCAGGTTCTGTCAGTTCACCAGGTCCTGTAAGTTTACCGGGTCCTTTAATTTTACAAGGTCCTGGAAGTTCACCAGGTTCTGTAAAGTCACCAGGTTCTGTATGTTCACCAGGTCCTGTATGTTCATCAGGTCCTGTAAGTTTACCAGGTCCTGTAAGTTCACCAGGTTTTGTAAGTTAACCAGGTCATGTACGTTCACCAGGTCCTGTAAGTTTACCAGTTTCTGTAATTTTACCAGTTTCTGTAAGTTTACCAGGTTCTGTAAGTTTATCAGGTTCTGTAAGTTTACCAGGTTCTGTAAGATTACCAGGTTCTGCAAGTTTATCAAGTTATGTTAGTTCAGCAGGTCCTGTAAGTTTGCCAGTTTCTGTAAGTTCACCAGGTCCTGTAAGTTTACCAGTTTCTTTACGTTCACCAGGTCCTGTAAGTTTACTATGTTCTGTAAGTTCACCAGGTCCTGTAAGTTTACCAGGTCCTGTAAGTTCACCAGGTCCTGTAAGTTTACTATGTTCTGTAAGTTCACCAGGTCCTGTAAGTTTACTATGTCCTGTAAGTTATTAGGTCCTGTAAGTTTACCAGGTCCTTTAAGTTTACCAGTTCCTTTAAGTTTACCAGGTCCTGTAAGTTCACCAGGTCCTGTAAGTTTACCAGTTCCTTTAAGTTTACCAGGTCCTGTAAGTTCACCAGTTTCTGTAAGTTCACCAGGTTCTGTAAGTTCACCAGGTCCTGTAAGTTTACCATGTCCTGTAAGTTTACCAGTTCCTTTAAGTTTACCAGGTCCTGTAAGTTCACCAGGTCCTGTAAGTTCACCAGGTCCTGTAAGTTTACCAGTTCCTTTAAGTTTACCAGGTCCTGTAAGTTCACCAGTTTCTGTAAGTTCACCAGGTTCTGTAAGTTCACCAGGTTCTGTAAGTTCACCAGGTCCTGTAAGTTTACCAGTTCCTTTAAGTTTACCAGGTCCTGTAAGTTCACCAGTTTCTGTAAGTTCACCAGTTTCTGTAAGTTCACCAGGTCCTGTAAGTTTACCATGTCCTGTAAGTTATTAAGTCCTGTAAGTTTACCAGGTCCTTTAAGTTTAAGGAAAAATTGAAGAAAAATAAAAAATGGTATGTTAGAAGCTTTACGTGATTAATAGACGACACAGATTCGAACGACGTTTCGGCTCAATAGGCCTTCAGCAGGAACAAACAAACAACATACACACACAGATATGTGAATAAATAAAACTAATCCTACATAGCTAACTAGTAATGAAACATCAAAAACAAAATAATCGAAATATGTTGACTTCCCTGTGTGTCGTGGACAGTGGTCAGGCTATGAAAGGAATTTCTCACGGGTGTAGCTGTAATTTATACCCTGTGGTCAGAGGTAAAGGGTTCTAAAAATGCACGAGTGGGGGGAACGCTGTCTAGGTACGTCGACTACAAAGGCACAGGCAATATCTGAAAGTATCTAAGGGCCCATAAATACATGTATACACACACACAGATGCGTGTATACATATGTACACGTGCAAGAAGAAGTGCACATACTAATACATATCAACATACACATACATATACACACACATACATGTGTATGCATACAAGCAAGAGCACATATACATGCATGTATATGCGTATACATATATATACCAATACCCGTGCCTATGGACACATACATGCATGTGCACGTCCATACGGGGACAATCGTATGTGTGGAAGGGTTCAAACCGGGGTCAGTGTGCAAACTCGAAGGAGAAAGAATAGAACAGTGGAATGACAGGTATTCAAAAGGCGGAAAGAGTGAGATGTATGAGGGTGTGGTGCAATAAAAACATATGAGGGCTAAGTAGCGCAGAAAAAAGGTATATAGGAGAACACCGAAGTGCCTCAACGGGGACTAGTGGAGAAGAACTAAGAATAGCGTGGCATAGTAGATAGACTAAAGAGCCACCACATGGGTGGTAGAGAGGGCTATGCAAGAGGGAAGGAGCAGCCGAAAGGAAACTATGTGTATGAGTGTGATACATTCATGCCTCGTGGGGTCAGCGAACCATACTGGACTATGAGGCGATTTTCCAAAGTATAGCGGCTGCGGTCGCCAGAGTGACAGAGGACAATACCAGTGACACGGATGTCGTCTTTGCCCTTGTGATCTGGGGAGTTGAAATGGGAAGACACTGGAGTGCCAGTATTCTGTTGGACATCACGTAGATGTTCACAAAATCTTTCCGCTAATCTTCTACCAGACTCACCTATATAGGTCATGTGGCATCGTTGGCATATAATGGCATAAATGATGTTGCGGGACACACATGTGAAGCCATGCTTGATCTCGAACCGTCCATTGGGGAATAAGACAGAGTCAGTAGGGAGCACACAGGCACAGGTGATACAGTTACGACCACAAGGGGCCGTACCGAAGTGTTGAGGGTAGGAGCGAGGGAGACGGCTCCTAACCAGAATGTCTCCCAAATTCCTGTCGCGCTTGAAGGCGATCATCGGGGGATCACTAAAAAGTAGACGGGTAGTGGGATCAGAGAGGAGAATGGAACGGTAGCGGTTGAGTATCCTCACAGCTGCTAAGTTGTGAGGATGATATGTGAGGGTGAGTATAGTTCTCTCAGAAGGGGGTCGGTTGGAAGGGGTGAGTGCCTCGGGACGAGAGATAAGGAGGACCCGCTTGAGGGCAGACTGGAGGATCGAGTCTGGATAAAGCCGGCGGCTGAAGAAACCTAACATAAGGTGAGCCTGTCGGAGGAAATCTTGGTCATCCTGGCAGATGCGACGGAGACGCAATAACTGTGAGAATGGAATAGAGTCGCGACAAGAAGGTGAATGGGATGAAGTATAGAGAAGGTAGCAGTGGGCGTCTGTGGGTTTATAGAAAACCGAGGTGTGGAGGCCAGAAGTACCCAAAGAAACAATAAGATCTAGGAAGGTGACAGAGGAAGTGGATATACAAGATGTGATCTTGATAGCTTTGTGATAGCTACCAATATAGTCGATAAACCTGGAGAGGTCATCCTCAGGTAGATCGGTGAGTCCGAAGCAGTCATCAATGTACCGAAGGTATATGATGGGAAGAGGACCTTGATAAGAATTGAGAATTTGGTACTCCAGGTAACCCATGAATAGGCAAGCATAGCTAGGGACCATCTTGGTGCCCATGGCTACTCCACTGACCTGGTCATAGAAGTTACCATTAAACTCAAAGGTGTTGAGGTTGAGTACAAGCTCAGTGAGGCGGAGAAGAGTTGAATATCAACAGAGGGGTGTTGTCTCTGGTCAAGAAAGAAACGTAGAGCCAGGAGGCCGTCGGAGTGAGGAATAGAGGTGTAGAGAGAGCAACATCAAGGGTAAAAAGTCGGTATGAGCTACCTCGGGAGAGAGAGATGGAAGAGAAGATACTCAATGCATGGTTAGTGTCCTTGACATATGAGGGAAGACTAACGACCATAGGCTGGAAGACACTGTCTAGATAGTCAGATATGTGTTCAGTCGGGCAAGCACACGCTGACACGATGGGGCGTCCTGGATTGTCGATTTTGTGAATTTTGGGGAGCATGTAGAAAGATGGTTTCCCAAGACCCCTATTATGAATAATGAGGCGGGACGCGCTAGGAGGGAGCCGGTTGGTTCGGATCAGCTCCTTGATGGTAGATTTGACCTGCTTATTGTAGAGGACAGTGGCGTCGTCAGGGCGGGGTTTATAAAAAGTGGTATTGGATAGCTGTTTGTTGCCCTCAGAAATATATAAGTCTTTGCGCCAAACTACCACCGCTCCCCCCTTGTCCGCCGGTTTGATAACAATGTCCTCCCGGCGGCGGAGATTTGAAAGGGCCCGAAGCTCAGAGGGAGATAGATTAGAGCGGTGAAGTTTTCTAGGGCACAGTTGTTGTATCTCACGTGAGGTGACATTAATGTAGTGATCCAAAGCCTGTGATGCGCCGGGTTGAGGGGTCCAATCTGATTTGCGAGAGTGGAAGCGAGAGAACTCATCTACAGGGTGGGTGAGGAAGAAGTAGCAGTAGTGCCAGAGAAACGGTGCTTCAAGCGCATACGTCTATGGAAATCATGGACGTCCTTGCAAAGATTGTAGTGGTCACTGGAAGGACGACGCGGGATAAATTTTAAACCTTTAGAGAGAACAGACCTCTCATCATGTGAGAGGTGGAGGTCGGGGGGTATGCAGAAAACTAAAGAGTCGGGGCCGATGTGGCGGGTGTGGGGGAGGGGGGGACGGGGCGAAGGTGGGAGACTAGCCTGGTGTGGTTAGCTAGGTGTTTAATTACCGGCCACGACACTGTTATCCGCCAGATCATCCACGACTTCAATAGGCAACTCTACACTTTTATGTCCTCCCAGCACAAGAAGAAGATCTCCCACCTTCGCCCCGTCCCCCCCCCTCCCCCACACCCGCCACATCGGCCCCCGACTCTTTAGTTTTCTGCATACCCCCCGACCTCCACCTCTCACATGATGAGAGGTCTGTTCTCTCTAAAGGTTTAAAATTTATCCCGCGTCGTCCTTCCAGTGACCACTACAATCTTTGCAAGGACGTCCATGATTTCCATAGACGTATGCGCTTGAAGCACCGTTTCTCTGGCACTACTGCTACTTCTTCCTCACCCACCCCTGTAGATGAGTTCTCTCGCTTCCACTCTCGCAAATCAGATTGGACCCCTCAACCCGGCGCATCACAGGCTTTGGATCACTACATAATGTCACCTCACGTGAGATACAACAACTGTGCCCTAGAAAACTTCACCGCTCTAATCTATCTCCCTCTGAGCTTCGGGCCCTTTCAAATCTCCGCCGCCGGGAGGACATTGTTATCAAACCGGCGGACAAGGGGGGAGCGGTGGTAGTTTGGCGCAAAGACTTATATATTTCTGAGGGCAACAAACTGCTATCCAATACCACTTTTTATAAACCCCGCCTTGACGACGCCACTGTCCTCTACAATAAGCAGGTCAAATCTACCATCAAGGAACTGATCCGAACCAACCGGCTCCCTCCTAGCGCGTCCCGCCTCATTATTCATAATAGTGGTCTTGGGAAACCATCTTTCTACATGCTCCCCAAAATTCACAAAATCGACAATCCAGGACGCCCCATCGTGTCAGCGTGTGCTTGCCCGACTGAACACATATCTGACTATCTAGACAGTGTCTTCCAGCCTATGGTCGTTAGTCTTCCCTCATATGTCAAGGACACTAACCATGCATTGAGTATCTTCTCTTCCATCTCTCTCTCCCGAGGTAGCTCATACCGACTTTTTACCCTTGATGTTTGCTCTCTCTACACCTCTATTCCTCACTCCGACGGCCTCCTGGCTCTACGTTTCTTTCTTGACCAGAGACAACACCCCTCTGTTGATATTCAACTCTTCTCCGCCTCACTGAGCTTGTACTCAACCTCAACACCTTTGAGTTTAATGGTAACTTCTATGACCAGGTCAGTGGAGTAGCCATGGGCACCAAGATGGGCCCTAGCTATGCTTGCCTATTCATGGGTTACCTGGAGTACCAAATTCTCAATTCTTATCAAGGTCCTCTTCCCATCATATACCTTCGGTACATTGATGACTGCTTCGGACTCACCGATCTACCTGAGGATGACCTCTCCAGGTTTATCGACTATATTGGTAGCTATCACAAAGCTATCAAGATCACATCTTGTATATCCACTTCCTCTGTCACCTTCCTAGATCTTATTGTTTCTTTGGGTACTTCTGGCCTCCACACCTCGGTTTTCTATAAACCCACAGACGCCCACTGCTACCTTCTCTATACTTCATCCCATTCACCTTCTTGTCGCGACTCTATTCCATTCTCACAGTTATTGCGTCTCCGTCGCATCTGCCAGGATGACCAAGATTTCCTCCGACAGGCTCACCTTATGTTAGGTTTCTTCAGCCGCCGGCTTTATCCAGACTCGATCCTCCAGTCTGCCCTCAAGCGGGTCCTCCTTATCTCTCGTCCCGAGGCACTCACCCCTTCCAACCGACCCCCTTCTGAGAGAACTATACTCACCCTCACATATCATCCTCACAACTTAGCAGCTGTGAGGATACTCAACCGCTACCGTTCCATTCTCCTCTCTGATCCCACTTCCCGTCTACTTTTTAGTGATCCCCCGATGATCGCCTTCAAGCGCGACAGGAATTTGGGAGACATTCTGGTTAGGAGCCGTCTCCCTCGCTCCTACCCTCAACACTTCGGTACGGCCCCTTGTGGTCGTAACTGTATCACCTGTGCCTGTGTGCTCCCTACTGACTCTGTCTTATTCCCCAATGGACGGTTCGAGATCAAGCATGGCTTCACATGTGTGTCCCGCAACATCATTTATGCCATTATATGCCAACGATGCCACATGACCTATATAGGTGAGTCTGGTAGAAGATTAGCGGAAAGATTTTGTGAACATCTACGTGATGTCCAACAGAATACTGGCACTCCAGTGTCTTCCCATTTCAACTCCCCAGATCACAAGGGCAAAGACGACATCCGTGTCACTGGTATTGTCCTCTGTCACTCTGGCGACCGCAGCCGCTATACTTTGGAAAATCGCCTCATAGTCCAGTATGGTTCGCTGACCCCACGAGGCATGAATGTATCACACTCATACACATAGTTTCCTTTCGGCTGCTCCTTCCCTCTTGCATAGCCCTCTCTACCACCCATGTGGTGGCTCTTTAGTCTATCTACTATGCCACGCTATTCTTAGTTCTTCTCCACTAGTCCCCGTTGAGGCACTTCGGTGTTCTCCTATATACCTTTTTTCTGCGCTACTTAGCCCTCATATGTTTTTATTGCACCACACCCTCATACATCTCACTCTTTCCGCCTTTTGAATACCTGTCATTCCACTGTTCTATTCTTTCTCCTTCGAGTTTGCACACTGACCCCGGGTTGAACCCTTCCACACATACGATTGTCCCCGTATGGACGTGCACATGCATGTATGTGTCCATAGGCACGGGTATTGGTATATATATGTATACGCATATACATGCATGTATATGTGCTCTTGCTTGTATGCATACACATGTATGTGTGTGTATATGTATGTGTATGTTGATATGTATTAGTATGTGCACTTCTTCTTGCACGTGTACATATGTATACACGCATCTGTGTGTGTGTATACATGTATTTATGGGCCCTTAGATACTTTCAGATATTGCCTGTGCCTTTGTAGTCGACGTACCTAGATAGCGTTCCCCCCACTCGTGCATTTTTAGAACCCTTTACCTCTGACCACAGGGTATAAATTACAGCTACACCCGTGAGAAATTCCTTTCATAGCCTGACCACTGTCCACGACACACAGGGAAGTCAACATATTTCGATTATTTTGTTTTGATGTTTCATTACTAGTTAGCTATGTAGGATTAGTTTTATTTATTCACATATCTGTGTGTGTATGTTGTTTGTTTGTTCCTGCTGAAGGCCTATTGAGCCGAAACGTCGTTCGAATCTGTGTCGTCTATTAATCACGTAAAGCTTCTAACATACCATTTTTTATTTTTTTTCAATTTTTCCTCGAATTCAGCTTTACTGCAGCTTCGCATTTTTATGCATTCATTTGCATTTCTTTGCCTTAACTCCTTTAAGTTTACCAGGTCATGTAAGTTCACCAGTTTCTGTAAGTTTACCAGGTTCTGTAAGTTTACCAGGTTCTGTAAGTTTATCAAGTCATGTTAGTTCACAAGGTCCTGTAAGTTTACCAGTTTCTTTACGTTCACCAGGTCCTGTAAGTTTACCATGTTCTATAAGTTTACCAGATCCTTTAAGTTTACCAGGTCCTGTAAGTTCACCAGGTTCTGTAAGTTCACCAGGTCCTGTAAGTTCACCAGGTCCTGTATGTTCACCATTTTCTGTAATTTCACCAGGTCCTGTAAGTTCACCAGGTCCTGTAAGTTTACCATGTTCTGTAAGTTTACCAGGTCCTGTAAGTTTACCAGTTTCTGTAAGTTCACCAGGTCATGTAAGTTTACCAGGTCCTGTCAGTTTACCAGGTCCTGTAAGTTTACCAGGTCCTGTAAGTTTACCATGTTCTGTAAGTTCACCAGGTCCTGTAAGTTTACCAGGTCCTGTAAGTTTACCAGGTCCTGTAAGTTCACCAGGTCCTGTAAGTTTACCAGTTTTGTAAGTTTACCAGTTTCTGTAAGTTCACCAGGTCCTGTAAGTTCACCAGCTCCTGTAAGTTTACCAGGTCCTGTAAGTTTACCAGGTCCTGTAAGTTTACCAGGTCCTGTAATTTTAACAGGTCCTGTAAGTTTACCAGGTCCTGCAAGTTTACGAGTTTCTGTATGTTCACCAGGTCATGTAAGTTCACCAGGTCCTGTAAGTTTACCAGGTCCTGTAAGTTTACCAGGTCCTGTAAGTTTACCAGGTCCTGTAAGTTTACTGGATACAAATAATAATACATTAATATTATTATATAGGGAACTTCCGAGGCGATAATAGGGAATAATGGAACAAAGAAGTATGTGTTAGCACTCGGAAAAAATGACAGACAAACAACAACAGAAAAAAACAAAGAACAATATATGGTCCGAAGCTGGATTCGAACCATATATTGTTCTCTGTTTTTTTCTGTTGTTGTTTGTCTGTCATTTTTTCCGAGTGCTAACACATACTTCTTTGTTCTATTATTTCCTGTAAGTTTGCCAGTTTCTGTAAGTTTATAAAGTCCTGTTAGTTCACCAGGTCCTGTAAGTTTACCAGGTTCTGTAAGTTCACCAGGTCTTGTAAGTTTACCAGGTTCTGTAATTTCATCAGGTAGGCCCAGTAAAAGGAAAATGTCAAAAAGATTGTTCTTTTCTTATAAAGATAACTTAATCACAGATTGATTTTTGTGTGTGTCTGAATAGATGGTAATTCACAAACAATCACACATTTAAATATAGTCTGAATAGGTGTTGATTTATACACAATAGCGGATTGAAAAATTGTTCCCTCTATAGGTGTTGATTTATACTCAATCACGGATTGAAATTTCTTCAGACCCTGAAATAGGTATTGATTCATACTTAATCACGGATTGAAATCTTTCCCTCAAATAGGTATTGATTCATTCTCAATCACGGATTGAAATATTTCCCTCAAATAGGTATTGATTCATACTTAGTCATGGATTGAATTCTTTCCCTCAAATAGGTATTGATTCATACTTAATCACGGATTGAAATCTTTCCCCCAAATAGGTATTGATTCATACTTAATCACGGATTGAAATCTTTCCCTCAAATAAGTATTGATTCATACTTAATCACGGATTGAAATCTTTCCCTCAAATAGGTATTGATTCATACTTAATCACGGATTGAAATCTTTCCCTCAAATAGGTATTGATTCATACTTAATCACGGATTGAACTCTTTCCCTCAAATAGGTATTGATTCATACTTAATCACGGATTGAAATCTTTCCCTCAAATAGGTATTGATTCATACTTAATCACGGATTGAAATCTTTCCCTCAAATAGGTATTGATTCATACTTAATCACGGATTGAAATCTTTCCCTCAAATAGGTATTGATTCATACTTAATAACGGATTGAACTCTTTCCCTCAAATAGGTATTGATTCATTCTTAATCACGGATTGAACTCTTTCCCTCAAATAGGTATTGATTCATTCTTAATCACGGATTGAAATCTTTCCCTCAAATAGGTACTGATTCATACTTAATCACGGATTGAAATCTTTCCCTCAAATAGGTATTGATTCATACTTAATCACGGATTGAAATCTTTCCCTCAAATAGGTATTGATTCATACTTAATCACAGATTGAACTCTTTCCCTCAAATAGGTATTGATTCATTTTCAATCAATGATTAAAATTTTTCTCTGGATGTTGATTTTGGTGCGCTCGTTTCAAAGCACTCACGATGGTCCCCATGTATTTTCAGACAGCCGCTTAATTATTGTGAAAGGTAGTCGACACTTTCTTTCAAAAATTTAAATTGTGTGTGCATACATCCTATTTTTCGAGACTTTTCGACCAGTGAGAGTTCTATTTTATTCTCAACTTGAACACGGACTTCCATTTTATCGTTTGCTTCATATAGGACTAGGCACTCAGTCTGACGTTGAGATTAGAGGTCATTTTAAAGCAGAAAAAAATTCAAAAGTAGATCGAATCGGTTACCCTCTGGATGTGAAGCGAATACCATTCAATACAGATGCGGTTTCACCTTATGTCTTTTGGCGTGAGCTGAGACTGCTATGATGGGGACTATAGTTACCTTTATTTGTTTGGGAGATGAGATCCGGATGATTACGCTGGCATGAGCGGGTGAGCAATTATGGATTTTAATTCGTTTGCAGTAATACCGAGGCCTTCCATAACCAAATAACCAACATATAGCCCTTTCCCCACCCCTCCATTCTTGTTCCCCCACCACCGAAACTGAAGTACTTTTAAGTACTGTCTCTTATCAGTCCAATGGTAGGAATATCTTATTGGTGTTTTTGTAGCACTAGCGCAGTGACTGTGCAACATGTGCTATTATTATGTGTCGACAAATGAACAATGAATAGATAAGACTGAAATGATCTTTATTTTAGTTTCATACCGAGGCATCAACCTTGACCCAAAGACCCGGAAGTTGAAGAACAGGTCAGTGGATTTAGCGACATCGCATCTTCATCATCATCGGATTGCGTGTACTTTGCAGAACGTTGCACTCATCATATCCCATCTGAAAAAAATTCTCTTTCTCTAGAGCGCGATGCCAAATCTCCCACTTCTTTTGTTCTCATGTTCAAGATCTCTTTGATGCCTTGAAACTACCTTCTTCCTGTCTATCCCAATCTTGTCTTCTTACAACCATTCATTTCATTATTGTTCTTTCCAGTCCACTGTGTCTTTCAATGTGGTCGTAGTATTTGAATCTTCTCTGCAACATAATGTTTACAAGCCAGTTTCTTTTCAATGTTTAGGTATTTTAATTTGCCTTCATTGCACCTTTTAGAATCTTCATCAATTAATCATTCACTCAATATTCATCAATCAATCATTCGCCCATTCTTCATTAATCAATCATTCACCCAATCTTTATTAATCAATCATTCACTCAATCTTCATCAATTAATCGTTCATTCAATCTTCATCAATCAATCATTCACTCCATCTTCATCAATCACTCTTCATCAATCAATCATTCGCTCATTCTTCATCAATGAATCATTCTCTCAATCTTTATTAATCAATCATTCACTCAGTCTTCATCAATTAATCGTTCATTCAATCTTCATCAATCAATCATTCACTCCATCTTCATCAATCACTCTTCATCAATCAATCATTCGCTCATTCTTCATCAATTAATCATTCTCTCAATCTTCATTAATCAATCATTCACTCCAACTTCATCAATCAATTATTCACTCAATCAATCATTCATTCAATCTTCATCAATCATTTATTCACTTATTTCAATAATTAATTATATTTGATAAAATTTAATTAATTCACACGTAAAATATCTGGAATAAGTAAAACAGATATCTCAAAACGGGTAATGTTTATTTATTTCATAAATTTGAATCTAAGCTGTTTAACTGGTAATGAAATGTCGAAAAAGTTATAAGACAGAAGCAATGGCGCTGGATAGACAGACACATGCTGAAGATGTAAGTTCAGTCTATTACACCATAGACCATTTCGGAATCCCAACGGAAGCAGTTTTTTTTCTGCAGGAAGTTGAAAACATATACAAAGAAAACAGAAGGAAATAGGTGAAAAGATTGAGAAGGACATTGAGTGATTAAATGAAAAAAATGATAGAATATCAGACTGTCAGGACAATGTTTGTTGAAGAGCTGTGCTTTGTCGGGAAGTTAGAAGATGAATAAGAAGATTAATAAGCGAAGAAGAAAGGAATAAATGTATTCAATAGCTAGGAGTGATGTCTAAAACATGAGTTTCATTTTACATTGCAACTTAATTAATTGATGACGTTGTAAATGACGTCTAGAACATGGGTTTCATCCTACATTGTAACATAATCGATGAATTTGTACGTGACGTCTAGAACATGGGTTTCATCCTACAATGCAAGTTAACCGTTGATGATGTAAGTGACGTCTAGAACATGGGTTTCATCCTACAATGCAAGTTAACCGTTGATGATGTAAGTGACGTCTAGAACATGGGTTTCATCCTACAATGCAAGTTAACCGTTGATGATGTAAGTGACGTCTAGAACATGGGTTTCATCCTACAATGCAAGTTAACCGTTGATGATGTAAGTGACGTCTAGAACATGGGTTTCATCCTACAATGCAAGTTAACCGTTGATGATGTAAGTGACGTCTAGAACATGGGTTTCATCCTACAATGCAAGTTAACCGTTGATGATGTAAGTGACGTCTAGAACATGGGTTTCATCCTACAATGCAAGTTAACCGTTGATGATGTAAGTGACGTCTAGAACATGGGTTTTATACAACAAAGCAAGTTATTCGATGTTGCTGTGTGTGACGAATTCTGCAGACTCTCCTATTTCTGACCCCGTTGACGCACATGTTCGCACACTGCCCTTCTGACAGAGCCTGGCATCGACTTAATCCAACATTGCCACACTCTTCCTGAAAAACATAAAAATGGTAACCGTGTAATTAGCAATAATAGTAGTATCAGTTACAAATTAATTAATTAGTTTTCTTGTAAACAATTGCCAGTTGTAGTTTTATACGACATAGTAAAAGAATTTACGTTTACACTTTCTGTAACATAATTTGTTCATTTTTGTAAAAATATGTTTTTTTTTTTTTTGTTTTTTTTTTGTTTATTTTTGGCGTTCTACCATCAATGAGAAAATTGTGAAAAACAGTCTGAGACCAATAATAGAACTAGTAGTAGTCTCCGTCAGTCATAGTTGACTATGGATTTTTCAGCGCCCCTAGAAATGTTATTTTTTCTTTTCTTTTCTTTCGCCGTGTATTCTTTTGCTCTGTGAATCTGTCTGCTTCTTCTTTGAGATGAACCTTTAGAGTGTGTTTCCAGAGATTGCGGTCTGCAGCTATGTCTTCCCATGCTGCCGGGTTTATGTTCAGAGTCTTCATGTCGCGTTTACACACAACTACAAATCGAAGTTTTGGGCGTCCCTAGTTCTTTTACCATCTGTCAGTTGTCCGTATAGTATATCTATAATCAGTAATAGAACTACAAGTTACGCAATTCTCAAATGGAGTTCCGACAAAATAGAGGATGTACAGACGCTCTATCCACCTTAAAATAAATAGCAGAAAAGACGAACACAATCCAAATTTGTACATGGCTTTCATTAACAAGGAAAGCGTATTTGACCGAGTAAAGAGAGAACAACTGTGGGAGATAATAACAACATACGGAGTAAGTCAACATCTAACCAACTGAATGAAAAGTCTCTATATCAACAGCGGCTGCACAGTCAGAACAGCAGCAGGTTACACGGACTACTTCAAAGTTAGATCAGGTGTAAGACAGGGCGGCGTACTATCCCCCCTACTGTTTATTCCATACATGGACTATATATGCAAGTTAGCCAACCCATCAGAGACAGAGGAGATCAACGAGCTTTTATTTACAGACGATCAGGCACTACAACATGGAAAAATAGAGGACCTACAAGAACACTTTATTCGGCGCAACAGCACAGGCAACAAAATACAACATGAAAATCAAAATCAACAAAACAGAAGTCATGAATATCGCAAAAGAGAAACAGCATATCAACATAACTATAGACTGCAGACAACTAAAACGAGTAGAGGAATTTAAATACCTAGGAAGTCTAGCGACAAACAACAATTCACAAATAGCAGAGATAGACTCAAGATGCAACAAAGCTTGTCAAACCATTGGACAGCTATCACCTCTATTGTCCAACAAGGAAATAACTCTAGAGGCAAAGCGAGCACTATACAATACAATCTTCATCCCAACATTGTGCTACCAATGCCAGACTTGAACCCTAGATGCAAGAACAATAAGAAAAATAACCTCTATTGAGATGACGTGCGTTAGACGGAATGACAGGAAACAGTCTGAGAGACAAGATCGGAAATGCAGAACTGAGGGGAAAAAAGCTAGGAATAACCCCCGCCATAGAATATATAGAGAAACAACAGATAAAATGGTTTGGTGACATGACAAGGCAGAAAGATCAAAGCACAACACGAGTCTTCAACAAACGTTGCGAGAACACCAGACCCAATAGCCGACCACGAAAAAAAAAGATAGATTGACCGAGTATTAGAAACACTAGGAAACAGATGTGAAATCTGTTGTCTCAGACGTGCATCTACTGTTTTGGACATCGGCAACCACTCTCCATCCTGGATGTATGAAATCTATTTCTTGGACGTGTTGTTTGATCTACTTTTATTTACGTCTGTGTCCTTCGCGTGCATAATCTATTTTCCTGAAAGAACTAAATCTGCTATCCTGTCTGTAGACAATCTATTTTTTTGGAATTTCGTAATTTACTGAACTGGGCGAGTGTGATCAACTGTTCTGACCTTGTGTGATTTCCTGCTTTTTATATATGTTACTTAGAGAGATCATAGAAAGTACTAACGGAAAATATTATCGCTTAAGCTCAGTAGCGTCGAAAGGATTGTCAGAGCACTGGTAAGACAATATAATGAGCTGAAAGCGTCCGGAGAAAGTCTATGATGTGAATTGAAAGAGCCGAGCAAAGGAGCCTTTAATATGCTATTTTTATTTATTATATTTCATTTGAAATCTTGTTTCCCTTATGAATTTTATTTTGAGCCAGGGGCAACCGGCTTTTCAGTCTTCTCCAGGCTACGCCACTGCTCAAGCTGGTTACAAAATATGCAGGAATTAATTAAGAGTGTTCTAATTAAAAGTGCGTAGTCCATATTTAGCACAATTTTCAAAACAATTTTCAGCTAGGGTCAACCTTCCCTTCAGGTTTTTCTAGGCCACGGCATTAGCCAAGCTGGCTGCACATCATGCTGCCATTAACAACTCTCTTCTTAAAGTAAAAAAGAGTAAAGAGCCCCCGTCACGCCAAGTGGCGTACAGGGAATATGGTGTTAGTGACCATAAATTTTACAGACCTTCTTCAGCACATGATTTTTGGGGTAATGTGGTCGGTATTATGCCCGTGCCGCTTTACTTTCTCAGAAAAAAAAAATCTGTTACCATTTAAGGCTGGGTGAACCCTAGGTATTTAAATTCCTCTACTTGTTTTAGTTGTCTACTGTCTATAGTTATGTTGATATGCTGTTTCTCTTTTGCGATATTCATGACTTCCGTTTTGTTTATTTTGATTTTCATCGGTTGGGATCGAACCCTACCCCTTGTCCTTTGTAGTCCAGTTCACTAACCACTGAGCTATCGCGGCTCCTCTTCTTAAAGTACATACTCCATATTTAGTACGTGTTCATAGTTCCCGCAAACCCACCTAAATCTCTAAAGCCTGCCCGCTTAGGGGACAACCCAAAGCTTGTGACGTTTTCAGCATCGCGAGCAGGGGTGGTTGTGGGTAAAATAACATCAGCTGTCTATTGCTCTCAAAGCTGAAGACAAGCTTTAAGTGTTTTCAGGAAAATCCTATCAGCCCGCGGAGTTTATTAAACTATAGATGGCTGTGGGTTGTTGGTAGAATGACATCAACTGTCTATAGATCCTACCGTTGAAAACGCCGTTGGTAAGGATATTGTGGAGTCTACCTTCCAGCCATCAAGGCTTACTTCTATAGGTGGCGATGTTTGGATCAAACAGTGCGGGAATACAGAAACATTTATTGTGTTGACGTTAGAGGTCTATGCGTGTTTGACTCAAACTATTGCTCATGAGATGTTACACAATTACCATGTGAAAATAGATGAATATCACCATCATGCAGCATTAAAAATAAACAGGACAAATCTGAAACAAGTGCAACGAGTCAAATACTTGGGTACAATAATAGCATCAGGTGGAAGATGCACCACAGAAATAAAAAGCAGAATAGCTCAGGCCAAAATAGCATTTCAGAAAATGAAAAATATCTTATGCAACAAATCTATGTTAATAGAAGTGAGAAAGAGAGTTCATCGGTGCTATATAGAATTAATTCTGACCTATGGAAGCAAATCATGGACAGTAGACAAACAGATGAAAAGATGATTAGAGTCCACAGAGATAGAATTTCTCAGAAGAAGTTGAAAGTTCCCTGGACAGCTAAAAAGAACTATGAGGAAATTCTGAAAGAGGCCAGCACAAAAAGGAAGCTCCTAAACACACCAGAAAGAAACAATCAGCATTTTTCGGGCACATCATGAGAAGAGGAATGTTGGAATACTTGGTTACAAGGAAAGAGAGATCGTGGACGACAAAGAGAGAAAATACTAGATAGCACGGTGTCATGACATGCAAAATAGTCAACAACAGAACTGATACGATGCATTGTAGATAGAAGATTGTGGAAGGACATGATTGCCTACGCCAACCGGTATGCACATGATGATGATCACCATAGCCTACATTCATGTCTTTCTGGAGCCTCAATGTCTGAGTGGTTAGTGCCGCTCGCTTCATGATCGGAAGGTTGCCGGTTCAATCCCTAGAAGCGGCTGATTTTTGTTCGGATGTATTCTGGACTTCATCTCGCCTTAAAAGAAAAGGGTACCATAGATGTTTTTTTAAGGAAGGAAAACCGGTATGGCGTGATACCGACCATATCACTCAAAAATGTGTTGTTGGTCATTGAAAAATATAGTTGCTAGTACCATAGTCCCTATATTCCCCTAACAAGGCACGGAGAAAGGATTTCTTTAAACAAAAAATGTGAATACATCAATGAACTAATAATCTATCTATCTATCTTTTGACCTTTCGAGCCGTAATCTGCCATTAAGGCGTGACCAAGATACACCTTCTCCTATATGAATTTTTTGTTCTAGCAGTTTTCTTTTAAAGATATTTTATCAAATCTCGCCATCTGTCTCTGTTCTGTGCAAGCAGTTCTATCTCATTGAGGGAGCCGATTCCTGCTGCTCTTGCCTCTCTCATCAATGTTCTTCTCAGTGTCTCCCTGGGTCTTCCTCTTTTTCTTTTACTTGTTGTAACTAATAATACAATGACAAAATTCATAAACAATTCATTTATTATTTTCTTGTGCTTTTCTGGTAGATAATGTCAGGGCAGGGAGCCGCGATAGCTCAGTGGTTAGTGAACTGGACAACAAAGGACAAGGGGTAGGGTTCGATCCCAATCGACGGCTTCAGGGTTTACCCAGCCTTAAATGGGTACCGGATTTTTTTTCTGGGTAAGTAAAGCAGCACGGGCGTAATACCGACCACATTACCCCAAAAATCGTGTGCTGAAGGTCTGTAAAATATAGGGTCACTAACACCATATTCCCTATACGTCACTTGGCGTGACGGGGGTACTTTACTTACTAATGTCAGGGCAACAACAAAATTCCTCCGTTTTGCTCAATTTTTAGTCATCTTTCTTAGAGCTGTTCACGTATAGCCCAGATGGTAAATTTATATTTTCACTGTTCAGTTTGTTATTTACTTCTAATATGCCCCCCCCCCTCCAGATCCTCCCCTACCTTCCAGTAAGAAAGAAGACCAATGGAAGATAAGTTTGTGTGATGATTTCTTTAATTCACGTGTCAGTTCTTGTTTCCGTCTGTTACCATTTTTTTTACAATTAACTTTGCTAGAACATTCAGTATTTGTAATTTGTCTGTGTTGGTCACTTGTTGAAGATACGTTTAATGAAAACGTTGTTTTGTCGTTTTTGTTTTATCTGTAATGATACAATATTTTATTATCTTTTTGTGTTTGCAACTTTCTTAACTGCAGCTTTATCGTCCATCCAATATTGTTCATACGCATTTCCTCTTGTTGTACCTCTTGAGTTACTTCTTGGTTACCGAATTTGTTTCGCTAAAGAGCAATGAAGACTTACTAAAAGATTTAAACATTAGAAATGAATTGGCTGACAAAAACACCATTCTACAGCGGAAATTAAAATACTTTGGTCACGTCAAAAAGCATAGCGGATTGGAAAGAACAATAATGGAGGGCATGGTTTCTGGGCGATGCGACGGGGGCAGACCAAGAAGAAGGTTGCTTCAGGACAAAGAAAAAACCGTGAACATGACAACAGAAGAAGTAGTGGTAGATCTGGCTAGAGACAGATTCTTTCTGATTGGGATGTGGTGAATGTAACGTTCTTTGGCAGATCTGGATAGAGGCAGATTCTTTCAGAAGAGCTGTGGTGAATGCAAAGTTCTTTGGGAGATCTGGCTAGAGACAGATATTCTTTCAGACGAGCGGTGGTGAATGCAACGTTCTTTGGGAGATCTGGATAGAGGCAGATTCTTTCAGAAGAGCTGTGGTGAATGCAAAGTTCTTTGGGAGATCTGGCTAACGACATATATTCTTTCAGACGAGTTGTAGTGAATGCAACGTTCTTTGGGAGATCAGGCTAGAGACAGATATTCTTTCAGACAAACTGTGGTGAATGCAACGTTCTTTGGGAGATCAGGCTAGAGACAGACATTCTTTCAGACGGGCTGTGTTGAATGCAACGTTCGGCAAAGAACGTGCGTGCTCATGATGGTGATGTTGATATTTATATTTTTTGGTGAAAATATTTGGAGAAATTAAACAACGAACAGTCGACTGAAGACACGAGTAGCATCATTGTCTCCCTTACAATATACCGCACATAAAAACTGTCAGGAACAGTCAACTGAAGACACGAGCAGCATAGTTGTCTCCCTTACTAGATATCGCACATAAAAACAAAGTCCTTTTTTAAACTCAATATATTTCTTCGCTGGAAACTGTATAATTGTCTTTGGCTTTCTAATAACATGTGCACTGAATGAATTGTCTTTAGAAACGCATAGCTTGACATCAAAGTAACACACGTTTACGTAATTTCATTATTTGAAACCATAATTTCTGCATAATATTCTATAACCTTCACATTATATAACCTTTACCCTCATTAACGTTTACTGCTTATAACCTTCACCATCTGTAACCTTCACCCAGCACGTCTCACTTATTTAATTAATTCCAACAACTATTGTCTCCTATTTCTCTTCCTTAAGATTCTGTAATAATTCGTCATCTTTTTTTTTATTTTTAACTCCAAGCATTCCAACAATGTCCACACAAGGACACCACTTTATTGTCCGTCTCAGGCAGTAGGAAACGACCCGCGCGAAACTAGCGACCTTTCAGAGCAACCTTAAGCCGCGCCAAAAATAGCTCACAGACTAAACACGTGAAATAAAATGAGAAAAGAAACGTTCCGTAACATTTGGGCTTTGGTGACGGGGGGAGGGGTAAAAAAAGGGGGGGGGGGAAATTGTGTAATATTCAGTTTTTTTTCGCCGTATTTTCAAATCATTGGACAGTTATCACCACTATTGTTCAACAAGGACATAACTCTAGAGGCAAAACGAGCACTATATAATACAATCTTCATCCCAGCGTTGTGCTACCTATGCCAGACCTGGACCCTAGATGCAAGAACAATAAGAAAAATAACAACTACAGAGATGAAACGTGTTAGACGAATGACAGGAAACAGTCTGAGAGATAAGGACAGAAATGAAGAATTGAGAAAAAAAAGCTAGGAATAGCCCCCGCCATATAATATATAAGGAAACAACAGATAAAATGGTTTGGCTACGTGACAAGACGGAAAGATCAAAACACAACACAACGACCCCTCAATAAGCTTTGTGAGAACACCAGATCCAATTGTCGACTACGAAAAAGATAGATCGATGGAATATTAGAAGCACTAGGAAACATAACAGCAGCAGAGGCGAACAGAAGAGCAAAAGACCGCAAATTATATCTCCCCTCGACGCTGAAAAGCAGACGAGGAAGGAAAGAAGAAGTAGAACCACATCATTTGGAATAAGGGGTGTATCCTATCTCACTGCCACTACTCACCAACCCCACTCCACCCCTCGTGCCAATCCGTGCGTGAAGGACCTATACCTTTATCAGCTGGGGCAACTGAAGAACGCCAAGCTGTTATTTTGAGCCCTGCTTTACAATACCAGCTCGTATTGTCAAGACAGTACGTTATAACTACGCCATTGTCGGAAACAAATGAGAGCTTTATATAGACAACTCAGACTAGAATAATTGCACACTAAGATGAATAATTGCCCGTGCGCTGCCGGGGCCCGAAAGGGGAGTAAAGAATAGTGGCGCTGTACCCTACCCAACATGTACGTAAGAGGCCACTAAGGAGGGTTGGGCATGGGACTGGCTATCACGTACTGTAAAAAAATACGACGAAAAAACTTCACAAACATGGACAAGTCGAAGAAAACAGAACGGCTTTGAAAGTGTTTGTTGAAGACCTATGCTCCACAGGGAGCTGAAAGGTAAAAGAAGAAGAAGATGAATAATGTAGCCAGATAGAGGACACTCTGCGAAGGTTAGCCATGTACCGCACGAAGTGGAGAAAATGTGTTATTATCCTACATGACGCCACAAAGATACCATTCACTTATTGCTTTGTTGGTCTCTGTTGGTTTTGACGAGGTTGGTAGCAAGTAATAATAATTAGTCAGTAGTTTGGTGAAATATTAGTGTCTTATGCTGAATGCTGTTTTACTGAACAGCTTCTCTCGTGGCTGAATCTGCCAATATCGGATATACAGAACAGACCGAAGAATGAACAATATGTTTTAGTTGTACCTGGCCTCGTCTCCTTTTTCCTGCGCCTTTTAACTTCTGAATTTGGCATCAAGACTTCCTCCAATGTTGCTATGCGGTTTTTTGTTTTTTTGTTTTTTTAAAAATCATTTTGAAAATTATTTTTGTATTACGATCTGATGCCAGATTTTGCCAGTTTGTTTCACTGATTCAGAATTCACTCAAGGAAGCCCTGCAAACACCCATATATCTCAACACTGGTACCGCGTTTTAGTCTCTTTTCGTCTCTAAATCCGCCATATGATTGTTTGCCATTCTTCTTACATGACCGAGACACCTTAGTCTACTACTCCCATGAGTTGCCATAATGGATGGGAATTTAACTCTTTGTTAGACGTTAGAATTGGTTACTCTGCCCTGTTATTTGATGGTCATTATCTTGCAACGCACATGAAAACTGTTAAACCATTTGTCATGACCTGCATAGGTAGTCCATGTTTTTGATCCAAATAAAAGTGTACTAAGCACACATCTTTGGTAAATTATAATCCTAGTTCTGTGTGTTAGTTTGGTGTGGGCGCACAAAGTTTCAGTTGACCAAATGTTGAAACTGGGGCTGAGACGTTCGCCCCAAACAGGCAGGTGAAGCAAGAAACAATGTAGGTCGTGTTCAAAATGTGATTCTTGATAGCTAAGATCGTTGGGCATAGAGACTCAGGAAATTCTGACCTATGCCATTTTCGGCTCGAAGAACAATAGACAGACAGACAGACAGACAGACAGACAGACAGACAGACAGACAGACAGACAGACAGACAGACAGACAGACAGACAGACAGACAGACAGACAGACAGACAGACAGACAGACAGGCAGGCAGGCAGGCAGGCAGGCAGATAGATAGATAGACAGACAGACAGACAGACATACAGACAGACAGACAGACAGACAGACAGACAGACAGACAGACAGACAGACAGACAGGCAGGCAGCAGATAGATAGATAGACAGACAGACAGACAGACAGACATAGACAGACAGACAGACAGACAGACAGATAGATAGATAGATAGATAGATAGATAGACATACAGACAGAACCTAGCCTTTGATGATTATCTCCAATCTTCCTGCAAGGCAGCAGATTGTCTTTTCTGTAAGGGGGATTCCGCCCTTAGATGGTCTGCCCTCCTGGGTTTACGAGCACTACCTGCACGAACGGCGAATACAATAATAAATATATGTTCAATGATGCTGCGATGTAAGAATAACAACCTTACTTTTGTAAGCAACAGCAAGCACGGGATAAAGAATGATGCGGAAGCAGTGAAGCAATTAAAACACGAACCGGACATGACACGAGTGTTCCGGTTTTAGCCCATGTTGATCGGAATAATAAAGCAGACCCAAAACAAAAACAAGTCACGTGTCAACGAAGAGGAAGATGATTGGGTAGTTATGTTCTCTGGGAGCAGTAGTGCAATATAATATTTAGTGAACTGGTCTTATCAGGGATTGATCTCGATAAAAAGCACATAGGTTCATAGAGTCTTAAATTGGTAGTGATTAAATCTACCTACCTATCCACCTACCTAACTACCAATTGACCTACCAAATTACCCATCGATCTATCTTCCTACCTATCTAATTATCGACATATCTACCGACCTACCTACCATACCCAGCAGTATGCCTACCTACCTACCTATCAGTCTACCTGCCTGCTTATCTAACTTCAAAACTAACTTCCTATCTAACTACCGACCTAACTACCTACCAATCTACCTAACTATCAACCTACCTAGCTACCGACTTAACTACCTACAAATCTACCTAACTATCAACCTACCTAACTACCGACATAACTACCTACAAATCTACCTAACTATCAACCTACCTAACTACCGACTTAACTACCTACAAATCTACCTAACTATCAACCTACCTAGCTACCGACTTAACTACCTACAAATCTACCTAACTATCAACCTACCTAACTACCGACCTACCTAACTACCGACTTAACTACCTACCAATCTACCTAACTATCAACCTACCTAACTACCGACTTAACTACCTACAAATCTACCTGACTATCAACCTACCTAACTACCGACATAACTACCTACCAATCTACCTAACTACCGACATAACTACCTACCAATCTACCTAACTACCGACATAACTACCTACCAATCTACCTAACTACCGACATAACTACCTACCAATCTACCTAACTACCGACATAACTACCTACCAATCTACCTAACTACCGACATAACTACCTACCAATCTACCTAACTACCGACATAACTACCTAACTATCAACCTACCTAACTACCGACATAACTACCTAACTATCAACCTACCTAACTACCGACATAACTACCTAACTATCAACCTACCTAGCTACCGACTTAACTACCTACAAATCTACCTAACTATCAAACTACCTAACTATCAACCTACCTAACTACCGACTTAACTACCTACAAATCTACCTGACTATCAACCTACCTAACTACCGACATAACTACCTACCAATCTACCTAACTACCGACAT
>JAVIAB010000156.1:18845211-18977711 GCA_032433765.1 Megaustenia siamemsis | reverse complement strand
GCGATAGCTCAGTGGTTAGTGAACTGGACTACAAAGGATAAATAACGGCTTACGGGTTCACCCAGCCTTAAGTTGGTACTGGATTTTTTTTGGTAAGTAAAGCTGCATGGGCGTAATACAGACCACATTATTCAAAAAATCATGTGCCGAGGGTCTAAACAAATTATGATCTCTAACACCATATTCCCTATACGCCACTTGGCGTGACGGATCTCTTTAGTTACTTTTCACTTGATATTTGATCGGTTTTGATGGGTGATGATACCATGGATCTAGTTATCTAGAGCTTTTACCATTAACAGAAGTGGGTCGAGTTTGCAGATACAACACACACACGTCGTTTGTGTGTTTAATGTTGTTATATTATTTATATTTGAATATATTAATTTGATATATGTGAAATGTGTCAACGAATGACGTGAAACACAAGAGAGATAATATCAGATAATGAAAAAGTGAGAAAATAGGCTAGGAATAAATCCTGCCTTAGAATACGTAAAGAAACAACAGATAAGATATTTTGGCCACGTGATAAGTCAGAAAGACGAAAACACAACAAGCCTTTAATAAACGTTGCGAATATACAAGACTAAAGGGCCGACCATGAAAAAAGACGGATTGATGGAATATTTGAAACACTATGAAAAATAACAGTAACTGAAGCCAACAGAGGAGCAAAAGACTGCAAAATATATCTCCAATTGAGAAAGACAAACGAGGAAGTAAAGAAGAAGAAATGAGTTATCAAGTTATTTGTGGGTCATCATCATTGCACTCCGAACATGTCCATAGGTGCTCAGATCTCCTTCTCATCAAGTATAGATGACTGCATCTTCCTCATCGGTGTTATCCCAGATGAGACCGTTGACCCCCGAATTGACCACGACTGAGTTCTGTTCCCTACATTTCCTGCCGAATGTGACAATACACGAGAATGTCTCACTGAATGACGTTGGCACCGGTATCCACTCCTTGCCAATGTTGATACTGGTAAGCCTACAGACATGTTTGATAACATCTTCTGCACGGCCCGCCCATGATTTGCCTCTTTTTAACCTGACACCTTATCCCTGTGTGGAGCTATTGGTGCAATGAATTCTCTTTGTCTGCACTAATCTTCAGGTATGCTCGTACCCTCCAGATCTTCAAGCTGTCATCCATGGTTGGAAAGTCAAGAAGATACCTCATTGCTACACAGGTAGTGTCCGTAGTACACCCCAAGATAATGCGCATGGCTTCATTATGTATTTTCTACAGCCTGTGATTTTGTGTCGTACTGACAGTGAGAATTGCTAGGGCATACTCGATTGGTGCGAGGACTAGTCTCTGGAACAGAAAGGTAAGTAGCCTCTGCTTGATGTTGGCAACTGCCCTGACCTTCAAGGCGTCTAATCCTTTGTGGGATTTTGTTATCACATGGTCGACGTGGTCCCTAAAATGCATACTGCGATCACATTTCACTCCTAGGTACGTCATCAACCTGTCTCTGGTTACCTCATCAACTCCCATTCGTACCACCGGTTTTTCTGTGTTAGCGATATGATTGTCGAGGGAGAACCATGCAACTGATGCTTTATTATGATCTAACACGGCACCTGATATTCCACATCGGAAATAGATGCGATCAAGTTCGCTTTGCAGTGTAAAGGCGGTTTCCCGTCTGTCGATATACCAGAATATTATCACCAGGATCATAGTTCTTCCCCTCCCATCCAGCTGTTGTTCCTTGATCGTTATTGTGTACACGTTAAACAGAACTGGTGACAATGGTGAGCCTTGTGGCATCCCGGGACAAATTAATATTGACTCGGACGACCGACTTCCACATCTGAGTCTTACTTTCCTCTGAAATGCTGCTGCAGTGATCCATCTGTTGAAGAAGGGGTGCACCGCTAGTTTGAGGTGTTTGTGCATGAGGTATTCAAATGGTACCCTGTTGTATGCATCCTCCAGATCTATAGCAGCAGCACATGTATCCTCTCGTCTATGGAAGCCATCAAGACGCTATAGGCGAAGACTGCCGTATTTAGCGGTTGTTATATCTATAACCTCCGAGTGTGGATGGGAATGCGTATATCTCTCAAAGTGACAGCTCAGTATATGGGCAAATATTTTCTCAAGTAGCTTGCCCGCAGTGTTCTGCATCGTTATGATTTGTTGGCACTGACCTGAGAGTGGTCCTTTTTTGGCTTGGATAGAGGTAGTAAGTAGCTGTGTAGTTACTCCGCCTTAATCTGGCCACTCTGAATGCTGGAATTAAAATCTTAGGCCAATGTCTCTAAGTCGTCGAGAAAAAAGCAAAGTACCCCCATCACGCCAAGTGCATGTGGCGTATAGGGAATATGGTGTTAGTGACCATACATTTTACAGACCTTCGGCACATGATTTTTTGGGTAATGTGGTCAGTATTACGCCCGTGCCGATTTACTTTCCCATAAAAAAATCCGGTACCCATTAAAGGCTAGGTGAACCGGAAGCCGTCGGTTGGGATCGAACTCTACCTCTTGTCCTTTGTAGTCCAGTTCACTAACCACTGAGCTATCGCGGCTCCAAGTCGTCGAGAGCTAAATCGCATATGCCGTCATACCGAACACCATCTGGACCAGGAGCAGTGTTGTGTGACCTTTTAAATGTTGTGCAAACGGCATCGGTTGTGATTGTGAGATCTTCTCCCAGCATTACATCCTCACACAATTCTGACAGCGACCCTCGTATCCTCATTCTTACAGCCTCATTTCTTTTGTTAGTCTGCACAAATGTAGTGGGCAAGCAGGGCCTTACCTTTGCTCTCATCAGATTTGTGTCATATTTAACTTGTGCTCTGAAAATCTGGTATGCCTCTGTGTCGTGTTGTTCATGCTGTGATGAGTGCGACAAAATGTGGCTAGCAATTTTTCTGAGAACACATTTTTGCAGAAATTATCCCACTTGGCATCCTTAGCCTGCTTGGCACACAGTTTAAAGTGCGTCATTTTATGAAATTATCCCACTTGGCATCGTTAGCCTGCTTGGCACACAGTTTAAAGTGCATCATTTTATGAAATTATTCCACTTGGCATCGTTAGCCTGCTTGGCACACAGTTTAAAGTGCGTCATTTTATGGTCGACCTCTTCTTTCAGACGCTCCAATAGCACAGATTGTGTTCTTCCATTCTTTCTGGCTTTCTCTCATGTTTTCGTCGCGTGTCTCTTGTTCTACCAAGCTCCCTCGACTTCTTCGTTCTAACAGGGTGGCTGCGTTCTCTCCTGTCTCCTGCGAGGTCGCCCTGTTTCCTATGTCTGATTTTGCTAATGACGTCCTGATCTGTGCTCTCGTTGTGGAATGTGTAGTGCTTGTTTTTCTGGCTTCTATTTCTGCTTTCTCAATTAGGATGACACATGGATAGTGATCACTTCCGTGGAACCCCAGTACCCTCCACCTGCAAACCGGTGCGAAGGTGGAAGACACCAGTGCCAGGTCTATGACACTATCAGAGTCCCCTGTTCAAGTGGCCATTCTCGTTCCCCTTCCATTATTCAGGGACAATAAATCGTCGAACACCAGTGCGTTCTCTAGGTCTTCTCACTGTTTGTTGGATATGACTTTACCCCACTGGTAAAGAACATTTCATCGAAAGAAATATTTCATAAGTAGCGTTTTGCCACTTTATGATATGACGTAAATATTCGATTTTTCTTCTTCAACCTTTTTAGCTGCCAGTGGAGCATAGGTCTTCAACAAACACTTTCCAAGTCGTTCTGTTATTTTGTCAATCTTTTAAGATCATTCCATGTCTTCCCCAATATCTTCATCTCTGCTTCTATCTGTCTTCTCCAAAAATTCATTGGTCTTCCTCTTTGTATTCTTCCCTGGGGATTCCAAAAAAAGCCTGTTGTGTAATACTCTCAGTTGGCTTCCGTTGTGTGTGCCCTACCCAGCGCCATCGTCTTCGCTGTATCTCTTTATCCACAGGTATTTGACTGGTACATTTCCATAATTCTATGTTAGTGCTTTTTTCCTGCCAGATTTGATTTTTCGCCCCCTTATTTTTTTTTTAATTTAAGGCATATTCTTTTATAATCAACTTGGTTATGTAATACTTCTGAATGGGATAAATGATCGAGTCAACTAAAATGTCAGCGTTAAATAGCCGTGCAAAGTGCTGTGGCAGTTGATAAACACTCGGTCTGTTTTTTTCGCATCTTATCAGTTGTTTTGTGTTTCCTTTTCTAAATGTTTCAGCGTCCTCTGTATCCAAGTAAGTGGTTATGTATTCGCCTACAGCAAACAGATTCATAACCAACTACACTAGAAGTTATGTGTTGGTCTCTGGACAGGAAGGATCCGGGTTCAAATCCCACCACAGGCGCTGGGAATTTGTCAAAAGTGGATCCATTGTTTCTTCGTGGCTTTACCGTTGGTCTCTGAGTAGTGAGATTCAAAGTCTAGCCCCATCAGAATCTGACGAAAAACCGGAAATCCCGTGCACACTCGTGTATATTAAAGAACCCTTTACATTTAAAAGTGTGAGAAAAAATGAGCGGAAAATGCTAAAAGTGGTTAAGACAGTCTAGCGATGCCGAAGACAGATGTATCGAGTTTTATGGCCCAAATATAGCGATTTTGTCCCAAACTACTGACACATCGCATATACGCCCACTTAACATGTAAACGATAATATAAAGAGAAGACAACCCTGCTGAAATTTCTACTTCTTCTGCGATCATGGTTCATTCGGAGTAGGATTCCGGATTTTCTTATGAAAGTAGCTGTCTGTTTAAGTGAGCCACTCTGACTGAGTTCATGTTAGAACGTTGCACTGTTTTCTGCGCCAATGGCCCAGTGCATCCGATTTCTGCCAGCATTTTATTCAGGTTTGCTTTTTTTAGCCTTTGATTGTCCCCAATCTTCCTGCAGGGCGGCAGATTGTCTTTTCTGTAGGGAGATTCTGCCCTTAGATGGTCGGCCGTCCCTGGTCTACGAGCACCATCTTCCCGAGCTTTGTGTAGTTATTCTGTAATGGAACCATCTTTCTGTTAACAGTTGCTGAGATTTTGGAACTTACTAGAAAATGCTTTGCAGCCTTGTATTATTCTCCCGTCTTATTACCCGTTCAATTTTGAGTGAAAATGGAACGATCTTGACTGTCCACTTTGGTTTGCCTTACACATTGTGCTTTGTGTTACACCTGATATTTCGTTTATCCATGTCTTGGGAGGTCTTCCTCTACCTTTTATGTTTATGTGTCTGGTTGTTAATGTTTGCTTGTGGAAGGCTAGTTGTCAGCAAACGTGTGATATGTTTTAAAATTCTGTCATTAATAAACACCACTATTGGAACGATATATCCATACATTTTGTAAGAGTTCACACGTTAAATGAGCACAGATGCGTTGTGTCCCGAGTTTATAAAGATGAAAACATTAGAGCACCTCTCAAGTCAGAGAATATCTGCTAGCACGCAGAGGGACACCTGTGTGCTCACACCCCTGCCGTTGTAGAAAGAAAAGAAAACATGTTATGTTCATCATCATCATCATCATGATGTGCCAAACCGGTTGCCGTAGGCGATCATGTCATTTCACAATGTTCTATCTACAGTGCATCGTATCAGTTCTGTAAGTTATATTCACTCCACGCAAGAGGGAGCTGCGACAGCTCAGTGGTTAGCGAACTGGACTACAAAGGACAAGAGTCGGGTTTGATCCTGACTGAGAACTTCCAGGATCACCCAGCCTTAAATGGGTACCGGATTTCTTTTCTGGGAAAGTAAAGCGGCACGGGCGTAATACCGACCACATTACCTCAAAAATCATGTGCCGAAGGTCTATAAGACCTTCGCACTATTAGTTTCATGAGCCATATCACTAAAATATTACTAAGAATAATTATGAGACGTGTAAGGAAAAAAATAAAACTAGAAATAAGCGAGGAACAATGTGGATTTGTAGAAGAAAAGGGCACCAATAATGCAATATACACCTTAAGAAGATTGATAGAAAGATCTATAGAGGTAAAGAAAGATCTATATATGTGCTTTTTAGACTACATGAAAGCATTTGACAAAGTAAAGCATGTGGAAATAATAAATATGCTGGAGAAATTAAACATTGATGGCAAGGATCTGCGAATCATAAAAAAACATGTACTGGCAACAGACAGCAGCTATACGAATTAACAACCAAACAGGACAATTCCAATATATAAAGCAAGGAGTCAGACAAGGCTGTGTTCTGTCGCCGGATTTGTTTTCACTTTACAGCGAATATATTATGAGATCAATAGTAGACAAAAATGGAATTTAAGTCAACGGTCACAACATAAATAATTTGCGATATGCGGATGACACAGTCTTAATAGCAGAGACAGATAATGAACTATAAGAAATGATAGACATAATAGTAAAAGAAAGCAACAAGAAAGGTCTCAGTCTGAATAGTAAGAAAACAGAAGTAATGGTTATATCGAAGAAACAATCACCACCATCAAGCAGCATACAAATAAACGAGACAAATCTGAAACAAGTGCAACGTTTCAAATACTTGGACACAATAATAACATCAGATGGGAGATGCACCACAGAAATAAAAAAACAGAATAGCTCAGGCCAAAAAAGCATTTCAGAAAATGAAAAATATCTTATGCAACAAATCTATGTCAATAAAAATGAGAAAGAGAGTTCATCGGTGCTATATAGAACCAATTCTGACCTATGGAAGCGAATCATGGACAGTAGACAAACAAATGAAAAAAC
Organism: Megaustenia siamemsis; assembly: GCA_032433765.1. Classification (NCBI taxonomy): domain Eukaryota; kingdom Metazoa; phylum Mollusca; class Gastropoda; order Stylommatophora; family Ariophantidae; genus Megaustenia; species Megaustenia siamemsis. The sequence continues at coordinate 18,970,978 of JAVIAB010000156.1, read as the reverse complement.
GATTAGAGGCCACATAGATGGGATTTCTCAGAAGAATGTTGAAAGTTCCCTGGACAGCTAAAAAGACCAATGAGGAAGTTCTCAAAGAGGCCAACACAAAAAGGGAGCTCTTAAAAAAACATCAGAAAGAAGCAATCAACATTTTTCGGGTACATCATGAGAAGAAGTTGGAATACTTGGTTACAACTGGCAAAATAAAAGGAAAGAGAGATCGCGAGCGACAAAGAGAGAAAATACTGGATAGCTTGGTGTCATGACATGGAAAACAGTCAACAACAGAACTGATACGATGCACTGTAGATAGAAGATTGTGGAGAGACATGATCACCTACGCCAACCGGAATGGCACATGATGATGAAGGTCTATAAAAATGATGGTCGCTATCACCATATTCCCTCTATCCCATTTGCCGTGTTGTGGCTCTTAAAGTTAATTTAACGATACGCAAAATTCAGTCCCACGGGACGGCTTGTATGTGCAATCAAACAAAACACATTCAAAAAAACCATTGACAGATCTAGGTGGATGACATCTGCATTACTAGTGACTTGTGTGGTACTGGTGACTTGTGTGGTACTGGTGACTTGTGTGGTACTGGTGACATGTCCTAGTGTGGTACTGGTGATTAGTGTGGTACTGGTGACTTGTGTGGTACTGGTGACTTGTGTGGTACTGGTGACTTGTGTGGTACTGGTGACTTGTGTGGTACTGGGGGACATGTCCTAGTGTGGTACTGGTGATTAAAGTGGTACTGGTGACTTGTGTGGTACTGGTGACTTGTGTGGTACTGGTGACTTGTGTGGTACTGGGGGACATGTCCTAGTGTGGTACTGGTGATTAGTGTGGTACTGGTGACTTGTGTGGTACTGGTGACTTGTGTGGTAATGGTGACTTGTGTGGTACTGGTGAATTGTCCTAGTGTGGTACTCGTGACTTGTCCTAGTGTGGTACTGGTGACTTGTCCTAGTGTGGTACTGGTGACTTGTCCTAGTATTGTACTGGTGACTTGTCCTAGTGTTGTACTGGTGACATGTCCTAGTGTGGTACTTGTGACTTGTCCTGGTGTGGTACTGTTAACTAGTCCTAGTGTGGTACTGGTGACTTGACCTAGTGTGGTACTGGTGACATGTCCTAGTGTGGTACTGGTGACTTGTCCTAGTGTGGTACTGGTGACTTATCTTAGTGTGTTACTCGTGACTTGCCCTTGTATGGTACTGGTGACTTGTCCTAGTGTGGTACTGGTGACTTGTCCTAGTGTGGTACTGGTGACTTGACCTAGTGTTATACTCGTGACTTGTCCTTGTATGGTACTGGTGACTTGTCCTAGTGTGGTTCTGGTGGCTTGTCCTAGTGTGGTACTGGTGACTTGTCCTAGTGTGGTACTGGTGACTTGTCCAAATGTAATACTGGTGACTTGTCCTAGTGTGGTACTTGTGACTTGTCTTGGTGTGGTACTTGTAACTAGTCCTAGTGTGGTACTGGTGACTTGACCTAGTGTGGTACTGGTGACTTGTCCTAGTGTGGTACTGGTGACTTGTCCTAGTGTGGTACTGGTGGCTTGTCCTAGTGTGGTACTCGTGATTTGTCCTTGTATGGTACTGGTGACTTGTCCTAGTGTGGTACTGGTGACTTGTCCTTGTGTGGTACTGGTGACTTGACCTAGTGTTATACTCGTGACTTGTCCTTGCATGGTACTGGTGATTTGACCTAGTGTGGTACTGGTGACTTGTCCTAGTGTGGTACTGGTGACTTGACCTAGTGTTATACTCGTGACTTGTCCTTGTATGGTACTGGTGACTTGACCTAGTGTGGTACTGGTGACTTGTCCTAGTATGGTACTGGTGACTTGACCTAGTGTTATACTCGTGACTTGTCCTTGTATGGTACTGGTGACTTGTCCTAGTATGGTACTGGTGACTTGTCCTAGTGTGGTACTGGTGACTTGTCCTAGTGTGGTACTGGTGACTTGTCCTAGTGTGGTACTGGTGACTTGTCCTAGTGTGGTACTGGTGACGTGTCCAAGTGTAGTACTGGTGACTTGTCCTAGTGTGGTACTGGTGACGTGTCCAAGTGTAGTACTGGTGACTTGTCCTAGTGTGGTACTGGTGACTTGTCCAAGTGTAGTACTGGTGACTTGTCCTAGTGTGGTACTGGTAACTAGTCCTAGTGTGGTACTGGTGACTTGTCCTTGTGTGGTACTGGTGATGGCCACAAGAGCTTTCTCTGTTTATGGTGCCTGTTTATGATAGAGGATATCATCATCATCAAGTACCATACCTGCTGGCGTAGGTGATCATTTCTCTCCTCAAATTTCGATCTGGACAGTTATTTATAATTTCTGTTGTTGACTTTCTGCCAAGCCATTCTCTTAAGCTGTCTGGTATTTTTTCTCTTTGCTTCCCTCTATCTCTTCGTCCCTGAATTTTTCCAATTGTTACAATATATTCCAGCTGTTTCTTTCTCATTACATGGCCATAAACATGATGATTGGTCCTTCCTAATATTGGAAATTAGTTATAGTTTTCCTTTATTCTCTTTAAGAACTTTTTCATTACTCTTCTTAGCTGTCCATGATCTTCTCAACATTCTTCTGTAAAACCACATTTCTTAATCCTCCGTAGAGGATATAAGTCCTACTTAACCGAGAGATGTGCTTTATTTGCTATTTACGTTCGTTTTAACCTTGAAATTTTGAAACATTTTTTTTCGCCAAGAAAAAAAAATGAGTTTTTGTGTCAAATAAAGGAAAATAATATTAATAATTTATGTTAAAACAAGTAATTATTCGAAATGAAGGTCACACGAATTTCCATCCGTTGCGACGTTAGAGTGTGCTTCAAGTACCGCAGAGAGTACAACATGACACTGACGAGACGGTTGAGATATCAGTGTCAAGGACGAAATAATTTTATGTTCTTTAACTGCAGGTAAAATGTCAGGGAGGTTGAGGTATTTTGTAAAATAGGTCACAAGTAGAGTTCTTGTAGAAAAACAGTTAATTGTGAATAATTAGTCGATGAGAAAATGGTAAAAATAAAGTAAAGAGCGCCGTCATGCCAAGTCTGTATAGGAAATATGGTGTTAGTGACCATACATTTTACAGACATCATTTTTAGGGTAATGTGGTCGGTATTACACCCGTGCCGCTTTACTTTCCCCCCAAAAAAATCCGGTACCCATTTAGGGCTTGGTGAACCCGGAAGCCGTCGGGTGGGATCGAACCCTACCTCTTGTCCTTTGCTTTGTAATCCAGTTCACTAACCACTGAGCTATCGCGGCACCCATGAGAGACAAGTTTAATTAATGATGTGCTGAGCACGAAAGGCGAGATCATCACAAATATTATCACCACCATTATCATTATCATTACCATCATCATTATCATTACCAACTCCACCACCATCATCATCCTCATCATTGTCATTACCACCATCATGACCATCATCATCTTACCAGTAGGCGTGGTCATGTCCGTCCACAATTTTCTATCTACCGAGCATCGTACCAATCCTGTTGCTGACTGTTTTCCGTGCCATGAAACCACGCTACCCGGCATCTTCTCTCTTTCTCGTCCGCGATTTCTCTTTCCCTCTATGTTGACAGTTGTAACAAAATATTTCAACTTTCCTCTTCTCATTTGCCCGAAAAATGTCGCTTGTTTCTTTCTGATGTTTCTTAGGAGCTCTCTTTTTTATGTTGGCCTCTTTGAGAATTTCCTTGTTGGTCTTTTCAGTCGTTACCGACATGATATTGATCATTGTCTTCACCACCCCGACCATCATCATAATAGTACTCGTAATTCTCTTAAACTAACGGATATATATTTTCTCTCTAATTCTCTATATTTTTCTGTCAATATTTGTAGATCTCAACAATATACGCCAGCTCTCCAAAAATTCTCCAAAATGTATTGTTTCCTTCTGATATTTATAATTAATAAAAAGCTTTCTATTATTCGTGACCTTTGTTGTTAGTGAACTGGACTACCACAGACAAGGGGTAGGGTTCGATCCCAACCGACGGTTCCGGGTTCATCCAGCCTTAAATGGGTACCGGTTTTTTGTTCTGGGAAAGTAAAGCAGCACGGGAGTAATACTGACCACATTACCCCAAAAATCATGTGCTGAAGGTCTGTAAAATATAGGGTCACTAACACCATATTCCAGGTGGAAAATACAAACAGATCAACGCCTTTATCAAAGATAAGAAAGGAAATCTGCTTAGTAATATAAAGGAACAAATGGAGAGATGGAAGGAGCACTTTGAAGAACTTTTGAACAGACCTGGCTCAAATAATCCTCCAGATATACTACCAGCAGAAGAAGAATTACACGTTAACTGCGGAAAACCAAGCAAAGAAGAAATAATGAAAGCCATCAAACTGTTAAAAGATGGTAAGCCACAGGACCAGATGAAATTCCTTCGGAAGCCATCAAAGCAGATATTATCACCTCTACCAAGATGTTACATAATCTATTGGATAAAATTTGGGAGAGGGAAGAAATACCTAAAGACTGGAGAGAAGGTTATATGATCAAACTACCAAAGAAAGGAAGTTTACAGGAGTGCACAAATTATAGGGGAATTATGCTACTATCAGTGCCAGGAAAAATATTAGGCAGAATCATTCTGGAGAGACTAAAAGAGGCTATAGAGAAACACTTGAGAGATGAACAAGCAGGTTTTAGGAAGAACAGATCATGTGCTGATCAAATAACTACTCTACGTATAATAGTTGAACAAAGTTTAGAACTAAAATCCCCACTTTATATTGGATTCATAGATTACGAAAAGGCATTTGATAGTTTAGACAGAAGAATGCTTTGGAAGTTGCTGAGTCATTATGGAATCCCCATAAAGTTTATTAACCTGATAAAAACAATGTATGAAGGAACAAAATGTAGTGTGGTGCATGAAGGACAGCTTACAGAAGCATTTGAAATAAGAACAGGAGTAAGGCAAGGATGCCTTCTGTCTCCATTTCTCTTTCTACTGGCCATAGATTGGATTATGAAAATAACTCAAAACAACAGAAATGGGATCCAGTGGTCACTGACCAAACAACTTGATGATTTAGACTTTGCTGATGACATAGCTCTCCTATCACACAGCCACCAACAGATGCAAGATAAAATGAGTATATTAGATGAGAGATCACAACAGCTAGGACTAAAGATTAATAGAGATAAGACCAACATTATGAGAATTAATGCAGTTGGCAATAACCAAATAAAACTAGGAGAAATACCTCTACTAGACGTACAATCTTATATATATCTGGGCAGTAATATAGATAAAGAGGGAGGAACAGAAAACGATACCAAAATAAGGATATCAAAAGCAAGAGGAGCTTTCATTGCACTGGGAAACATATGGAAATCCAAAGAAATTAGGCTAAATACAAAAATACAAATTTTCAACTCCAATGTTAAATCGGTTCTATTATATGGCTGTGAAACATGGAGAATAACAAAATTGACAATCACGAAGGTACAGACTTTCATTAATGGATGCTTGCGCAGAATAAAGGGATGGAAATGGCAGGACAAAGTCACAAACGTGGAATTATGGAAATGTACCGGTCAAATACCAGTGGATAAAGAAATACAGCGAAGACGATGGCGATGGATAGGACACACACTACGGAAACCAACTGAGAGTATTACACAACAGGCCCTTTTTTGGAATCCCCAGGGGAAAAGACAAAGAGGAAGACCAAGGAATTCTTGGAGAAGACAGATTGAAGCAGAGATGAAGATGATGGGGAAGACATGGAATGATCTTAAAAGAATTGCAAAAAACAGAACGACTTGGAAAGTGTTTGTTGAAGACCTATGCTCCACTGGGAGCTAAAAGGTAGAAGAAGAACACCATATTCCCTATACACCACTTGCCGTGACGGGAGTACTTTACTTTGTTTACTTACTTTGTTAAAATGTATCTATTACTATTTAACTGCTTATGGTATTCTCAGCATTGCTTTATAAAATTACATTTATTCAAGTGACTCAAATGTTGTTCTTATTTTTGGTCTGATTGTCCACGATTCACTTCAATATGTCAAGTTTGGCCCTATCATCATCATCATTAAGTGCCGTTTCCGTTTCGAAAGTTTGCTACCTTGGAGCGCCATTCTATTTATCTCTTGCTTTGATGGTGCGGTTGTCATAGGCTGTTTTGTTCATCTTTTGATGTTACTCGTTCACACTAATCTTGGTCTGCATCTGTCTCTTTTACTTTGTATTTTCCATTCCATGATTACTTTTAGTAGGTTGTTGTGTCTTTTAACATGCCTTCAAAATTTCATTTGTTTTGTTTGAATTGTATTTAGTAGTTCTCTTTTTCATTTTTAGTCGTGTTGCGACTTCAACGTTTGTTTTCTTTTCTTTCCATCCAATTCTTCATATTCTTCTATAAATCCACATTCTCAAATGCTTCAAATTTCTGTTCTGTTTCCTTGTTTCTGCACCATACAGGAATATTGAGAAGATATACCATTTTGCTATACTTAGTTTTAGCCCTGGTGTTATTTGTTTTGATGTTAGTATATGTTTCATGACATTACAATTACTTTTTGTCATTCCTATTCTTTTGTTTATTTTTTTAAAACATTTTCCATCACTGGTTATCATATGTCTCCAGGTCTATTCCTTCAACTTTCAAATTCGCTTGTAGGTTTTGAGTTGTTTCTTTGTTTATCTGGCTCTATATAATGCGATAGATCATTATAAAAGGTAACAAGATATTACAGAAAAAAACAAACAAAATGACGTTTTTTTTTCTTCTTATACTTCCTCTGCATACATCTCTAGAAGTCAATCGGAATGCTTTCAAAGAGGTGGAAAAGGGGCGGATTGGCTGTTGGGTTGTCTAGGGGTAAGACGTTGGCCTCTGAACAATAAGGTCGTGGATTCGAATCCAACCAGAAATGGTTGAACTTCTTCACTTACAATCTATGGTTTCTTCGGGGCTTTACTCTTCACCTCCATTTCTTGGGACTGAGATCCTATGTCTAGCCCACTCGGAAAACGCTAAAACATAGTAGGTCTGCTCCAACTACTCGTACATAAGAAATATTGATAAATAACGATGAATAAATTAACTGTAAACAGATGAGGGAAGAATAAACGTGGATGCGGATAGAAATAGTAGGACTGGTCATAAAAAGAAAACGATCCCGAAAACTGTGCGCTTAATAAAAAAAGGAGCCGCGATAGCTCAGTGGTTAGTTAACTGAACTGCAAAGGACAAGAGGTAGGGTTCGATCCCGATCGACGGCTTTCGAGTTCATCCAGCCTTAAATGGGTACCGGATTTTTTTTTCTGGGGAAGGAAAGCGGCACGGGCGTAATACCGACCACATTACCCAAAAAACATGTGCTGAAGGTTTGTAAATGTTATGGTCACTAGCACAATATTCCCTATACGGCACTTGGTGTGATGGGGTCTCTTTATTTACTTTTTTTATAATTAAAAAAAATAGATGTTGATACATCGAAGAAAGCAACAAGCTGTTCTGAGTGAGAAACTAAAATGTTTATTACAAGAAGTTGTGTCTTCTTCTTATTTTCTTCTTCTTATTATTCTTTCTTTCTCCATTAGATTTTCATAGTCGAAGGTTCATTTTCGGTCTTCATTTCTCTTCTGTTGGACGCTCCTGCTGTTGTCTCTCAGTGTTTCTAATATTTTATTAATTCTGATAGTGGCGCGTTTCATTTTCGAAGCGTCGGTTGTGTTACTAAAGTGCTCAGAAATAAAAGTGTTTTATAAAGAAAAAATAGGAAGTTATAGAACATTATGTGAGATGTTAAAATGTTATAATGATAAGAGATTTTATGAGAAATTAAAATGTTTATAATGATGAGAAATTGTGTGAGAAATTAAAATATTTATAATGATAAGAAATTGTGTGAGAAATTAAAATGTTTATAATGATAAGAAATTGTGTGAGAAATTAAAATGTTTATAATGATAAGAAATTGTGTGAGAAATTAAAATGTTTATAATGATAAGAAATAATGTGAGAAATTAAAATATTTATCATGATAAGAAATTGTTGAGAAATTAAAATGCTTATCATGATAAGAAATTGTGTGAGAGGTTAACACTTGTATAATAATTAGAAATTGTGTGAGACGTTGTGATGTTTATAGTAGTAAAAAAGTAAAGTACCCCCGTCACGCCAAGTGACGTATAGGGAAAGATGGTGTTAGTGACCATACATTTTACAGACCTTCAGCACATGATTTTTGGGGTAATGTGGTCGGTATTGCGTCCGTGCTGCTTAACTTTCCCAGAAAAAAAAATCCGGTACCCATTTATAGCTGGGTGAACCCGGAAGCCGTCGGTTGGGATCGAACCCTACCCCTTGTCCTTTGAGATGTTTATAATGATAAGAAATTGACAGTGGGACTGAAACATTGATCATTGCATCAAATTGTGTTGACATAAATACGAGTACTCACTGTGATCAAACTGCTGTCCCGTTTCATCCGATGACTTCTGGGATCACTAAACGATAAGTCAAAAAAGAACGTGCCACCAAGAACCTTTCTTTTCGAGCTGTTGACATTTTGATTGGTCACTGACAGGTCCCCGTGACTTCTCCGCCTAAAAAGATGTTTCATCTTTAGCCGTCTAAGCTCGTCTTTATAAAATGGCTTTGGAGTCTTTTTCTGAGAAGGATTCAGAATTTTCCGGTGAAGAAAATTGTTTTCTGTATGACCCGGGCACTGACAACTGTCACCCAGTAACTCAAGAGTTAACATTCTCAATAACAAAGCTCTGTTAGCGCAAATCATAGAATTATAACAACTGCTGTTTCTCTTCTTATAAAATGTGTTAACGTCATTTTTCTTATCTAATTCTTCTGTTGCCTTATATTGAGGAAACATTATTGCTGGATAAATCTGCGAATTGCCGAATACACGAATAGGTATCGACATTCCTGCCATTTTGTTAAATATCGTCTCATCTATTGAACGAAGATCACCAAGACCATCCAAAGACTGAGCTATCGCTTCCAATGTGCAAGAAAAATAAAAGAAAATTGGGATTGAGCAGCGTAACTTAGACATAGCGACTGTTCATTGTTTGTAGTGACTTCAGGGCAAGATAAAATTAATCTCCTCGGTGCGAACCTCGTAAGTTCTTTGGTTAATAAATAGTCCGAAGACAGGTTTGGGGGAAGTACATTCATTCGTCCGTCCAATCAAATCTCGTATCCTGGACACGGACATGTTAAAAATAACTCCACCTTAATTTGTGAAACTAGAATGTGCTGTCCCAGTTAGTAATAAATGGACGACAGACAGTCAAGCTGTGTTTGTCATTCATTGACGCAAACGTAATAGCCCATTAGTTTTGAGATGTTAAAGACGCCCACAAGGTTGCATTCTTCAGGATGGGTGTTGTCGGATGATTCTGTCCAACACAAGTTTGTGTAACAAATGAAAAGTGAGCGCACTTCCTGATAATACGAGATATGTCTTCTTTTACTTTTCTCTTTTCACTGATACCGAAAGGTGTCGTGGTTTATATCATTTGTCGTTCTTGAGCTGCTCGAACTGTCTGAATTAGTGATTTCCCTTTGTTGTTACATGTCTCTGTCACTGCATCTATCCATTTTCTTTTAGGTCTTCCTCTTGGTTTTTTTCCATGCATTCTCGAGAAGAACGCCCCTGATGATGATTTTTCGTTCGAATACTAATCACAGATAAATCACAAATAAATCACAAATAAAACCGTTGGAAATCACACACAAGAAACTTGAATTTCTTTATACTATGAGCAATGAAATTCATTTTTAATTCAAATTTGACTCTCATCGCAAAAAAGGCGTCGTGTTGCCAGCACAGTCACACATCGGAAGTCCGACGAGATTTGTAATATATGTAAATGTATAGAGAGGAAAGTTGGAATACTTGGTTACAACTGGCAACATAAAAGGAAAGAGAGATCGCGGACGACAAAGAGAGAAAATACTGGATAGCTTGGTGTCATGGCATGGAAAACAGTCAACAACAGAACTGATACGATGCACTGTAGATAGAAGATTGTGGAGGGACATGATCGCCTACGACAACAGGCATAGTACATGATGATGATGATATGACAGCTTTCACCTCTAGCAAAGTACCAAGAGTCTAGGAACATAATTGTGCATGTTAATCCAGTTTTTTTCTTCTTCTGGGAGACGTGTGCACAGAGGTCCCTAGCTGCATAGGTAGAGCTTTGTCTTCGGAGGTACTCTTAATCTTTCCGTCGATGAGTAATTGACATTTAAAACCGGACCTCGCTGCTGAGACCAGGGATGGTTGCCACAGAGAGGAATCATAAATAAAAATCCCAACTGGTTTAGCCGGGATTTGAACTCACAACCTCTCTGTCTCGAGACCGACGAATTGCCTCGAAACCAACCAGTTCTCCATAACAAGAGATTAAACCGGATATCACTGGGTAATTCCGTGTTGTTGAAAGTGTTGAGAATATTTGCCCGCTCATTCACACGAATATATGCTTTTAATCGTTGTGAGTGTAAACAACACGAGAAAATTAGAGAGAGAATAAGGTGTGGTTACGGCTTTACATGTGTAGAGAGCAACACAATCGAACGACGTTTCGGCTCAGTATACCTTCAACGGGAACAGTGAACAACACACACACACACGAACAAATACTTAAGCAAGTAAACAAGTGTTCACAAGAATTTGTTATTAATCGCTGCAGGCCTGTGGTTTTTTTTAATTTATAAAAGTTTACCGGAATTCTATCATCTCCTCCAGTAAAACGAAAACTTTGTAATATCTTAGTTTAGTTTAGTTTAATTTAGTTTAGTTTAGTTTAGTTTAGTTTAGTTTAGTTTAGTTTAGTTTAGTTTAGTTTAGTTTAGTTGACGGATCATCATCATAACACATCGGACATGTCCACAAGTGCCCAGATCTCCTCCTTAGTATGTCCCCCAGTGTGTGGAGACTGATGATTCTAGTTCTGTGTTGATCTCATATTTGTCTGTTTTCCCCTGCCTAGCGCCCCTTTCTGGCATCCCTAGGTTTTCACCTGATGTTCATGCAGTCTGAACAAATGTGTTCAACCGCTGTAGCTCTGGCGTGGCTACATTTATATTATCATTATCAACCACCATAACATGGGAATATAAACGTATGGCCATTGTTTTCAATTATTTGTCATCATCATTGAGTGCCGTCTCCGCATCGAAGGTTGTCCACCATGGAGCGCCATTCCGCTCTATCTCTTGCTTTGATGGTGTAGGTTGTCATAGGCTGTCTTGTCCATCTTTTAATGTTACTCGTCCATTCTTAGCCTTGGTCTGTCTCTGCCTCTATTATCCTGTATTTTCCCCTCCAATATTACTTTTAGTAGGCTGATGTGTCTTTTAACATGCCCTAAAAATTTCATTTGTCTTGTTATAATTGTGCTTAGTAGTTCTCTTTCAATTTTTAGTTGTTTTAAAACTTCACCATTTGTTCTCTTTTCTTTCCATCCAATTATTTGTAAAGTTTTGTAATGTGTATGTCAAGACTTGAAAATTCCTAAATGTTTGTCTTGACACACTCCGGCCCGTTCCGGCTGAAAAAAGGCCGTTTGCTGTAGGTGTACATAGCTTTGTTTGGTTCATCTCCATTCACCTGATACCTAATGGATACTTTTACCTGTTCATCATCCGCCCTTAAAATGACGATAAGTAGAAGTTGTGTTGTGGTTGCAGTAAAAAAAAAATAGTTTCTCACTCAGAACAGCTTGTTGCTTTCTTCGATGTATCATCTTTTTTTTTATTATAAAAAAGTAAGTAAAGAGCCCCCGTCACGCCAAGTGGCGTTAGTGACCATAAATTTTACAGACCTTCGGCACATGATTTCTGGGGTAATGTGGTCGGTATTAAGCCCGTGTCGCTTTACTTTCCCAGAAAAAAATCCGGTACAAATTAAAGGCTGTGGTTTGCAGTATAAATGTTATAGTTGCGCTTTCGGTCCGACATATCCAACTTTTGCTTGGTATTTTCCTAGTACCAGCGTAGGTGTGTGTAAATTGTTAATTCTTGGAACTTTTCATGCATACACTATCTCCTCCTCTTCGCGTTAGAGAATGTGTTTTAGGGGGGAAGTGGGTGGTTTCTACTATGTCCTTTGGACTACAAAGGACGGATTCCGGATCCAACCAGCCTTAAATGGGTACCGGATTTTTTTCTGGAAAAGTAAAACGGCACAGGCGTTATACCGACAACATTACCCAAAAATCATGTGCCGAAGGTCTGTAAAAATTATATTCACTAACACCTTATAGTCTATATCTTCTATATATTCCATATACGCCACTTGGTGTGACGGGGTGAATATTTATGTGTGTATCATATTTTAGTGTTTAATGCTCATAACATAAAGATCGAAGATTTGCAAATGTGAGAGTTTCCGCTGTAATTTTCAAATTTTAACTGCACAATTTTTATATTTTAATATGCAGCTTTTCCTAATCAAGGAAGCCGTGATAGCTCGGTGGTTAGTGAAGTGGACTACAACGGACAAGGGATAGGGTTCGATCCCAACCGACGGCTTCCAGGTTCACCCAGCCTTAAATGGGTACCGGATTTTTTTCTGGGAAAGTAAAGCAGCACGGGTGTAATACTGACCACATTACCCCAAAAATCATGTGCTGAAGGTCTGTAAAATATAGGGTCACTAACACCATATTTCCCTATACGACACTTGGCGTGACGGGGGTACTTTACTTTTTTAAATACTTTTTTTCCTAATCACTTTGAATATATAACAGAAGAAGTAAGTGTATTTCACCCCACCCCCTCCTGAAAAGACACTGGTGAGCAAATCAACTAATGTATCAATGACAAACAGCATTGAACGGCAAACTACTGGCTGTTGACTGTCAAAAAATAAATGGGAAAATCTCAAAATCAATGGGACAATCCCACAATCAATGGGAAAATCTCACAATCAATGGGACAATCCCACAATCAATGGGACAATCTCACAGTCAATGGGACAATCCCACAATCAATGGGACAATCTCACAATCAATGGGACAATCTCACTATCAATGGCACAATCTCACAATCAATGGCACAATCTCACAATCAATGGCACAATTTCACAATCAATAGGACAATCTCACAATCAATGGCACAATCTCACAATCAATGGCACAATCTCATAATGAATGGGACAATCTCACAATCAATGGCACAATCTCACAATGAATGGCACAATCTCACAATCAATGGCACAATCTCACAATCAATGACACAATCTCACAATCAATGGCACAATCTCACAATCAATGGCACAATCTCACAATCAATGGTACAATCTCACAATCAATGGCACAATCTCACAATCAATGGCACAATCTCACAATCAATGGCACAATCTCACAATCAATGGCACAATCAATGGGACAATCTCACAATCAATGGCACAATCTCACAATCAATGGCACAATCTCAGAATTGGACAATCTCACAATCAATCGGACAATCTCACAAATGACAATGAAGACAATGTGTTCATTCGAAGCAAAACGCTTCCGAAAAATACTGAGAATAAGAAAAGGGCAATTAAAACGTATTAAAAACCTAAACGTTGAAAAGAACTGGCCTATAGATAGTATCTTGTAGTGAAATTAAAATAATACAGCAACGTCAAAAAACACTGTGGACTGGAAAGAACAATAATAGAAGGTTTAGTTCCTGAAAGATGTGACAGGTGAAGACCAAAAAAAGAAGATCGTTTCAAAGAGACCTTGAACATGGCACAAGAAAAAGTGATAAATCTGCCTAGAGACAGGGATTCTTTCCGACGGGCTGTGATGAGTGAAACGTTCTGCTAAAGGCACGCAACCTTTTTGTAAGGGAGGTCTGATGTAATGCTGACTGCGCCGCTTATAAAATGTGTCAAGTGCCATTGTAAATTATAATCCCTAACGCGGTATTCCCCGTGGCTGTACAGGGAATCATGACTGTACTTATGTTCCACTTCTTTCTTTTCTCTTTTCTCTTTCTCACTGGAACCGAAAAGGTGTCGTGGTTTACATCATTTGTCGTTCTTGAGCTGCTCGGACTGTCTGAGTTCTCTGTCACTGCATCTATCCATCTTCTTCTGGGTCTTCCTCTTGGTCTTTTTCCATGAATTCTCGAGAAGAACGCCCTTGATGGTGATTGGTAAGGATTCATTCTAACCAGGTGGCCAAACTATTTAAGTTGTTGTTGTTCTATATATTCTTGGCAGGGTTTTGTTCCTACCATTTTTTATGGTTTCATTTGGTATTCTATCTATTCTTGTGTTGTTTGTTACTTTTCTCAAGCATTGCATCTCACATGTATTGATCTTTCTTAAATGTGATTTAGAAAGGGTCCATGTTTGACTTTCGTAGCACAAAGTTGGTATGAAAATGCTATTTATCATTTGTTGTTTAGCTGCTATAGAAATATCTCTTTATTCAAATCTTCATAATTTAATTATGTCTTCAAGTTCTAACCAATGGATACGAATCACCATTTTATCCTTATCCTCATTACAATTCTGCAGCAGAGCATCAGTCACTAAACTAACATTTTACTTTTGAACATATCCCTTGCAAAAACACAGAAGTAAAACTATAAGCCACGTAATTAATTCAATGATTCAGATGATGGTAACATAAGCGTTTGATGACAGATGTTCACATATGACGCTGTGTTCACTGTTGTTGCTATTTTAACTAAGAAAGTATTTATATTTAACATAGAAATTTCATTAAGGAAGTGATGAACGGATTTTACTGTAGGTACAATGAATCTATCCATCTATCTTTCGTTCGCCTGAAGTATTGTCTATATCTGCAATGTCGTTTCCTGTACAAAGTTTACTGTCTTTTGTAATTCTTGCAGTGGCCCATATAGTTTTATCTGTAGTGCTGTATCTATGGGCCAATGGATTTTCCTCAGTCTACTATATTCAGTGCAGTCTTGAAGTATGTGTTCAGCAGTCTAGGGCGCCTGTCCACATGTACAAGTAGTTGATGTGCCGATCTTGAATTTTGTATACATGTGACTATGGAGTCAACTGTGTCCTGTTCTGAGGCGTATAATGATAACTTATTCATATCTATTCATATTATGAAAGGCATCCTGATTTGGGGCTTGTGGTCCTCTGATTGATTTGATTATCTGTTTCTTATGATGGTATGTAACCGGTGTATCTAGTTGTGTGCCTATTGAACCTTCCTTTGCCAACGGATCTGCTTTCTCATTTCCTGGTATTCCACAGTGAGACGGGATCCACTACAGGGCAACCCTGTGGTGCTTGCAGAGTTCAGTCAATAAGGGTACAATGTATGACAATGCTACAATCTATGACTACAGTATAATCTATGAATACGGTATAATCTATGACTACGGTATAATCTATGACTACAGTATAATGTATGACTACGGTATAATGTATGACTACGGTATAATCTATGACTACGGTATAATCTATGACTACGGTATAATGTATGACTACGGTATAATCTAAGACTGCGGTATAATCTATGACTGCGGTATAATCTATGACTACGGTATAATCTATGACTACGGTATAATGTATGACCACGGTATAATCTATGACTACGGTATAATGTAAGACTACGGTATAATCTATGACTACGGTATAATATATGACTACAGTATAATGCATGACTACGATATAATCTATGATTACGATGCAATTTATTACTTCCTTTTTTTTTCTCTGGATCTACCTCTTGCTCTTCTACCTTCTCCTCTTTAAATATATGCTTAGTATGATAACTAATTTCATGACATTCCTTCTAGATGGACAGACACATTTATTTGTTATTTTTGTATGAAGCTTAGGATTGGTTCAATGTCTACTCATGCTCTTATAATATCATTTCTGATTATGTATGAATATGGTACACTTTTTGACTATGGTACAATTTATGACTATGGTACAATATATGACTAACATCTTTAAATTTAGTCTAACGAGCTTGTTTTTTTTTTCTTTCTATTAGTCTGTTACATTGAAGCAAACCATTTAAATTAAGAACTTCTTCTGCTCTTCCTGTCTGAGGATATTGAATGCACATCGTGTGGTGTCTTATAGGGAACAAAGATAACTCACTCCACCAACACCAAACTCAGTCAGTGTTAATCACACGTGCAGTTTCTCAAGTTGAGACCCAGGTTTTAACAACTCTCTGGAACTGATAACCTGGCAATATAATATAATATAATATAATATAATATAATATAATATAATATAATATAATATAATATAATATAATATAATATAATATAATATAATATAATATAATATAATATATATAATATAATATAATATAATATAATATAATATAATATAATATAATATAATATAATATAATATAATATAATATAATATAATATAATATAATATAATATAATATAATATAATATAATATAATATAATATAATATAATATAATATAATATAATATATAATATAATATAATATAATATAATATAATATAATATAATATAATATAATATAATAAAATAATATAATATAATATAATATAATATAATATAATATAATATATATAATATAATATAATATAATATAATATAATATAATATAATATAATATAATATAATATAATATAATATAATATAATATAATATAATATAATATAATATAATATAATATAATATAATATAATATAATATATAATATAATATAATATATATATATATATATAATATAATATAATATATATAATATAATATAATATAATATAATATAATATAATATAATATAATATAATATAATATAATATAATATAATATAATATAATATAATATAATATAATATAATATAATATAATATAATATAATATAATATATATAATATAATATAATATATATAATATAATATAATATAATATAATATAATATAATATAATATAATATAATATAATATAATATAATATAATATAATATAATATAATATAATACAATATAATATAATACAATATAAAATAATATAATATAATACAATATAATATAATACAATATAATATAATACAATACAATATAATACAATATATAATATAATATAATATAATACAATACAATACAATACAATACAATATAAATTACAATACAATATAATATAATATAATATAATATAATATAATATAATATAATACAATATAATACAATATAATATAATATAATATAATATATTATAATATAATACAATATAATATAATATAATATAATATAATATAATATAATATAATATAATATAATATAATATAATATAATAATATAATATAATATAATATAATATAATATAATATAATATATATAATATAATATAATATATATATAATATAATATAATATAATATAATATAATATAATATAATATAATATAATATAATATAATATAATATAATATAATATAATATAATATAATATAATATAATATAATATAATATAATATAATATAATATAATATAATATAATATAATATAATATAATATAATATAATATAATATAATATAATATAATATAATATAATATAATGTAATGTAATGTAATGTAATATAATATAATATAATATAATATAATATAATATAATATAATATAATATAATATAATATAATATAATATAATATAATATAATATAATATAATATAATATAATATAATAGACTGGTATTTATTGCAAAGACGATATCGCTGGATAGAACACACACTACGGAAGTAAATCGAGAGTATTACACCACTAGCCCTTCTTTAGAATCCACAGGGGAGAAGACAAAGAGGAAGATAAACATATACTTGGAGAAGTCAAGTGGAAGCAGAGATGACGAGGGTGGGGAAGACATGGAATGATCTTTTTATTTTCGTTCGCTAGCTTTGATATCTGACGATGTCCCTAGAGAGAGAGAGAGAGAGAGAGAGAGAGAGAGAGAGAGAGAGACTAGGAACTGAATTTTGCGTGTTAATCCATTTTTCACTGGCAACCGTGTGCACAGGGGTCCCTCGCCGCACAGGCAAATAACTCCGTCTTCGGAGGTACACATATTTTTTCCGTCGTTGAGTAATTGACGTCTCAAGCCTCACTGCTGAGACCAAGGGTGGTTGCCGCAGAGAGAAATCATAGATACAAATCCTAACCGGTGCAGCCAGGATTTAACCCCACAACCTCTCTGTCTGGCGGCCAGCATCTTGCCTCGAGACCAACCAGTCCCCCTATATGTGATCTTAAAAGAATAGCAAGAAACAGAACGGCTTGGAAAATGTTTGTTGAAGAGCTAACTTCTACTGGGAATTGAAATGAAGATGAAGAAGCTGCTAGGATTTAGTAAAGTGACAACTAACTATCCGTTCGGTTTTATCCTATTTCTGAGACCTGTTTGAGGAGAAGGAGGAATTGATTTATAGAACTGGAGAATAAAGGCCGCTCCTTAAGTGTTGTCGCCACGAGATGTTCGGCGATTTGTTTTTGTTTAACCCTAGATAGGAAAATAAAAACCGTTTTATTCAACCGTGACACGAACCCTGTCATGGGCAGTAGACAAACAAATGAAAAAAAACGATTAGAGGCCACAGAGATGGGAATTCTCAGAAGAATGATGAAAGTTCCCTGGACAGCTAAAAAGAACAATGAGGAAGTTCTCAAAGAGGCCAACACAAAAAAAGGAGTTCTTAAAAAACATCAGAAAGAAACAATCAACATTTTTCGGGCATATCATGAGAAGAGGAAAGTTGGAATACTTGGTTACAACTGGCAAAATAAAAGGAAAGAGAGATCGCAGACGACAAAGAGAGAAAATATTGGATAGCTTGGTGTCATGACATGGAATACAGTCAACAACAGAACTGATACGATGTACTGTGGATAGAAGATTGTGGAGGGACATGATCGCCTACGCCAACCGGTATGGCACATGATGATGATGCCACGAACCCGCATGTCCTGGTTTGGAACACAAGTTAGCGATTTGGTAACTCTCTCTCCAGTTAAGCGATTCTTGGTGAATATCCAACTTGAAACAAAATTAATAATCGTTATTCCACTTCGTTACTGAGTTATTTGCGGGGCATCATCATTCCATTCCGAACATGTTCATAGGTGCTCAGATCCGCTCCTCAACGAGTCCCGAAGTGTCCAGCGACTGACGACTCCAGTTCTGTGTTGGTTGATAAGTCTTCTAACGCACCCACTAAGTTTCTCGTTTCTGGCTGTGCCAATCTTAACTCCAATCTCTTTCATCCAAAGAAGTGATGTAGACTCATGTTTGTCGAAGTTCTGTGCATATCCCACATCACGGAGGGCATTGACTATGATTTATGATATACCACTCTTTCATTTCCCCGTACTCCCGCATATCCAGGGACGTAGACAAAGATTACCTTACGTATTGTTGATGTTTGCAATGACTCCACCCAATGCATGCGTACAAGAAGTCCTCATTCATTATTACTCCCAACTACACAACATTTGGCAAAGCATTCAAACTTCGGTTTATAAAAAAGCTGTAGTTTTTCATCATCATCATCGTGTGCCTTCTCCGCAACGAAGGTTGGCTACCATGGATCGCCATTCTACTCTGTTTCTTGCTTTGATGGTGCAGGCTGACATAGATTGACTTGTCCATCTTTTGATGTTACTCGTCCATGTTAGTCTTGGTCTGCCTCTTTTACCTTGTATTTTTCCTTCCAATATTACTTTTAGTAGGCTGTTGTGTCTTTTAACATGCCCCAAAAATTTCATTTGTCTTGTCTTGATTGTATTTAGTAGTTCTCATTTTATTTTCAGCTGTTTTAAAACTTCATTGTTTGTTATCTTTTGTTTCCATCAAATTCTACCTATTCTTCTATAAATCCACATTTCAAAGGCTTCAATTTTCTGTTCTGTCCTTGGCTTTTTTGGACTGTTACGTGATGAGGCTCCAATCTCTTTCACGATGGTTTGCCATATTCGTCTTTCGTGTTCTGAATATGCCTCATGTGTACCACACACGTTGCTGTTTTCACTTTCTGGGCCGTTGAATATTTTAAATTCCTCCGCCCCATCCACCGCCACAGACTTTTTACATTCGGGTTGAACATACCCGGCTACTAACGACATCATTTTGTCGAACCATGTGCTTGCCTATCGAACCGCGAACACACGACACAAAGGAAGAATAATCATATTCCACTTAAATATCGATATAAAGTTCACAGTCCATCCACCCGTCAGAAGTAAAATATACAGTTTTTACCCAAAACAAATTTCTGTAATGCATGAATTATTGACAGGACAACTATAATCACCATCATCAAGTTACATGCCTGTTGGCGAACGTGACCATGTCGCACCACAACCTTTGATCTCGACAGTTTTTTTTTTATCGTTTCTGTTGTTGACCTTCTGCCAAGTCATTCTCTTAAGCTGTCTTGAATCGCTTCTCTTTGCTTCCCTCTATCCCTTCGCCCCTTAATTTTGTTCAGTTTTTACAATATAATCCAGCTGTTCCCTTCTGTTGTTGTTGCGTTCGCCAGCTTTCAACTCTGACGAAGTCCCTAGTGACTAGGAACTGAATGTTGCGTGTTAATCCATTTTTTCTTGACAGCCGTGTGCACAGGGGTCCCTCGACGCACAGGCAGATAACTCCGACTTCGGAGGTACTCATGTTTTTTCCGTCGATGAGTAACTGACGTTTCAAGCCGGGCCTCGCTGCTGAGACCAGTAGTGGTTAACGCTGAGAGAAATCATATATAATAAAAATCCCAACCGGTGTAGCCGAGATTTGAACCCACAACCTCTCTGTCCCGAGGCCGGCGTCTTACCTCGAGACCAACCAGTCTCCCATGGACTTGGAATATGAGGAAAATGCAACAAGGAACACTTTTCGTGCATAGCCTGCAATGGTTTATGCTGCCAATCCACCATATACCAAAAGTTCACGTCCTCCCGAAAGTGATGATCGTCATATTTCTTTAAAAATATATAGCGCTAGATGATGTTAGGCCATGGTTGTTGACTCCAATTTCGAACATATAAACACACAGTTAGTCGTCAGATTATCCCCGTCGCATATCAAACAACAGACTGTAAGATTGGCGTACGGCCAGTCTAGGGATCTACGATGAGCCATTACGATGACAGCACACATAATAATGTCGGACGCACTGCAATGACGCGCCCTTTAGAATCCTGATCACTCTAGTGAATGTAGCCTACGACGAACAGAACATGGTGTAAATTCCCTAAAGAGATAAAACTGCGGCTGACGAAGCATTTCACATTAATGAGTAACATGGAAATAACTTGCGTCAAGCAAATCCAACAACGGTCATGAACAGCACCAATGTGACGTGAAGCGCAGAACAAGGCTAGGCGATGGAAGGTCGCATTCACAACACTTGATTTGTCGAAAATGGAATATTGCCGGCGTACGACATTGTTTTATCGGCGCAGATGCAATAAGTAGATCATCATCTTGACTTTAATGCGTAGGAGTGCAATGGAGAAACGAAATTAATCAGACATCGAATGTACTTTCTGCAGCGATCGAGACAATGTGGAGTAAATCCGCCATCAAAGAAACGGAAGTCCCCTTTCCCTTCTCATTACTTGGCTAAAAGATGATACCTGTTTTAATATTGTTCCACTTGTCTTTATTGCACTTTGCGGTGAAGTCCTTTTCTATGTTGCTACAATTGTTTCTGTCTTTTTGTTAATAAGGCTGAGTCCTTTATTTTTGCTATCCATTACTATAATGTGTAACTTTTCTTGTAACTCATATTCACTCTTAGCGATTAAGACTGTATTATCAGCATACCTTATATTATTTATATTATGACCTCCGATTGTTATTCCAGGCATGCCCCTTATGGATCTTAAAATAATCTCACTATAAATATTAAACAAATCTGGTGACAGCACACACAACCTTGTCTAACACCCTGTTTTATTTGTTGAAACATTCCCAATTGGTTTCCAGTTCTTATGGCCGCTGTTTGTTGCCAGTACATGTTCTTTATTATTCTTAGATCTTTGCTGTCTACGTTTCTTCTTCTGCTTCTTCTTCTACCTTTCAGCTCCATGTGGAGCACAGGTCTTCAACAAACACTTTCCAAGTCGTTCAGTTTTTTTGCCATTCTTTTAAGATCATTCCATGTCTTCCCCATCATCTACATCTCTGCTTCTATCTGTCTTCTCCAAGAATTACTTGGTCTTCATCTTTGTCTTTTCCCCTGGGGATTCCAAAAAAGGGCCTGTTGTGTAATACTCTCAGTTGGCTTCCGTAGTGTGTGTCCTATCCAGCGCCATCGTCTTCGCTGTATCTCTTTATCCACTGGTGTTTGACTGGTACATTTCCATAATTCTATGTTAGTGATTTTGTCCTGCCATTTCCATCCTTTTATTCTGCGTAAGCATCCATTAATGAAAGTTTGTATCTTCGTGATTGTCCATTTTGTTGTTCTCCATGTTTCACAGCCATATAATAGGACCGACTTAACATTTGAGTTGAAAATTTTTATTTTAGTATTTAACCTAATTTCTTTGGATTTCCATAGGTTTCCCAGTGCAATGAAAGCTCCTCTTGCCTTTGATATCCTTATTTTGGTATCATTTTCTGTTCCTCCCTCTTTATCTATATTACTGCCCAGATATATGTAAGATTGTACATCTAATAAAGGTAATTCTCCTATTTTTATTTGGTTATTGCCAACTGTATTAATTCTCATAATGTTGGTCTTATCTTTATTAATCTTCAGTCCTAGCTGTTGTGATCTCTCATCAAGTATGCTCATTTTATCCTGCATCTGTTGATGGCTGTGTGAGAGGAGAGCTATGTCATCAGCAAAGTCTAAATCATCAAGTTGTTTGGCCAGTGACCACTGGATTCCATTTCTGTTTTTAAAATTATTTTCATTATCTAATCTATGGCCAGTAGAAAGAGAAATGGAGACAGAAGGCATCCCTGCCTTACTCCTGTTCTTATTTCAAATGCTTCTGTAAGCTGTCCTTCATGCACCACACTACATTTCATTCCTTCAATCATTGTTTTTATCAGGTTAATAAACTTTATGGGGGTTCTGTAATGACTCAGCAACTTTCAAATCATTCTTCTGTCTAAACTATCAAATGCCTTTTCGTAATCTATGAATCCAATATAAAGTGGGGATTTTAGTTCTAAACTTTGTTCAACTATTAAACGTAGAGTAGTTATTTGATCAGCACATGATCTGTTCTTCCTAAAACCTGCTTGTTCATCTCTCAAATATTTCTCTATGGCCTCATTTAGTTTCTCCAGATATTTGACTGGTACATTTCCATAATTCTATGTTAGTGATTTTGTCCTGCCATCATTTCCATCCTTTAATTCTGTGTAAGCATCCATTAATGAAAGTCTGTATCTTCATGATTGTCAGTTTTGTTGTTCTCCATGTTTCACAGCCATGGACTAACTTAATATTGGAGTTTATGCTTTCTAACATTTTGATTATTTCTTGGTGCTTTATTTTGTCAAATGCTTAATGGTGCTTAATTTTGTCAAATGTTTTCTTTTACTTTGGCCGAGCTGTGACATAAAGGCTATTCTTTTTATATTTTACCTGAAATTGATGAACATCAACTTTCATTGCATTGCCTAAAAAGAATGGTGCAGTTGAATGCAGTGACTTTAGAACAATAAGCCTAGTGAGCCATGTTACAAAAATCTTGCTGAAAGTTATACAAGGAAGGATTTAGAATAAAATCAATACCGAATTAGATGAACAGCAATTTAGATTTAGGAAAAATAGCGGGACAAAAGAAGACATATTTGCTTGAGAACATTAATCGAAAAATACACAGAAGTAAACAAACCAATATATGCCTGCTTCATAGACTACACCAACGCTTTTGGTAGATAGAGTACACCACAAACAACTTATAGAATACCTAAAAGAGATACATCTAGATGACATGGACATACGACTAACTGAAATAGAGAGAGAGAGAGAGAGAGAGAGAGAGAGAGAG
The DNA here is from genome assembly GCA_032433765.1 of Megaustenia siamemsis. Taxonomy (NCBI): domain Eukaryota; kingdom Metazoa; phylum Mollusca; class Gastropoda; order Stylommatophora; family Ariophantidae; genus Megaustenia; species Megaustenia siamemsis. The sequence continues at coordinate 18,946,952 of JAVIAB010000156.1, read as the reverse complement.
AGAGAGAGAGAGAGAGAGAAAGACAGAGAGGGAGAGATGGAGACATAAAGATAAATAAAGGGTGAAGGTCATATAAAGAGTTAAAAGGAGAAGGGAAGAATTAGAGTAAGAGGCCGGGTGAGAGATGAAATGACAGGAAAGCGTGAAGAGTAGAATGTGAAAACAAGTCAGTTACGAGCAAGCAGTGGACAGAACAGGAGGTCCTGCCGAAGGGCGTCAGCCTGGGTGGCTGGCAACCCTTGAAAGCGTTGTACATAAATTCTTGTGATATTTGTTAGTGAGATGTAGACCAGCTTGAGACGCGGAAGGTTGTCCAGTCCAGCAGGAGACCACCGTCTCTTAGAATAGGTAGTGATTAGTCAGTACGGATGTATCCAAGGCCCTTGAGAAGGGACGATGTTAGATAGTAACCCAGAAATAGTTGGGTACTACAGCCAGTTAGCGTAGTGATCGTTTTTGTTCTACAATGCCGTGTGATTCGGCGAGAACCTGGCAGAAGATGAGGATGTGTGTAATTCGGACTTGGTGAGTAAGAAACTCACCTACTTGGTTAATATAAGTGTGAGCTGGTTCAGTTAAACAAGTCAAGTCTTTGTCAAGTTAAATCAAGTCAATTGTCATTTAAATGGAGCGCAAGAGAGTCAATGTTGTTCTTGTGCTGGCAGCGTGATTATTGCTGAAGAGACACAAGTGTGTGTCTTAGACAAGTAATTCTATTCTATCTATCTATCTATCTATCTATCTATCTATCTATCTATCTATCTATCTATCTATCTATCTATCTATCTATCTATCTATCTATCTATCTATCTATCTATCTATCTCTATCTATCTATCTATCTATCTATCTATCTATCTATCTATCTATCTATCTATCTATCTATCTATCTATCTATCTATCTATCTATCTATCTATCTATCTATCTATCTATCTATCTATCTATCTATCTATCTATCTATCTATCTATCTATCTATCTATCTATCTATCTATCTATCTATCTATCTATCTATCTATCTATCTATCTATCTATCTATCTATCTATCTATCTATCTATCTATCTATCTATCTATCTATCTATCTATCTATCTATCTATCTATCTATCTATCTATCTATCTATCTATCTATCTATCTATCTATCTATCTATCTATCTATCTATCTATCTATCTATCTATCTATCTATCTATCTATATCTATCTATCTATCTATCTATCTATCTATCTATCTGTCTATCTGTCTGTCTGTCTGTCTGTCTGTCTGTCTGTCTGTCTGCCTGCCTGCCTGCCTGCCTGCCTGCCTGCCTGCCTGCCTGCCTATCCATCCTTTCGAGCCAAAGACGGCACATAGGGCAGAACCACAATCTCAAAAACAGAAACCTTGCGTGCCAAAATGGCATATATTGCAGAGATCACTGCTCTAAAATATATGGCTGTTTCCATAACAATGCTTCTTACAATGACAGCTTGTCAAGCCATCGATCAATCTCCTTAGTCGCCTCTTACGACATGCCTGGAAGGTCACAGTGTCACTATTCTTTACATCCCACATAATGAGGCCCGGTAACACACGGTCACAATATTAAATACATGGACAGTATTAAATACATAGTCAATAATAAATACATGTGACAATTTTAAATACACGGACAATTTTAAATACACGGACAATTTTAAATACACGGACAATTTTAAATACATGGACAATAGTAAATACATGTATTATACTTGTTTACGCACAATCATGTTTTCTTTACTAATCTATAATTGTCCTGACATGTTTGTGAAGAAGAAGGTTTCTGGTAGACCCTCCGGAAGTAGAATGAGATCTTGATCAGATTGATGTCGCTGAATCTACGAGGCACAGCTCATGTCACCCTAATTAGGTCACTGACTCTTTCACGCCGCTTAAACAGCTAGTGTGTCTCTAATTGAGTTACCGACTTATCATGTATTATAGACCATACCTCGTGTGTCTCTGAGTCAACGACTCTCTCATGTATTATAGACCATACCTCGTGTGTCTCTAATTGAGTTACCGACTCTATCATGTATTATAGACCATACCTCGTGTGTCTCTAATTGAGTTACCGACTCTATCATGTATTATAGACCATACCTCGTGTGTCTCTAATTGAGTTACCGACTCTATCATGTATTATAGACCATACCTCGTGTGTCTCTAATTGAGTCAACGACTCTATCATGTATTATTGACCATACCTCGTGTGTCGCTAATTGAGTCAACGACTCTATCATGTATTATTGACCATACCTCGTGTGTCGCTAATTGAGTCAACGACTCTATCATGTATTATTGACCATACCTCGTGTGCCCCTAATTTTCATACAACCCTGCTAATACAACTGCTATTACTAATAATACCAACACCACTACTGCTACTACAACCACCATCACTACTGCTTCTACTACTACTACTACTAATATTACTAATACTAATACCACCACTACTACTACTACTACACCACTAGTAATACCACTACTGCTTCTACTACTACTACTACTAATATTACTAATACTAATACCACCACTACTACTACTACTACCACCACTAGTAATACCACTACTGCTTCTACTACTACTACTACTAATATTACTAATACTAATACCACCACTACTACTACTACTACCACCACTAGTAATACCACTACTGCTATTACTACTACAACTATTACTACTACTACTCCTATAATAATACTACCACCCAGACTACTACCACCATCGGTAAAATCACTACTGCTATTACTACAACAACTATTACTACTACTACTCCTAATACTAATACTACCGCCACTACTACTACTACCACCAGTAATTTTACTACTGCTATTACTACTACAACTATTATTACTACTACTCCTAATACTAATACTACCACCACTACTACTACTACCACCATCACATACCACTACTACTATTACTACAACAACTACTACTACAACTACTACAAAAATTATAACTAATAGTGCTACTACTGCTGATGCCTCTGCTGTCTTCTAGATTTTAGGCCCGGTATCTCCAAGATATTCGAGTTATATTTGAGTCACATTTTACACAAGAAATCGTTCAATCGTTTACTTTTTAAATCGTTTTTGTTGTTGATGCAAAGTATAACTCTGTTTTCTTTATGCACAAGTATTTCTATTAGTTAAGTCCCTTGCACCAAATTATTCATTCATATGTCATATAGTGAAGGAGAGCAAAAATAAAGGACTCAGCCTCACTAACAAACGAAAATCAAACATACAGGACTCAGCATCAATTTCAAAATGTCAGAAGTAGTGGTAGCAACAAAAGAAAGAGACATCACCGTTGCACAATAAAGAGAAGCAGAACAATATTGAAAATAGTCATCATCATCAAGTACCGGACCTGTTGGCGTAGGTGATCATGTCTCTCCACAACTTTCGATCTCGGCAGCTATTTATCATTTCTGTTGTTGAGTTATTGAGTTATTTGCGGGTCATCATCATTGCACTCCGAACATGTCCATAGGTTCTCAGATCCCCTCCTCAGCAATTTCCTCAGTGTCCAGCGACTAACGACTCCAGTTCTATGTTGGTCGATAAGTCTTCTTATACGGCCACTAAATTTCTCGTTTCTGGCTGTGCCCATCTTAACTCCATTTCCATCATTAGAAGTAGTGACGTGGATCTGTGTTTGTCGAAGTCATGTGCTCTTCCCACATCACGGAGGGCATTGATGATGTCCCACCGATCCATTGATTGCCCGTCCTCAACGACAGCGCAGCTAGCCAACCTGTCCGCTCTTTCATTTTCTCGTACTCCCGCATGTCCAGGGACATAGACAAAGGTGACCTTACATATTTTGGATTTCTGCAACTACTCTACCCATTGCATGCGTACAAAGCCCGCCTCCACTATTTTATCATGCTCATCGAATCACCCAGTATACATGCGTGGGTGTAGTCTTGTGACTCTAACAATCTGAATGCCTTGGTCACTGCCATCGCCTCCATTGTCATGCTACTCGTGGTCATGACGTATGCACCACTGTCTTCGTAGACTATTCTGCCTGCCGAGCGTGCTGTAAATGCCCATGCACTTCTTTGGTGTCGTATTACAGATCCGTCTGTATAGATGACTGCATCTTTCTTATCGGTGTTATTGCAGATGAGACCGTTGACACATTCTGTTGTTGACCTTCTGCCAAGCCATTCTCTTAAGCTGTCTGTTATTTTTTTCTCTTTGCTTCCCTCTATATCTTCGTCAATCAATTTTTCCAGTTGTTACAATATATTCCAGTTGTTCTCTTCTCATTACATGACCAAAAAATTATGATTATTTCTTCCTAATATTGGAAATTAGCTATCTTTTTGCTTTGACCTCTCTCAAAGTATCTTCATTACTCTTCTTAGCTGTCCATGGTACTCTCAATATTATTCTGTAAAACCACATTTCTACATACTCCAGTGATTTTCTTGTCTGTTGTCCTATTGTCCATGATTCGCATCCATATGTTAAGACTGGCTCTACGTACCATTTAAGAACTCTTGTTCTATTGTCAAAAATGGATTGCATAGTATTTTCCTCACTTTTTGGAATGCTGCTTTTGCCTGAGCCATTCTGCATCTCACCTCTTTTGTACATCTTCCGTCTGAGGTTAACATAGTTCCCAAATTTTAAATCCATTTACCTGTTTTAATATTGTTCCACTTGTCCTTATTTTGCACTGAGGTGATATCTTTTTCTTTGTTGTTACCATTACTTCTGTCTTTTTGCTATTATTTGAAAATGGTATATGCGTTTAAATATCTGGGAACAATGTTAACAAATGTTAAATATTGGGAACTTTGTTAATCTCAGACGAAAGATGTACGAAAGAAGTGAGATGCCAACCTCTGAGAACAATGAGAAGAGAACAGCTGAAATATATTGTAACAACTGGGAAAATTTGGGGGCGAAGAGATAGAGGAAAGCAAAGAGAAAAAAAATATCAGACAGCTTAACTCTTTCAATATGGACGGTTTTTATCAATTTAGCGGAAGTGATTTCAGAGACAAAATAGTTCATGGTTTTAAATATCTATCTAGATATATTATTATATTTATCTAACATTTAACATATTTTATATGAATTTTTAGATAATTAAACAAGGAATTAGATTTCACCAATACCAAGATGATATGAAACTTATAAAAAGTATATGGTTTATGACAGTTTACACTTAATCAGGTTGAGAGTGACGCACTGTTCGGCTAAACGTACGTCACCAAAATCGGAATGGCGCATGGTGCGTCGTAACGTACGGAAAGAGTTAGGAGAATGGCTTGGCAGAAGGTCAACAACAGAAATGATAAATAACTATCAAGATCGCAAATTGTGGAGAGACATGATCACCTACGCCAGAAGGGGTCGGTTCTTCATGGTGATGAACTTTGCCTTAGAGTAATCGATAATTGATTTGTAATTGATTACTTGTGTCAGGATTAGTGATCTAACAGACGGTGAAGATCCGACTCCATCTACACGTGACAGTTCTGGTATTGTCATAGCCTGTCTGATCAGGTGAGGAGTGATTGAGATCGAAGGTAAACCCGGTACCAAGGAACGCTTTGATGTAGATGGATGGGTTGAGCGGAAATACACAAATATCGCAATGTAGCGTTAACTACAACACAACGTATCCATGTTTACTTACCGTTCTTTTAAGGACGGACGATGATAGTAGTTGTAATAATAGTAGATGTAGTAGTAGCAGTGGTAGTTATTTTGGTAGTAGTAGCAGCGGTTTCGGTGGCGTATAGCTGTTGTAGTAGTAGCAATAGTGGTAGTGAAAGTTTCAGTAGTATTAGTGGTGGTATTAGTGATAGGTTTAAAAGTAGTAGTGGTAGTATAGTAGTAGTAGTAGTAGTGGTAGTAGTAGTAATAGCTTTATTAGTAAGCATATTTGCAACAGTAGTCTTAGTAAAAGTGTTATTAGAGTGATGGTAGTAGTAGTAGTAGTAGTGGTGATTGCAGTTGCTTTAGTAGTAGTGGTGATAATAATAGTTTTTTAGTTGTAGATGTGGTGGTGGTAGTAGTACTTTTAGTAGCCCTGAAGGTAGTAGTTTTAGTAGTAGTAATTTTAGTAGTAGTAGTAATGGTAGTGGTAGTAGTAATAGCAGTAGCTGTAGTGGCAGTAGTAGTAGCAGCAAAATATCAGAAATTAAAAGCACCATCATGTCCTTTCATTTAGTCTTTCCTTTTCTTCTCCTTTTTGTCTTCTTCTCCTTTTTTCTCCTTCTCTTTCTTCTTACTTTTCTTCTTATTCTTTTCCTTCTTTTTTGAGTTCTGCTTCATCACCATCACCATCATCATCATCACCATCATCATCTTCTTCTTTATCAGTATTATATTTGATACATTAATCATGTTACATTGAAAAGACCACTAGTCTCTTAATTTAATCTTCAGCTGGAGGTCGTTTCTACCACATAGTCTGTGTATGGATTGTATGTTTATCTTGGAACCATAACTTTTATGTGTTTAAGAGCTCAGACAGCGTATGAGACGGACGAGATTATAAAGTAAACGGTCAAATACGTTATTATTGTTGTCAGGATTACTGGTTCTTTTTTTCTTCTTCCGAGATCAGCTACTGCTATGCATTTAAACATTTAGACCAGCGTGGGTAACAAAAAAGACTATGCTTTTGAGATCATCACCGGTTTCCTAGCTTGTTGAGTAGGGTTGTTTCTATGAGCCATATATGTGTTCTTAGGGTGTTTAGAGTGATGCAGTCCTGTAGTGTATACTCAGAAGTTTGGCTACTCGGCAATCACATGTTGCAACGTCACTGTGCCGTATCTTGTGTAGATGAGCCCTGAGACCACAATGACATGTTCTGAATCTGAATTTTGTGTTTGCTCATGTCTGCTAAATTTGTTTAGACTGTAATGTTTTGGCTCATATTTTCCACCAAACTTTATCCATTCTGTTTTCCTAGCTTACTTCAGGATTGCTTTTATTTATATGAGACTCTAGAGTTGAGTGGACTGTTGAAGGTTTCATCCCGCTTTTGCGAGTTCACTTGTTTTCTTATTTCGAGAGATGCCACAATATGCTGGTATCCAAAGCAGGACTAGGTATTTTTTTCTGACAACGAATATGTGTTGTTCTTTATTTCATGGATGAGTCTGCCAGTCCCCCCTGTGTTTGCTTGTAACAAGAGCTACCTCTTCTAGAACACAAATCTCACAAGACCAAGACACCTCTCCTAGCTCCTAGCTTGAGTATATCAATCGCTCCTTTTATTATTAAGTGAACTCTCATTTCTTTTCAAAGGTTTAATTTTTCCCAAAAGCTTTGACTTTATGATTGTGTATAAGATTCTGGCCACTGACCCAGATAGAGCCCGTCATTTATCTAATCCCGTGTGGCCACCAGAGCCCTGGCCACGGTAAAAAGAGAAAACAATAATGCTACTCTCATCTGCGACGCATGTTAGAACAGGTAATTAACTAGGCTGGAATCAATGTCTTTGCCGGTATCTGCAAAGTTTATTCTGAGCCATCTTTAATGTTTTCGCTAGTGTGTGATGGGCATGCTTCAAATTGGCGAAGGTGCTGAGAAGGGGATATAAACACCATGGGGTTGCCTTTTGTGCACTGATGATGATTTGTTGACTAGGCTTGGACTTCAATACATGCCTTGATTACTCAAGATCTCAACACAGTGCTAATACATGCCTTGATTACTCAAGATCTCAACACAGTGCTAATACATGCCTTGATTACTCAAGATCTCAACACAGTGCTAATACATGCCTTGATTACTCAAGATCTCAACACAGTGCTAGAACTTAATAGTACCCGCGAGTCCAAATACTTCTTCTTTTTTCGTCTTCGTTCTTTTTTTTCATTCCTTATTTACCTTCCAACGACGAAGAGAGATATAATTTGCGATCTTTTGCTCTTCTGTTCGCCTCTACTGCTGTCATGTTTCCTAATGTTTCAATATTCCGTCAATACATCATTTTCGTGGTCGGCCCTTGGGTCTGGCGTTCTCACAATGTTTATTGAAAGCTCAGTGGGTTGTCGTTTTTTAAATCTTTCTGCCCTGTCACGTGGCGAAACCATTTTGTCTCTTGTTTCTATATATATATTCTGTGGTTGGGGTTATTCCTAGCTATTGTTCAGATCTCGAGGGAGGGTAAATTCAAACAGAATCAATGGATTCGAAGGGTGGCTGGGAGGTCATGAGATAAGATGTAGGCCTCTGGACAAGAAGATATGGGGTTTGATTCTCACCACAGGCGATAGAAAATAAAATGAAATAAAAATAAATAGGAATCTGTGGTTTTACCTTCCCATGGTCTCTGGGTATTGATATCTGATGTCTAGCTATCTAAAAAAACGGCAAAAAAATTAAATCCCTCGTTTATTTTGCGCACATTAAAACCCTTGGCAGGTTGAAATAAAAAAAAAGTAGGACAAAATATGTCCGCTGCCTGGGTAAATTAATGAAAAAAATACAAAAACCATTAAAATCCTCCATGATAAAATATAAGAGCACATCAGAAGTAGAAGAATATCTGCCTGAATGACGGGGGACACCTGATCACATTGATGCCGATGGGAAAAAAAATTGGAAAAAATGATAATTTTGCAACATTCAGTCCCTTCGTTAAAGATATAAAGAAGCGGACGAATTAAAACAACAGAACAATGTAGTCGAAAAGAAAAATTCTCACACCTGAGGCGTGCTTCTATCTAACACGTTTCTATCATTGATCGATGTTTCATTTCTAAACCACTCGTCCTTCACCCCACATACACTGAAGAGACACAAGAGCAATAATTCAGATGTTTATTTATCAAGTGTCAAATGGCATACATTTTAAACAGCAAACAAATAGAATCGCAGATCTTTGTTTACCAACTGTCCAATCAAATACACAAATTATTATAGAAACCAATACAATTATTTATCTTTATTTGTCAGCTTCCCGATAAAAGGCACAAATCGTTAACCCTAGATCACGATATCTCTGTTGTCATTGTGCACGATTACAGGCTAAAAAATAATAAATAAATTATATATATATCAAATATAAAAATAATACTACAGAAATGGAATATAGAAAATAATATTCAAATTATTCTTAAGTTAAAAAACTGCAGTATTATTTAGTAAGTATTTAGAGGTCATGTAGTTTTAGATTCTCTAACACAATAACTTAAAATATCTTCAACAGAGTTTCGAATTAATAATTAAATGAAAATTTTGCTAAAGAACCGGAACACTTGGATTCTAAGTTCTTGAAAATATTATTTTTACAACCGACTCTACATATTGTGGGGAGAAGATGAGAAAATATCTAGTTTACAATATAGGATTTTTTATATTAAATAATATATATATATATATATATATATATATATATATAATGTACATACAATTTATTTAAAAAAATTTTTAATAATACATAAAAAGATATATATATATATATATATATATATATATATATATATATATATATATATATATATATATATGTATATATCTATCTATTGACCTTTCGAGCCGTAACCGGCCCATAGGGCGTAGACCAAGATACACCTTCTCCTATATGAATTTTTTGTTCTAGCAGTTTTCTTTTAAAGATATTTTATCAAATCTCGCCATCTGTCTCTGTTCTGTGCAAGCAGTTCTATCTCATTGAGGGAGCCGATTCCTGCTGCTCTTGCCTCTCTCATCAATGTTCTCCTCAGCGTCTCCCTGGGTCTTCCTCTTTTTCTTTTACCTGTTGTTTCCCATATGAGGGCTTGCTTTGCTATTCGATTATTATCTCTTCTCATCACATGTCCAACGTATGACCATCGTCTTTTCTTTATTACTGAAGATATTAGTGGTAGGTTGGCGATTTCTCTAATTTCCTCGTTTGTTTTGAATTCGTTCCATTCTATACCAAGTATTTTCCTTAGACATTTATTTTCGAATGCATTCAACTTTGTTTCTATATCTCTTGTTGTTTTCCAGCTTTCACACGCATACGTAAGGGTTGATAGTACATTTGATTTGAATAGCCTAAGTTTTGTGTTTGTGCTAATGAGTTTTGATTTCCACAACTTTTCAAGGCTTCTGAAAGACATTGCTGCTTTAGCCAGTCTGATTCTAATTTCTTTGCTCGTATCCCCTTCTCGATCAATGTGACTTCCAAGATAGATAAAGTGATCGATCTCTTCTACTGGTTTGTTTTCCATGTATATTTTGTCACTTGTTAGAATTAAACTTTTCATGACTTTAGTCTTTTCATGATTGACCTCAAGCCCAATTTTGCTGGCTATTGATGATAGTTCATTTGTGTTTTCCTGCATCGTTTTTTATCTGACTGCTGATGAGAACTATGTCATCAGCAAAGTCGAGGTCCTCCAAATGGTCTCCTTGTATCCATTCGATGCCTTTATTGCCAGTATGTATATATATATATATATATATATATATATATATATATATATATATATATAATGTAAATATAATGCATATTAAATAAATTCATGAAATTTGAACTCGTCTTTTTGCGTTTTGCATAATTTTAAATTCTTACCATTAAAAAGAATAATTGTTTTTCAATGATTTTAATGAAAACTTAGAAACACATTTGTTTATTTAATTAATTTAGATATATTTGCATTGCTAATTATGTCTAATGATTAATGCTATATTGTGTTGAATATTATGAAAAGTTAAAAGTGTTCCCTGTACGAAAACCAAATTGTACTTTAAATGAAATCTGAATTTTAAGTGGCTTATCTTAATAAATAAGGAGAGTATTATTTCAAATTTTACAAAATAATATTACATTTTTGCATCATGAAATAAAAGCACAGAAGCTTTGTTTGATAAGATTAAAATTTTCGTTGTTGTAAGACAGATTGTCTAACAGGTTTCTGAATTTTCACAATGTACACTTTTAAAATAAATATCTTTTCTTTTAAGTGACATACAAATTAATTGCAATCTTATAATATTGCAATAGAAAGCGTTTTATATAATATTGACTAGTTACTATGTACTCTAGTATGGAACATGGGAACCACTGGTTCAGATTTTTGTGGAAACTGTCTGCTGCCATCTTGGTTAGACGTCACTCTCGAAATGTAGTCCACAGTTCAGAACACGGCGTTCTATCAACCGAGAATGTGTCGCGCCGTCTACGTGGCACAGTAGTCTTTGGGTACTGTTCTGTTGCTCCCACTATGCCATTGTTTGAACACGGGAGCTGGAGGTGTGGAAGGTGTTTTGTCGGACCAAGGCAACACCCCATGTCTTTAGTTCCAAGATTGCCATCGTGCACGGATATATGCTGTTGTTCTCTGGGGCATCTTCTCGGCGGCTCTAGTCTTGACATCAGACTAGTGGAGTGGTGATCCTGGAGTTGCCAGCCCTTCTATTTACGAAAATGCCACGAATGGTTAACAATATTTAAGTTTTACTTAAATCTTTCAGCTTATATAGAGAGATGAGATCAAAAGTGAAGAATTTTGAAAAAGAACTAGGAGTAACACCCACTATAAAATATATAAAAATGCATAAGATAAAATGGTTCGGCCACGTGATAAGGTAGAGAGATAAAAAAAAAAACCCCTTCAATAAACGTTGCGAGACCACCAGATCCAAGGGCTGACTACGAAAAAGATGGAATGACGGAATATTAGAAACAGTTGGAAACATAACAGCAGCAGATGTAAATATAAGAGCAAAATACCGCAAATTATATCTACCCTCGACGTTGAAAGGCAAATGAGACAAGGAAGAAGAAGAGTATACATTAGCGATTTGACATAGCTGTCTTTGTGTAAGTTCACAAATTAGTGCATTAAAATAACATAATTGTACTATAGTCGTTTTTCTCTTGCTTGAAAAGTTATAAATGTATAATTTTTTTTAGTCAATTCTTGACGGATTGTTTTTATATTTGATACATTTTTAATTAATTATTTTTAGTATATTATCGTGCAGTCTGACAAGAAAGGTATCGTAATGTAGGGTTACTACCAATGAATTACAATTATGAGAAATAGCCTTTTAAATACTCATTCATTTATATGTACAACAGTGAATATTCCATTAGGCCAATTATATGCATATCAAATCAAAAGCAAAATATAATTATTTTATTGTACATGAGTTAAATTGTATTTGCATAGACAAAAGTGTAATCAAATTGTTAGTACGATATGAAGGTTTTTGCTATAGCAAATATACATGTATAGATAATAATAGTATATATCTTGTCTCACGTTGTCAGTCATGGTCACCTGTGGGTTCCACTTTAAAGAATGCGAACTGGTGCTAAAGTGTTCGTGTCCCTGGCTACTGTCTTTACAGTGAAACAAGCATTAAGGTTATAGCTATTGTAGTCAAACGTTGTGCGTACTACGTCACGAGGAACATGTATATCCCTAACGTTCTAAAAGAAGTAGGGCCGAGATGAAGATTCCGATGACTTTCCGGAATCAGCAACTCTGATGCTGCTGCCGGGTCTTTATTAAGTTAACCAGGATGTTGCCTAAATTCAAGAGAGCTAAAGGGAGAACAAGGAATGACTTGTGAGCTTGAAGTCATCGACTATAATTAATTAGTCACAGTTAACATCTTAAATACTATATCTTTTCTATTCGTTGTTTCACGCAGCGGAATTTCCTGAGGAGGAGATCTGTGCCGTAATGGATATTTGTTCGATGTGCAAAAAAGATCATCTCTGGGCAATAACACATTTTGTCAATATGAAGATATCACATTTAAAAATTGTATTGAATATAATTAATCTGAGTAAAGTTATAATTTCGAATATAGAACATTAGGAAATGCAGAGAATGAAAGTAATACTGCATTTGAATTTTAAAAAGTGATTTAAAATTAAAGTAAGTCGACGTTGATAAAAATTAATTGTATCAGGGACAAGAAAGAAACAACTCCGCCACTCCTCGAGTATGGTGAATAGCAGACATGGCGCTAGTGTCTTTGTGTTCTTCCATCGCTACATTTTGTAGGTAGAGTGTTAATTACAACGAAAATTTATTTCTATCTTTGTTTCTTTTTTTCCTTACTTTCTTTATTTTTCTTTTATTCTTTTATTATTTTTTTTCTTTCTTTCTCAGAAAAAATCTTCAAGTAGTCATTCAAAGTTAGATGAAGCTAGAAGTCTGCCGAACGGATAAAGTGCCTAATCACTTTTCTACAATTACAAAATCAGGAATTAAGAGTGGGTTCGGCGCCAACGCTTAGCTAGATCTACGAGCAGATGCAACAAATTGAAGGGTGTTTAACTTATTCCGCTGTCAGAAAAAAAAGAACATCTCACGGAATGTCCTATTGTTTTCTTGAGCAGCTCTAATTGTGAAGAAAGATCCTCTATCGACATGCTGACCCAGCCATACGTTCACCTTCCACTAACATCGATTTGCTTAAAATACAATTGACATTACATTATTACATCAGAAAGAAAACAAAAAAATTACTGGATTATGATTAGAAAATGTAGATAAATTGAACACACTAAGAAAACTTGATGTCAGCATAGCAAGACAGGCACTGTCATGGAACCCACAGGGGAAGAGAAAGCCAGAGAGGCCCAGGGATACACGGAGACCCTTAAGATCATCGGTCTAGCTGGAGAAAAGTAGAATGCCCATGAATAGGAATATTTGGAGAGGCTTTGTTTGTAGCCTGTGTTCCAAATAGAGATCTGAAGGACTTTGATTGACTGGTTAAGTCGGAAAGTTCTGGAAGACACTGTTTACATCGTCATACGACACAAGAAAAATTGAACAAACGGGATCAGAAATAGTTGCCAATATATGACCACGTGACAGACCAACATTGGCTATTGACCTGGTTTCCCCCTGGCTGGTTCACATTCATTCATTTTTACCTCTTTCGACCACGCCTTGGTGTAGCTACAAATAGGAATCGTTTTTGATCGTCTGTTTGTTATTTGTTTTATATCACTGATGAAGACCTTGATCGACACGCTAATTCTTTGTTCTTGTGTTAGGCCGTCACATAAAATGTTACATTTATTCTTTTTTCTACCTTCCTTTTGTTAAGCCGTCTCATAAAATGTTAAATTTGCTATTTATTCTTACTTCCTCCGTCAAGTCAACCGAAGTTTTCACATTAAGGAATTTGCACCGTGTTTCGTTCGTTGTAGGCTACATTCACTAGAGTAATCGGAGTCTTTGGACGCAGCCATTGTTGTGTGTGCTATGTCATCATAATGGTTCATCGTATATCCCTAGACCGGCTATACGCTAATGTTGAATGGGCGAAATGACGGATCTTTGTTTATGACTTTCTAGCATCGGGGTGACTCAAGGAGTTTTATGTTAGTCAGGAAGGATGTTGTCTAGATTCAAGAGGAGTACTGTGAGATTTGGGCTAGGGTGAGATCAGGTGTTCGCCTGATGACTAAAGGAGTACACCTCTTCATCATCCGCCCTTGAAAGGACGTTAGGTGGGCGTGTCTGCGTTGTGTTGTGGCTTGCAGTATAATTGTGATATTTGCGCCTTTTAGGCCCAACACATCCGACTTCAGCGCGACATTTTATAGAATCAGGTTGTCTTCCCTCTTCGATCCCTACTCGCTTGGCCAGACTAAACAGGGTAGTCTGGTAATAGAGGCACCACGGAGAGGTGGAGCAGGGTCTGGATGGTTTTGATTCACCGATCCTGGCGCAAGCCATCATCTATTGATCGCTGACAACTTTCAGCTCTGGTGCTGTGAGGTGCGCCTTCGCCTCCGGGTAGACATGTGATTTTATCATTTCAATATGTGGTTTATAATTTCACAAACTCACATTGCGGGAAGATCTTACGGTCCGTTGTTTGATGTGCGACGGGGATAATCCGAAGACTAACTCGGAATTGGAGTAAAAAACGATGTCCTAACATCATCAAGCGCTATACATTTGTAAAAAATATGACGATCGTCATTTTCAGAACATGAACTTCCGGTCAATATGGTGGATAGGCGGCAGGAACCATTGAAGGCTATGTATGACAGTGTTCCTTGTTGCAGTTTCTCATATTCCAAGTCTGGCTTGTTGCAGGAGCTACTGAGTTAAAGTGCTCTGTACACACCGTGAGTTGTGTGTTTCATCCGTTTTGATCATGTTTCGATATTCCAATTGTTTATGATGAATGATGATATCGTATGACAGGGAACAGTTGGCTGTGTTCACTTTCTATGCGGTTTCGTCTTATGTTTTTTAGCGAGTGCTGAGACTGCTATGATGGGGACTACAGCTACCTTTCTTTGTTTGAGAGATGAGTTAGTAATTCGGATGATTCCACTGGCACAGGTGATTGACCAATTATAGATTTTAATTCGTTTGCAGTGATACCGGGGCCTTCCATAACCATAACCATCTTACTTCCTCTTATTAAGCCGTCACATAAAATGTTACATTTATTCTTTGTTCTACCTTCCTTTTGTTGAGCAGTCACATAAAATGCTATGTTTATATTAGCACACACAAAAATCCTATATTACAACAATTAGAACAACACAATCAGCGATATATTTAGACAATTATACACATATAAATTGGTATTACCTTATGGCACACGCTTTAGGAGATAACAGGAAAATTGTTAAACAAAAGAGGAAAAGGAAGACTTCCTTAAAGATGAATTAGTGAATTCATCTGCATAGTGAATCCTTTCTGAGACGCTGCAGAAATTAAAATGTGTTAAAGATCCCGCGTAACTCTACCAAAAGCACTCGATTTTTGTTACACGGTACGAGGGAACAGTGCAGTAAACTTGATATTTGATTCAGATACCACTACTTGTTTACAAGACTTGATATTTGATTCAGATACCACTACTTGTTTACAAACTTGATATTTGATTCAGATACCACTACTTGTTTACAAAACTTGATATTTGATTCAGATACCACTACTTGTTTACAAAACTTGATATTTGATTCAGATACCACTACTTGTTTACAAAACTTGATATTTGATTCAGATACCACTACTTGTTTACAAAACTTGATATTTGATTCAGATACCACTACTTGTTTACAAAACTTGATATTTGATTCAGATACCACTACTTGTTTACAAAACTTGATATTTCATTCAGATACCACTACTTGTTTACAAAACTTGATATTTCATTCAGATACCACTACTTGTTTACAAAACTTGATATTTCATTCAGATACCACTACTTGTTTACAAAACTTGATATTTCATTCAGATACCACTACTTGTTTACAAAACTTGATATTTCATTCAGATACAACTACTTGTTTACAAAACTTGATATTTGATTCAGATACCACTACTTGTTTAAAAACTTGATATTTCATTCAGATACCACTACTTGTGTACAAAACTTGATATTTGATTCAGATACCACTACTTGTTTACAAAACTTGATATTTCATTCAGATACCACTACTTGTTTACAAAACTTGATATTTCATTCAGATACCACTACTTGTTTACAAAACTTGATATTTCATTCAGATACCACTACTTGTTTACAAAACTGTATGTTTCATTCCGATACTGCTATTTGTTTAAAAATAAAAAGCACATCAAAATGAGAAACTGTTGTTGTGTTTCTATTGCAAGCTATTTCCCGTTTGTCAGTATAACTTTAACCTACTACATTTGGCCAGTAGAAAATACAGATCTACAAAACCTGCTCCAGCATGCGTTCGTGAAGAGAACGGCGTGAATAATTGAATAGAAGAACGGCCCCTTTATCCATAATTTTAGAATCCTTGCTGTTTTGAGTATCGGAAACCCTGAAATAGACAGCAGATTTGGAGAAAAATTCCAGATTTGCAATATAAGTGGATGGCGCTTGCAGTAGACAACGGTCAGACAGCGAATTTCTCTTTCATTAATTCCTATATGTAAACAAAAAAATTATATGTGAATAGACTTACACGGCAGGGGTAGAAATAAGAAAGTTGTAATGGCATAATAATGGTTACAACTGGCAAAATAAAAGGAAAGAGAGATCGCGGACGACAAAGAGAGAAAATACTGGATAGCTTGGTGTCATGGCATGGAAAACAGTCAACAACAGAACTGATACGATGCACTGTAGATAGAAGATTGTGGAGGGACATGATCGCCTACGCCAACCGGCAGGGTACATGATGATGATGAATGGCATAACAACTGAGAGTATTACACAATAGGCCCTTTTTTGGAATCCCCAGAGGAAAAGACAAAGAGGAAGACCAAAGAATTCTTGGAGAAGACAGATAGAAGCAGAGATGAAGATGATGGGAAGACATGGAATAATCGTAAAAAGAATGGCAAGAAACAGAACGACTTGGAAAGTGTGTGTTGAAGACCTATGCTCCACAAGGAGCTGAAAGGTACAAGAAGAAGAAAAATAAAGGGCATAACAAAGGCTGCTGAAAAAAACAACTAACGATAAGGATAAAAAAGAAGAAAAAATTTTTGTAGATACATGTAACAATGTTATCGTTATAGCTTAACGTAGTTGAGCCAAACTGATATCCATCGTGGCAACACTTAGGAGTCGCAGACTGAAGTGACTGGGTCATTGTAGTGGTGCTCATTTCCCCGTACTCCCGCATGTCCAGGGACATAGACAAAGGTGACCTTACGTATTTTGGATTTCTGCAACGACTCTACCCATTGCATGCATACATATCCCGCCTCCACTTTTTTTATCAGGCTCATCGAATCACTCAGTATACATGCGTGGATGTAGTCTTGTGACTCTTATCTTGTGTATCTTGTGTGATATAGAAGATGTAGTATTGTAGTGGTGGGAGCATGTTGGTATAGATGATCTAGTAGTGTAGTGGTGGAAGCATGTTGATATAGAAGATGTAGTATTGTAGTGGTGGGAGCATGTTGATATAGAAGATCTAGTACTGTAGTGGTGGGAGCATGTTGATATAGAAGATCTAGTATTGTAGTGGTGGTAGCATGTTGATATAGGAGATCTAGTAATGTAGTGGTGTAAGCCTGTTGATATAGAAGATCTAATATTGTAGTGGTGGGAGCATGTTGGTATTGATGATCTAGTATTGTAGTGGTGGAAGCATGTTGATATAGAAGATCTAGTATTGTAGTGGTGGGAGCATGTTGATATAGAAGATCTAGTATTGTAGTGGTGGAAGCCTGTTGATATAGAAGATCTAATATTATAGTGGTGGGAGCATGTTGATATAGAAGATCTAGTATTGTAGTGGTTGAAGCATGTTGATATAGAAGATCTAGTATTGTAGTGGTGGAAGCATGTTGGTTTAGATGATCTAGTAGTGTAGTGGTGGAAGCATGTTGATATAGAAGATCTAGTATTGCAGTGGTGAAAGCATGTTGATATAGAAGATCTACTATTGTAGTGGTGGAAGCATGTTGATAATGAAGATGTAGTATTGTAGTGGTGGAAGCATGTTGATATAGAAGATGTAGTATTGTAGTGGTGGGAGCATGTTGATATTGAAGATCTAGTATTGTAGTGGTGGAAGCATGTTGATATAGAAGATCTAGTATTGTAGTGGTGGAAGCATGTTGATATAGAAGATGTAGTATTGTAGTGGTGGGAGCATGTTGATATTGAAGATCTAGTATTGTAGTGGTGGAAGCATGTTGATATAGAAGATCTAGTATTGTAGTGGTGGAAGCATGTTGATATAAAAGATCTAGTATTGTAGTGGTGGGAGCATGTTGATATAGAAGATCTAGTACTGTAGTGGTGGGAGCATGTTGATATAGAAGATCTAGTATTATAGTGGTGGGAGCATGTTGATATAGAAGATCTAGTAATGTAGTGGCGTAAGCCTGTTGATATAGAAGATCTAGTATTGTAGTGGTGGGAGCATGTTGATATAGAAGTTCTAGTATTGTAGTGGTGGAAGCATGTTGATATAGAAGATCTAGTATTGTAGTGGTGGAATCATGTTGGTATAGATGATCTAGTAGTGTAGTGGTGGAAGCATGTTGATATAGAAGATGTAGTATTGGGAGCATGTTGATATAGAAGATCTAGTATTGTAGTGGTTGGAGCATGTTGATATAGAAGATCTAGTATTGTAGTGGTGGAAGCCTGTTGATATAGAAGATCTAATATTATAGTGGTGGGAGCATGTTGATATAGAAGATCTAGTATTGTAGTGGTGGGAGCATGTTGATATAGAAGATCTATTATTGTAGTGGTGGGAGCATGTTGATATAGAAGATCTAGTATTGTAGTGGTGGGAGCATGTTGATATAGAAGATCTAGTATTGTAGTGGTGGAAGCATGTTGATATAGAAGATCTAGTATTGTAGTGGTGGGAGCATGTTGATATAGAATATCTAGTATTGTAGTGGTGGGAGCATGTTGATATAGAACATCTAGTATTGTAGTGGTGGAAGCATGTTGGTATAGATGATCTAGTACTATAGTGGTGGAAGCCTGTTGATATAGATGATCTAGTATTGTAGTGGTGGAAGCCTGTTGATATAGATGATCTAGTACTGTAGTGGTGGGAGCATATTGATATAGATTAAGTAGTATTGTATCACCTATGGGAGGGACAGGCTCAAACTTATCCAGCAGAATTCAAGAAATCAGGAAAACCACTAGAGTTCTCAGCATTATTCTTTTGTCATCAAAAGTTATCGGTTTGTGTCTATTTTATGGCATTCTATCAAACATTCTATCAAACATTCTATGAAACATTCTATCAAACATTCTATCAAACATTCTATCAAGCAGAGTGGCACTTTAGCTTATGTGCATTTGCATACGTATGAGACTCCGAGATTTCGGAGTTAAAGTATTATCGAGTAGAATGAGGAGACTGACTTGGACAGATCAGAGGGCCAGATCATTACTTGGTCCGATCTTTATGCAAAAGAAGTCGATTTTAGTCATCAGTAGACACAATATTCTTGTAATAAAAATAGAATTTAGTTTGTTTTGTTACACATATAAACTATATATGTACTTTCTACCGTGGATGCCATTGATTCAATGGCCACATTCTTCCTTTTGTTACAATTTCTTTATCTTCTTACCTTTGGCACACCCACACAAACACATTCTTACATACTCTTCACCTGCATTTGCATTTTTCCTATATATATATATATATTCACAACCACCGTCTCCCTTGAAGAAGTAATAAAATTCTTCATTGGAAAAACAGTTTCGAAAACTTGATTTTCTTTAGTAAACTTAAAGATAGAGCCTGGACCACCATCAAACTAACACTCAGGACAAAGACTCAAATTTACCAAAGTTGTATGCCTAGTACACTACTATTCGAATCAGAAACTTGGATTACCTATGCAGTGCAGGAGAAATGGTTAAACAGCTTTCATGTGCGTTGCTTTCGGAAGATTATGAGCATCAAACGACAGGACATAGTAACCAATTGTAATGTTTTACAACGAGACATATTTTCATCCATCATGGCAACACTTAGGAGTTGTAGACTAAGGTGGCTGGGGCGTGTAAGAAGAATGACAAACATTTATATTCCCAAAAATTGTCTGGTGAACTTAACAGAACAAATAATTGAAGCCTTTGAAATGTGGATTTATAGAAGAATAGGTAGAATTGGATGGAAACAAAAGATAACAAACGATGAAGTTTTAAAACAACTGAAAATAAAAAGAGAACTACTAAATACAATTAAGACAAGACAAATGAAATTTTGGGGGCATGTTAAAAGACACAACAGCCTACTAAAAGTAATATTGGAAGGGAAAATACAAGGTAAAAGAGGCAGAGGCAGACCAAGACTAACATGGACGAGTAACATCAAAAGATGGACAAGTCAATCTATGACAGCCTGCACCATCAAAGCGAGAAACAGAGTAGAATGGCGATCCATGGTAGCCAACCTTCGTTGTGGAGAAGGCACTCGATGATGATGATGAACTTAAGGACGGAAAAAGACAGAAAAGGACGGGCAGACCAGTCCTGAGATTTAAGGATGTTTGCAGGGTTTCCTGAAACGAATTCTCTATCAGCGAAAGAAACATCAGAAGGAAACAATCAAGGTTTTTTGGGCACATCATGGGAAGAGGACAGTTGGAATACTTGATTAAAACAGGCAAAATACAAGGAAAGAGAGATCGCGGACGACAAAGAGAGAAAATACTTTATAACTTTGTGTCATGGCATGGAAAACAGTCAACAACAGAACTGATACGATGTACTGTAGATAGAAGATTGTGGAAGGACATGATCGTCTACGCCATCCGGTATGGAACACGATGATGGTGATGATGAGCGAAAGAAATAGAAAATCTGGCTGCAGATCGTAGCACATAGAGAAAACAAATACAAAACAGCACAACAACATTCGAGGCAGCGTTGTTATATACACTTTAGAAAATAAATGATGCAGGAGACAAGAGATGAGGCCAGGCTCCACGAATACATCTTGTTCATTCTACGGTAGAATATGTCTACCCAATATTGGCAGATTCAGCCACGAGAGAGGCTGTTCAGCAAAAACAACATCCAACATAAGACACAAATATTTGATATATTTGAAAGCTAGAACCCGTCATGCTCCGTTTATAAAGACAGTGCCCATTCATTTTACCATCAGTACACGCTTTTGGATAAGGTGGTCAGAATTACGCAAGCGTCGTTCTCTTTTTCCAGGAAAAAAAAGTTAATTAGTTCCTGTCTTTCATGTATATTATGGAATAGGCAAATGACTTGTCTCACATTTCTATCTTTTTTTTTTAACCACAATAACGATTTGTTTGGTGCAATGTTTTCTTTTATATATAATTTGTATTTTTTAAATGATTGATAATATGAATTAACACTGGAAAAAAAATATTATTTTACTATTAACTGACATAATTTTTTTACAAATAATTAATTTAAGGATATATAAATATATCAAATGTCATCATAGATTCCTCTTTGCAAGAGGCAAGCTTCTTTTTTTTTTTTTACGCTGAAATGTGTCTTTAGTTTGTGGTCTGAGTCACATGAGCAAAACGGTGGGCACAGCCGTCAATGGTAGTAAGACCAGCGAGCAGAAAGGAATTACCACACATTTTGTGATTTTTTTTTCAGTTTTATGAGCATGGACAGTAGAGGGTCGAATGACGTGAGCCGTCTGTAGCTCGCATCACAGCAACCTATAATAATAACGCCTACGGGCTGAAAATAATCACCAAATATTTGTGACGTTTTTAGTTCTACGAGAAAGGGCAGTTATGAGTAAAATGACGTCATCCGCCTTTAACTTTTCATAGGTGAAACTGTAACAAACTTTAGGTGATTCCGGCATTTCCCCTCTCGTCCGGCATGTCTTAGTAAAACTATAAATGGCTGTGATTTCGAATGCGTCACGATTGTGAGGAGTTTTCTGGGATATCCCTCTCGGCCCGCTGACTTTACTACTACAGATGGCTGTTGGCAGACATAAATTATTCAAAATTAAATCTATTATCGGTGATCGAACTTGGGGGAAGTAACTCTGACTTCAAAGGGAAATAATTTCACCAGAACCAGTAGGAGAGTTGTCTTAAATCTTCCCTTAGTGAACAGTTAAGGGCCTGAACCGGCCGTGCACTGTTGAAAGTTGCTGGTCGGGGAGTAGACGGAGTTAACGTCATGTCTCTGTGGAGGTACGCATGCGCCGTGGAGAGCTTCCGGTGGAGGATGTTGATGTTGTCCTGGCGGATAGAGAAGTTGTGAGTCGTTCCAGGCCGGGTACATAGGCGGCACTGCAGGGGGCCACTTGCTGCCTAATGATTGGGCTGCATCTGGAGTAGAGGATACGGGAAAAGTTAATGTAGGAAAGAAAAGATGATTTTAATTATTGTTAGATGGAATGATTTAGTATGTGAGCAATCACAATGACATTTATTGGTCTTCTTGTTTCCTTCATCATTTGCCTTTCAGCGTCGAGGGGAGATATAATTTGAGGTACTTTGCTCTTCGGTTCGCCTCTACTACTGTTATGTTTACGAGTGTTTCTAATATTCCGTCAATCCACCTTTTTTGTGGTCGGTCCTTGGGTCTGGTGTTTTCGTAACATCTATTGAAAGTTCGTTGTGTTGAGTTTTGATCTTTATGCCATGTCACGTGGCCAAACCATTTTATCTGTTATTTCTTTATATATTCTATGGCGGTGGCTGTTCCTAGCCTTTTTCTCAGTACTTCATTTTTGATCTTATCTCTCATGCTGTTTCTTGTCGTTCGTATAACACATTTAATCTGAGTAGATGCTTTTTTTCTTATTGTTCTTGCATTTAAGATCTAGGTCTGGTATTGGTAGCACAACGTTGGGTTGAAGATTGTATTGTAGAGTGCTCGTTTTGCCTCTAGAGTTATTTCCTTGTTGCACAATAATGGTGATAGTTGTCCAATGATTTGACAAGTTTTGTTGCATCTTGAGTCTATCTATTAGCAGGGCTTTCAAAAAGACTGTGGTGGGTGCGGGGCATGATTAAAGATTTAGAACTTTAAAATGTCACGTTTGTTGTTACTGAAACAAGTCCGAAAAGAGTAAATGAGGAAACGAAACAAAAATAATATTTGAAGAAGGATTTAGGTAGTCTAGAAATCGCTACACATAAGGTAGAAAGTTTCTGTTTTGAGACTGAACCCATTTCCGTACGGACATTTTTTTTATCAATGCAGTTGAAGAGATACTGAGACAACATTGTTAATAGTTTGAAGAATCAATCTACATATTTATGTTTATGTAATCTTCTTCTTCTTCTTCTACCTTTCTGCTCCCCGTGGAGGATAGGTCCTCACTCAGGATATCTGAGCACCTATGGACATGTTCGGAGTGCAATGATGGTGACTCGCAAATAACTCAATAACAATAACTTGCCGTCACCATTTTCTTCTTCTTCTACCTTTCAGCTCCCCGTTGAGCATAGGTCTTCAACAAACACTTTCCAACTCATTCTGTTTCTTGCCATTCTTTTAAGATCATTACATGTCTTCCCCATCATCTTCAACCCTGCTTCTATCTGTCTTTTCCAATAATTTCTTGGTCTTCCTCTTTGTCTTTTCCCCTGGGGATTCCAGAAAAGGGCATGTTGTTACTCTCAGTTGGCTTCCGCAGCGTGTGTCCTATCCAGCGCCATCGTCTTCGCTGTATCTCTTTATCCACTGGTATTTGACTAGTACAATTTTCCCACTTGTCACAATATATAATCCAGCTGTTCTCTTCTCATTACATAGCAAAAAAAAAATGACGATTGTTTCTTACTAATATTGGAATTTAGCTCTCCTTTTGCTTTGGCTTCTTTCAGAACGTTTTCATTACTCTTCTTAGTTTTCCGTGGTATTCTCAACATTCTTCTGTAAAATAACTTTAACGAAGTTAAATGTCTTAGAAGTCTGATCGGAAACAGCGTGAGAAAAAAAAGTAAAACATGTGGAATTGAGAGAAAAAGTAAAACATGTGGAATTGAGAGAAAAAGTAAAACGTATGGAATTGAGAGAAAAAGGAAACGTGTGGAATTGATAGAAAAAGTAAAACGTGTGGAATTACGGGAAAGAGTAAAACGTGTGGAATTGAGAGAAAAAGTAAGACATGTGGAATTGAGAGAAAAAGTAAAACATGTGGAATTGCGAGAAAAAGTAAAACGTGTGGAATTGCGAGTAAAAGTAAAACGTGTGGAATTGAGAGAAAAAGTTATAATAATTCCCGATGTAGAAACCATAAAGAAACATCATATAAAAGTGTTTGGCCACTTGATAAAACGGAAAGACCAAAGCACAACACAACGAGCCTAATAAACGTTACCAGAAAACCAGACTGAAAGGCCGACGACGAAACAGATGGATTGCTGGAATGTTAGAAACACTAGGAAACATGCAGTGGCCATCAGAACAACAAAAGACAGCACACTTTGTCTTCCCTCGTCGCTGAAAGGCAAATGAGCAAGGAAAGAAGAGGAAGAATTCATCATCATCATGTGCCATACCGGATGGTGTAGGTGATCATGTCCCTCCACAATCTTCTATCTACAGTGCATTGTATCAGTTCTGTTGTTGACTGTTTTCCATGCCATGACACCAAGCTATCCAGTATTTTCTCTCTTTGTCGCCCGCGATCTCTCTTTCCTTCTATTTTGCCAGCTGTAACCAAGTATTTCAACTTTCCTCTTCTCATGATGTGCCCGAAAAATTTTGATTGCTTCTTTCTGATGTTTTTTTAAGAGCTCCCTTTTTGTGTTGGCCTCTTTGAGAACTTCCTCATTGGTCTTTTTAGCTGTCCAGGGAACTCTCAACATTCTTCTGAGAAATCCCATCTCTGTGGCCTCTAATCGTCTTTTCATTTGTTTGTCTACTGTCCATGATTCGCTTCCATATGTCAGAATTGGTTCTATATAGCACCGATGAACTCTTTCTCATTTTTATTAACATAGATTGAAGAAGAATTAGGTTTGATTTTAACATAAGCAGTAATAAGACACACATAACAGTCTTAAACGGTACATACCCATGGATAAGTGATAACCCTTAATTGCGGACATTGGACTCCACATATTATTTCCGTAGTGGTTGTACATCTCCATCCACATCATGGACGAGTCTGGATTCTAAAAATTGTGGATACAAAGTTCTTAGTTCAAAAATGTTGTGGATAAAACAGTAGAAAAATAGTATAATGGTTAGCAAAGCGTGCATATTTTTAAGGTAGAAACTAAAATGTATGGATTCCTGCAAATTTTGAGACAGTGTAGAAACTTTAAAGAAAGAATAAAGTATTTTTTAAAATAATATAAAAAGACGATCAAACAAGTATTTATTGATCCTGCTTTAGCAAACTGAACATTTATATTCGTTTTCATGCGGTAAAAATTAATGATCCAATATATTTCTTGATATCAAGGTGCAAATTAGTGCTCAAAACTCTTTGTTTACCATACAGTACAAATTAGTGCTCAAAACTCTTTGTTGACCATACAGTACAAATTAGTGTTCAGTGCTTCAATATCTTTGTTGACTTCAAGGTACAAATTAGTGCTCAAATATCTTTGTTGACCATACAGTACAAATTAGTGCTCCAATATATTTGTTGACTTCAAGGTACAAATTAGTGCTTCAATATCTTTGTTGATTTCAAGGTACAAATTAGTGCTCAAATATCTTTGTTGACCATACAGTACAAATTAGTGCTCCAATATATTTGTTGACTTCAAGGTACAAATTAGTGCTTCAATATCTTTGTTGACTTCAAGATACAAATTAGTGCTCAAAAATCTTTGTTGACCTCACAGTACAAATTAGTGCACCAATATCTTTGTTGGGAGCCGCAATAGCTCAATGGTTAGTGAACTGGACTACAAAGGACAAGAGATAGGGTTCGATCCCAACCGACGGCTTCCAGGTTCACCCAGCCTTTAATTGGTACCGGATTTTTTTCTGGGAAAGTAAAGCGGCACGGGCGTAATACCGACTACATTACCCCAAAAACCATGTGCTGAAGGTCTGTAAAATTTATGGTCACTAACACCATATTCCGTATACGCCACTTGGCGTGACGGGGGCACTTTACTTTTTTTTAAAAATATCTTTGTTGACTTCAAGGTACAAATTAGTGATAAAAAATATCGTTGTTGACCACACAGTACAAATTAGGGCTTAAAATTTCTTTGTTGACTTCAAGGTACAAATTAGTGCTCAAAAATCTTTGTTGATCACACAGTACAAACTAGTGCACCAATATCTTTGCTGCCTACACAAAAAAGTCTTGTTAGAGGGCATAATCTCCGCAACACCGTCGAGAATCTCTTGAACAATTTAATAAGTTGTTTATTTATTATTTAAACAGTTTATTAACTTTGTAATCATATTAATTAATGTTTGCCCTGATATTGGCATACAACCTCATCATCATCGAGTGCCTTCTCCGCAACAAAGGTTGGCTACCATGGATCGCCAATCTTCTCTGTTTCTTGCTTTGATAATGCAGGCTGTCATAGATTGACTTGTCCATCTTTTGATGTTACTCATCCATGTTAGTCTTGGTCTACCTCTGCCTCTTTTACCTTGTATTTTCCATTCAAATATTACTTTTATTAGGCTGTTGTGTCTTTTAACATACCCCCAAAATTTCATTTGTCTTGTCTTAATTGTATTTAGTAGTTCTCTTTTTATTTCAGTTGTTTTAAGACTTCGTCGTTTGTTTTCTTTTCTTTCCATCCAATTCTACATATTCTTCTATATATCCACATTTCAAAGGCTTCAATTCTCTGTTCTGTTTTCTTGTCTAATGTCCATGTTTCTGCACCATACAGGAATACTGAGAAGATGTAACATTTTGCTATTCTTAGTTTCAGCCCTGCTGATATTTGTTTTGTTGTTAGTATATTTTTCATGGCATTAAAATTACTTTTTGCCATACCTATTCTTTTGTTTATTTCGATTTTACATTTTCCATCATCGGTTATAGTATGTCCCAGGTAGTTGTAACTCTGGACTGTCTCCAGATGTGTTCCCTCCACTGTGATATTTAATTGTAGGTCTTGAGTATTTTCTTTGTTTATGATCATAGTTTTAGTCTTTTTAACATTCATATCTAGTCCATATTTTTTGCTTCTTATGTTTATCACATTAAGCAATTGTAGGTCTTTTGGATTTTCTGCTAGTAGAACAGTATCATCAACGTATCTTAGGTTATTGATTATCTTTCCATTAATATTTAAGCCTGACATCTCTGAGATGTTTTTAAAGATTTGCTCAGTGCATACAACCTACCGGTGTGTTATTTTATTTTTTTTTTAACTTGTAAAATATCCTTTTACGCGCGCAACTTGAACACAAAGCATTCGATTTTTTTTTCTGCTCTCCGAATGGACTAGGAATTCGTTCCCATATATTATGTTATTGATGGTTTGCTGGCCATTGAAGAATATAAACAACTAAAGTATGTTCACAAACATATATTGTCACAAGAAGTGAGTTATTAAATGCTTTAATCTCAATAGCTACTGGGAAATTATCAAACAACTATAAAGCAGAAATTGAAGTCCTCGAAGATGCTGCAAAACTGGTTATCCAACACAAAAATAACACGCACAAGAACTTGGTGACACTGACCAACGCACTGGCAGTCCTAACAGCTCTAAAAACCCAAAATGAACAATGAGTTGGATGACTTGAGAACAACCCTAGACTAATTGTGCAATAACTTCATCATCATCATCATTGAGTGCCGTCTCCGCATTGAAGGTTGGCTACCATGGAGCGCCATTCCACTCTGTCTCTTGCTTTGATGGTGCAGATTGCTATAGGCTAACTTGTAGATAACTTCAAGTTAATAACTTCAAGAGAGTGGTTATCCGGTGGATACCATCACGCTGTAACATACAAGGAAACGAACGCGTAGACGAACTAGCTAAGGAGGGAGGGAGATTACCACAAGAGAATCATCTGGTCAGCTACGATGAAGCCAGTTCTATCATCAAAGGTCAGTATCGTGAAAAGTGGAAACAAGAACACCTAAAGTATAACGAGAGGGACGGATACCTCCGACTATCAAGGAGGGATCAAGTCATTATTAAGGTTTATGGTATTGATAGATCTGAGAGGCTTGTCACGCTAAGGTTTGATAGACTGGTCACGCTGAGGTCTGTGGCAATTATAGAACTGATATGCTGGTCACGTTAAGGTTTATGGCATTGATAGATCTGATATGCTGGTCACGTTAAGGTTTGTGGCATTGATAGATCTGATATGCTGGTCACGTTAAGGTTTGTGGCATTGATAGATCTGATAGACCGTTCACGTTAAGGTTTGAGGCATTGAAAGATTTGACATGCTGGATCTGGTTCGTCTGTGTGGAGAAGCTAGACGTGTGTGCGACGTCTTGGGTTACCTCAATGATTCTTCTTCTTCTATCCTTCCTCCTGTGCCGTCGGCGAGGGGAGATACAATCTCCGATTCTTTGCTCTTCTGTTGGCCTCTTCTGGTGTTATCCCTCCTAGTGACTCTAGTATTCCCTTTATCCCTCTCTTTCTCGGTCTTCCTCTTAATCTGGCGTTTTCGTAGCGTTTGTTTATGGCTCTTTGAGTCATTGCTAGTTCTTTTTGTCTTGTTATGTGACCGAACCATTTTATTTGTTGTTTCTTTATGTATTCTATGGCTGATTCAATTTCTAGTCGCTTCCTCAGGTCAGTGTTTCTTACTCTGTCCACTAAGCTGTTTCCTGTCATTCTTCTGACACATTTCATTTCGGTGGTCGTTACCTTTCTTATTGTTCTGGAGTCCAGCGTCCAATCTGGAACTGGTAACACAGAGTTGGTAGAAAAATTGATATTGTCCTTTTTGCTTCCGTAGTTATTGCTTTGTTTTTCAATAGTATTGATACTTGGCCTATAACTTGGCATGCTTTATTACACCTTATATCTATCTCTGTCTCTTGGTTATTGTCTTGTGTTAACGTGCTACCCAGATATTTAAAATTGTCTACTTGTTTCAGAGTTGTATTATCTATTATGATGTTTAGTTTTTCTTTCTTTCTCGCTATTGCCATTACTTAGATTTTGTTTATTTTGATCTTCATGTTGTATTGTTTACAAGTGTTGTTTAGTCTGTTGATATGTTCTTGCAGGTTCTCAGTTGTTTCATGTATTAGAACTTGGTGATTGGATTGTTCAATGATTGGATGTTAGAAATCGATATAGCTATCGATGAGGAAGTCGTCTTGTGAGACCGCAACTGCTTGGAATACAGCAAACGGTTGAGTAGAAACGACACTTTGCAGGGATAAGTTATAATTCGATCACACTTGTTAATTCGTGAACATATTTCAAAAATAAGTTTCACAATCTTCTAAGAGAAGGGATTGAAGCTTAGTATAGCACTGCTGATCAATCCGAACTTAACAACAATATTTTTGCCCATAGAAAACTAAACTCCTGTGATTTTTCTTATTTTAGGTTGTGCAAACATTTCTTGTGGCTAACGAGGCAGATTTAAGTTTTACAGACCATTCGACTCCTCCCTTCAGTTAATGCACACCACTCTCAATGTATAGCATAGAAGAAAACTATATGGAATACGACACACACAAAAGAAAGGAAGAAAAGAAGAGAAAGAAAAAAAAGAACGAAAAAAAGAAAATGAAGAAAGGAAAAGAAGGAAAAAAAAGAAGAAATAGAAGAAAACAAAAGAAGAAAACGCATGGAAGAAAACTTTATTTGACGTGAACCATCCTGCACTGTTTCATGAATGTGTTTTGCTGAGGCGCAGTGATAAGATTCAACCTAAACCCTATAGACCTGATTTACTGTTTCTAATGTTTAGGGCACTTTTTTGTAATTGTTCTGATATTATATAACAACAAACGATTTGTGCCAAATACAAGCTGCCGTTCAATTTAAATGTTATTAAAACAAAAATCTTAAGGCCAATGAACATTTTTAAGTGAGTGCGCAACCATCCAGCTACTGGATCCATTAATGGGATCACACTTCGTCATCTGTTGAAGGTGACGTCACACTCACATGTGATGTGACGTCAGTTCTAACAACGAGGAACAAATGACATCACTCATGCGTCGATATCGACGTTGCCCTAATTAACGGATTGCATGAATCCTTGCCTTCTCCTGCACTATCTTCCACGAGACACTGAGCACTTTGTACTTGTTGTCCTCTCACTTTGCTGAGCACAGGTGACGGTATAGTTACTTAACTGCAGTGCTGACATGTTAATAATGTACTGATAAAATAGACGGAAGATTCCTAATAACTATATGACAGGAGTATAGTTATAGTTAGTCGAAGGCCCCGGCATCACTGAAGACGAATTAAATCCATAATTGCTCAACCGCCCGTGCCAGTGGAATCATCGGAATTAACAACTCATCTCATTGAAGGATCCAAACAAAGAAAGGCAGCTGCGGTCCTGATCATAGCAGCCACAGCACACGCTAAAATACATAAGGCGTAGCAGCAACTAAAGTGAACGAAGCAGAACTGTTTTCGTCATATGATATCATTATTCATCGTAAGCAATCGGGATTTCGAAACACGATCCGGATAAAAAAACACAACAAACGGTGTGCACATAGCACAAAACTCAGTAGCTCCAGCAGCAAGCCGGACTTGGAATATACGGAAACTGAAACAAGGAACACTTTTCAGACAGAGCCGCAACGGTTCCTGCCGTCTATCCGCCATATCGACCTGAGGTCCGTGACAGACGTATACATATATATGCAGTTACACTCTGATAATTAGTTTTTTACGTCTATAATAGTTTTGATACTAAAAGACAATAATTTAGAGTAATACTAATTTAGACAAATATAACTAGAATTACGAGCTCGTGGAAGTAGGTGTGAAACAAACTATAGGTAGAATGTGAATGAGTTACGAAGATAAGAAGAATGTAATAGCAGCCTCTCAAGTAACCGGCGTCACTTCTCTGCAGAACCATAAGATGGTTCGAGAAATACTTCATCTTCTTCTTTCCTTCCTCATCTGCCTATCAGCGTCGAGGGGAGATATAATTTGCGGTCTTTTGCTCTTCTGTTCGCCTCTGCTGCTGTTATGTTACCTAGTGCTTCTAATATTCCATCGACCCATCTTTTTCGTGGTCGACCCTTGGGTCTGGTGTTCTCACAACGTTTGTTGAAGGCTCGTTGTTTTGTGTTTTGTTCTTTCTGCCTTGTCACGTGGCCAAACCATTTTATCTGTTGTTTCCTTATATATTCTATGGCGGGGGCTATTCCTAGCTTTTTTCTCAGTTCTTCATTTCTGATCTTATCTCTCAGACTGTTTCCTGTCATTCGTCTAATACATTTCATCTCTGTAAAGGTTATTATTCTTATTGTTCTTGCATCTATGGTCCAGGTCTGGCATTGGTAGCACAACATTGGGATGAAGATTGTATTGTATAATGCTCGTTTTGCCTCCAGAGTTATTTCCTTGTTGGACAATAGTAGTGATAACTGTCCAATGATTTCACAAGCTTTGTTGCATCTTGATTCTATCTCTGCTGTTTGAGAATTATCGTTTGTCATTAGACTTCCTAGGTATTTGAATTCCTCTACTTGTTTTAGTTGTCTGCCTTCTATAGTTATGTTGATGTTCTGTTTATTTTTGGGGACATTCATGCCTTCTGTTTTCTTGATGTTGATTTTCATGTTGTATTTTGTGCCTGAGATGTTGAGTTTGTTTAAGTGTTCTTGTAGGTCTTCTATTGTTTCATGTATTAGTGCCTGGTCGTCTGCAAATAAAAGCTCGTTGATCTCCTCTGTCTCTGATTGGTTGGCTAGCTTGCATATATGGTCCATTAATGTAATAAACAGTAGAGGGGATAGTACGCACCCCTGATCTAACTTCGAAGTGGTCTGTGTAGCCTGCTGCTGTTCTGACCCTGCAGCTGCTGTTGATGTAGAGACTTTTAATAAGGTTGGTTAGATGCTGGCTTACTCCGTATGTTGTTAGTATCTCCCACAGTTGTTCTCTGTTTACTCTGTCGAATGCTTTTTCCTGGTCAATGAAGGCTATGTATAAGTTTTGATTGTGTTCTGTCGTTTTTCTGCAAGCTGTTTTAATGTGAATAGTGCGTCAGTACATCCTCTGTTTAATATCTTCATAAAATAGAAATACTTCAATATATAATACCATGTATGTATAATATCATATTCATCGTTAAGTACCTGGCCTGCTGGCGTAGGTGATCATATCTCTCCACAACTTTCGATCTCAACAGGTTATTTATCATTTCTGTTGTTGACCTTCGGCCAAGCCCTTCTCTTAAGCTGTCTGGTATTTTTTTCTCTTTGCTTCCCTCTATCTCTTCGTCAATTTTTCCAGTTATTACAATATATTCCAGCAGTTCTCTTCTCATTACATGGCCAGAAAATGATGATTATTTCTTCCTAATATTGGAAATTAGCTCTATTTTTGCTTTGACCTCATTCAGAACGTTTTCATTACTCTTCTTAGCTGTTCATGGTATTCTAATATGGCCACGTCAAAAGACACAGCGGGCTGGGAAGAACAATAATGGAAGGCATGGTTCCTGGGCGAGGCATCAGGGGAGATCAAGAAGAAGGTGTTTTAAAGACATCAAGAAGAACATGACAACAGAAGTGAACAATCTGGCTAGAGACAGAGATTCTAGGGCTGTGGTGAATGCAACGTTCAGTGGGAGATCTGGCTAAAGACAGAGATTCTTTCAGACGGGCTGTGGTGAATGCAACGTTCAGTGGGAGATCTGGCTAGAGACAAAGATTCTAGGGCTGTGGTGAATGCAACGTTCAGTGGGAGATCTGGCTAAAGACAGAGATTCTTTCAGACGGGCTGTGGTGAATGCAACGTTCAGTGGGAGATCTGGCTAGAGACAGAGATTCTAGGGCTGTGGTGAATGCAACGTTCAGTGGGAGATCTGGCTAGAGACAGAGATTCTAGGGCTGTGGTGAATGCAACGTTCAGTGGGAGATCTGGCTAGATACAGAGATTCTAGGACTGTGGTGAATGCATACTTAAGTGGGAGAAATGGCTAGAGATAGAGATTCTAGGGCTGTGGTGAATGCATCGTTCAGTGGGAGATCTGGCTAGATACAGAGATTCTAGGGCTGTGGTGAATGCATACTTAAGTGGGAGAACTGGCTAGAGAGAGATTCTAGGGCTGTGGTGAATGCATCGTTCAGTGGGAGATCTGGCTACAGAGAAAGATTCTAGGGCTGTGGTGAATGCATCGTTCAGTGGGAGATCTGGCTAGAGACAGAGATTCTATGGCTGTGGTGAATGCATCGTTCAGTGGGAGATCTGGCTAGAGACAGAGATTCTAGGGCTGTGGTGAATGCATCGTTCAGGGGGAGATCTGGCTAGAGACAGAGATTCTAGGGCTGTGGTGAATGCAACGTTCAGTGGGAGATCTGGCTAGAGACAGAGATTCTAGGGCTGTGGTGAATGCAACGTTCAGTGGGAGATCTGGCTAGAGACAGAGATTCTAGGGCTGTGGTGAATGCATCGTTCAGTGGGAGATCTGGCTAGAGACAGAGATTCTAGGGCTGTGGTGAATGCATCGTTCAGTGGGAGATCTGGCTACAGAGGGAGATTCTTTCAGACGGGCTGTGATGAATGCAACATTCTGTGGGAGATCTGGCAAGAGACAGAGATTCTTTCAGACGGGCTGTGATGAATGCAACATTCTGTGGGAGATTTGGCAAGAGACAGAAATTCTTTAAGACGGGCTGTGATGAATGCACCATTCTGTGGGAGATCTGGCTAGAGACAGAGATTATTTCAGACGGGTTGTGGTGAATGCACCATTCTGTGGGAGATCTGGCTAGAGATAGAGATTATTTCAGACGGGCTGTGGTGAATGCACCATTCTGTGGGAGATCTGGCTAGAGACAGAGATTATTTCAGACGGGTTGTGGTGAATGCACCATTCTGTGGGAGATCTTGCTAGAGACATATATTCTTTCAGACGTGCTGTAGTGAATTCAGTGTTCTGCAAAGGAGGTGCGATCTCATATTGATGATATATAATAAGCAGCAGAAACGCATATACAGGTCTACGGATAGAAATGATCAGTTGATCAAAGACTAATGACATCTCCATAGATTTTGTCGTGAAATTACACAAGTCGTGAACAGATTACATGTCGTGAGATGATACAAGTCGTGAGATGATACAAGTCGTGAGATGATACAAATCGTGAAATGATACAATTCGTGCAATGATACACGTGAAATGATACAAGTCGTGAAATGATACACGTTACCGCCAAATGAATTTTGCTGCTAACAGTGTGAGCAATTCTTTAACAGATATCAAGCAATCATTTGTACCGTGTCCTTGAACTAGATGGGTGTTGTAATAGCACATAAATAAGTTTTTATTTACTGAGGGAAACTTGGAGGAAAATCAAACGTAAAATACAAAGGGGTAAAGATATTACAGTTGCATTAAGTAAATTGACTAGAATAAAATGATATAATATGTCGTAAAAGTAAAAAGTAAAGTACCCCCGTCACGCCAAGTGGCGTATAGGGAATATGGTGTTAGTGACCATACATTTCAGACCTTCAGCACATGATTTTTTTGGGTAATATGGTCGGTATTACGCTCGTGCCGCTTTACTTTCCCAGAAAAAATCCGGTACCCATTTAAGGCTGGGTGAACCCGGAAGCCGTCGGTTTGGATCGAACCCTACCTCCTGTCCTTTGTAGTCCAGTTCACTAACCACTGAACTATCGCGGCTCCATAATATGTCGTCCATAACAAGAATCAGGCGTGACCTTTCATCACAGAAACTAACAACTTAAGGAAGTGTGATAACGTTATGTGAAAGCTTTTCTCATACAATGATAATTCTGTTGATAGGTCGTTCGTGCACGCACAACTTTCAAAAAAACTTCCGGTCAATACAGTATGGCGAATAGGCGACAAGAACCGTTGAGGCTCTGTCTGAAAAGGTATTTCTTGTTGTTTCCTCATATTCCAAGTGTGGCTTGCTGCTGGAGCTACTGAGTTTAGTGCTCTGTGCACACCGTGAGCTGTGTTTTTCAACCGTATTGTATATCGATATACCGATTACTTACGATGAATGATGATATCGTATGACGGACAGTTCGGTTGCGTTCACTTTCGATGCTGCTACGCCTTATGTTTTTTGGCGTGTGTTGTTGCTGCTATGATGAAGACTGAGACTGTATTTCTTTGTTTGGATCCTTCAGTGAGATGAAATGTTAATTCGGATGACTCCACTTGCACGGGCGGTTGAGGAATTAGGGATTTTAATTTGTTTGCAGTGATACCGGGGCCTTTGACTAACTACAACTATTAACTACAATAACTTCCAATCTCATTGTTGGTAGTTTACATTGATTGGTTGGTCGATAAGAAAGTATCTGAACAGAGAGTGCTGGGCCGTACTCGCCTCTAGAATGTACTGATAGAATGAAGAGACACTATAAAGCAAAGGTTCCCTTCACGCCTTGCTAGGTGTATGGGGAATATGGTGTTAGTGACCATATTTTTCTATAATCACGGCACATTTTTGAGTGATGTGGTCGGTATCACGCCAGGCCGACTTTACTTCCCTAAAAAATCTCTGGTACCCATTTCTAGAGGCTGGGTGAGCCCGGAGCCTTGTCAGTTTGAAGAAAATCCGCTACTGTTGGGAACCGAACCCGGGACTTCTTTCAAAGAGCGAGCACACTAACCACTCAGCCACCGAGGCTCCAACATAGGTAATGCATTATGATTCCAATATACCTATAGACATGTCAAGCGACGTTTGACTATATAGTTCTTCTTCTTCTACCTTTCAGCTCCCTGTGGAGCATAGGTCTTCAACAAACACTTTCCAAGTCGTTCTGTTTCTTGCCATTCTTTTAAGATCATTCCATGTCTTCCCCATCATCTTCATCTCTGCTTCTATCTGTCTTCTCCAAGAATTTCTTGATCTTCCTCTTTGTCTTTTCCCCTGGGGATTCCAAAAAAGGGCCTGTTGAGTAATACTCTCAATTGGCTTCCGCAGTGTGTGTCCTATCCATCGTCTTCGCTGTATCTCTTTATCCATTGGTATTGACTGTATATATAATATAAGAAATTATTTGCGAAAATCTCACCTGCATCTGGGGGTAGGCCTCATGGCGGGGAGCTAGATGCATATCGTAACCTTGGTTTGTTGCTGACGCCATTGCTCTCATTGTGTGCAGCTGACCAAATCGCTCCCGCTTCCGCCATTTTGCTCGACGGTTTTGGAACCATACCTGAAAAAGAAAGGACAGTTTGTTTCCATATATTCATATTTTTGTCAATGGTTTAATTCCCTTTCTTCTTCGTTTTGTCAAAAGCTTACTTCCCTTTCCTCTTCTTTTGTTCATAATTTACTTCTCTTTCTTCTTTTTTGTCAAAAACTTAATTCTCTTTCTTTTTCTGTTTGTTTTGTCATTAGCTTACTTCCTTGTATTCTGTTATTCATTGTCTACTTCCCTTTATTCTTCTTTTTTGTCAATAGCTTACCTCTCTTTCTTCTTACTTTTGTCAACAGCTTACTTCCCTTACTTCTTTTTTGTCGATAGCTTACTTTCCTTTTTTTCTTTATTGTCATTAGCATACTTCCCTTACTTCTTTTTTGTCGATAGCTTACTTCCCTTTCTTCTTTATTGTCATTAGCTTACTTCCCTTTCTTCTTTATTGTCATTAGCTTACTTCCTTTCTTCTTTATTGTCATTAGCTTACTTCCTTTCTTCTTTATTGTCATTAGCTTACTTCCCTTTCTTCTTTATTGTCATTAGCTTACTTCCCTTTCTTCTTTATTGTCATTAGTTTACTTCCCTTTCTTCTTTATTGTCATTAGCTTACTTCCCTTTCTTCTTTATTGTCATAACTTACTTCCCTTTCTTCTTTATTGGCATTAGCTTACTTCCCTTTCTTCTTTGTTTCCGTGACGTTGAACGGATAAAATAGTCAGTTCTGATACAGATAAAATGGTCTAATCAAACTGATTAATTAGAGGAGCGCAGAACATCAGTAAAAGCAAATGTCAGTTTGCATTAAAAAAAAAAAAAAAGGTGAATAAGTGTTCGAGCCTCTGTAAGGACAACATTTGATTTCCCATCCGGGGGTTAAAAAGAAAAAAACTGCCAGAAGATTTAATGTCAACCTCACTGAACGTGCGGCCTTAATTCTACAGTCCCCCCAAATAAACTCAGCCCTTTTCTCCTACTTTTCATCTCCCTGTGGAAATTAGGTCATCAATAATTTCCAAGCCGTTCTGTTTCTTGCCCGTCTTTTAAAATCATTCCATGTCTTTCCCAACATCTTCATCTTTAATTCTCCTTGTCTTTTCCAATAGTTATTTCATCGGTGGATGTATCAGGTATAGACTCAAAAAATGGTATTTGCGAAGTATCATTGGTTTTAAAAAAAATTATTAGTGGTGGCATTGTAATAAAGGAAGATGATGGTGACGAACTAAGGAGTCGAAGCGAGCATTTACCAGTTGGATCCATGAAGATGATCATCCAAACTAAACTGACTTTCTTTATTCCATTGGTTCTGCTGGAAAGGGTAGATCTAGCCCATCCCAGAGGTACCGCAATACTAGGTCATTTATATCAACATACACCATCAATGCGGGAGCTACGGCTACCGTGCCTCGTTAACCAGTCGGCTTTAACTGATGAGGGTGTTATATGAAAGCTTAACTCAAAGCGAAGTCTTCATCAGCTATGTGACGCTGACTAAACACAATCTGTTCAAAAGGACTGAAGTAATATTAGAGATTACATTTGAACACGTGACGGGAGAAGAGGTCAAGTACAAGTTAATAACATAAATAAAACGATCTTCCATCACGACGCTGTAAGATAGAGGTGAGCAGTATAATAACATAAATAAAACGATCTTCCATCACGACACTGTAAGATAGAGGTGACGAGTATAATAACATAAATGAAACGATCTTCCATCACGACGCTGTAAGATAGAGGTGAGCAGTATAATAACATGCATAAAACGATCTTCCATCACGACACTGTAAGATAGAGGTGAGCAGTATAATAACATAAATGAAACGATCTTCCATCACGACAATGTAAGATAGAGGTGAGCAGTATAATAACATAAATAAAACGATCTTCCATCACGACGCTGTAAGATAGAGGTGAGCAATATAATAACATACATAAAACGATCTCCCATCACGACGCTGTAAGATAGAGGTGAGCAGTATAATAACATAAATGAAACGATCTTCCATCACGACACTGTAAGATAGAGGTGAGCAGTATAATAACATAAATGAAACGATCTTCCATCACGACACTGTAAGATAGAGGTGAGCAGTATAATAACATAAATGAAACGATCTTCCATCACGACACTGTAAGATAGAGGTGAGCAGTATAATAACATACATAAAACGATCTCCCATCACGACACTGTAAGATAGAGGTGAGCAGTATAATAACATACATAAAACGATCTTCCATCACGACACTGTAAGATAGAGGTGAGCAGTATAATAACATACATAAATCGATCTCCCATCACGACACTGTAAGATAGAGGTGAGCAGTATAATAACATACATAAAACGATCTCCCATCACGACACTGTAAGATAGAGGTGAGCAGTATAATAACATACATAAATCGATCTCCCATCACGACACTGTTAGATAGAGGTGAGCAGTATAATAACATACATAAAACGATCTCCCATCACGACACTGTAAGATAGAGGTGAGCAGTATAATAACATACATAAAACGATCTCCCATCACGACACTGTAAGATAGAGGTGAGCAGTATAATAACATACATAAAACGATCTCCCATCACGACACTGTAAAATAGAGGTGAGCAGTATACGACCTGCCGACCAGAGCCTCCCCACTCCAAGCTATCTTGTCCGGCTCTTGTGCTTGATTTTAAATATGGGAGAGGGTGCTCTAGATGTAAGCCGTCGACGTCTGGACAGGAAGATCATGGGTTCGATTCCCAACACAGGCTGTGGAGGTTTGTCACAATTCTAACCTCTCAAAGTCTCTAGGTAGTGAGATCCTATGTCTAGCCCTCGCTGGATTGTGAGATACGATGTCTAGCCCTCTCTGGTTAGTGAGATCCGATGTCTAGCCCTCGCTGGGTAGTGAGATACGATGTCTAGCCCTCTCTGGTTAGTGAGATCCGATGTCTAGTCTTCTCTGGGTAGTGAGATCCGATGTCTAGCCCTCTCTGGGTAGTGAGATCTGATATCTAACCTTCTCTGGGTAGTGAAATCCGATTTCTAACCTTCTCTGGGTAGTGAGATCCGATGTCTAGCCCTTTCGAGAAACGGCAAAAAACATGAGGTCCCATGTGCACTGGCCCACGTTAAAAGAACCCTTGGCAGTTAAAAAAAATGTCGAAAAGAGTAGGTCAAAATGGCCGCTGTCCGTGCACAAATTGGTAAGCAAGTCTACCCACCCATCCCGAAGGCTGATGTGCCGGGCCAAAAGGCGCAGTTATCGCGGTTATGCCGTAAACTAGCGACATAACGCATCCACGGCCACTTAACGGATGAACGCTAAGAAGATTTGAGAATCACTCTACAACTCCATTCCATAACATTCGTACATTACATCTCTTGTGAATGCAAATTAGATAATTTGTGTAATAGCTTCATTAGGTGGTAGTGTCTGGTCTTGGCATATTCAAAATCTTCAGATCTAGCCCACAGATAATAAATGGTTGGCCTACCCCTGCTGTAAGGCGATCGAGGAAGGAAAGAATATGAAAGAAAACAAAGGAAGAAGAATAAATTCCCCCCCCCCGCGTTGTTATTGTACAGTTTGAGGCTAGGAGGACACTTGCCGAAGTTAGTTTCTTAGATCGTTACCAAGTGATATCGACTCTTTAAAATATCGAATATCAATTCCATTAATTTCGAGAAAATTGCCAGAGAATATGGAATGCGAAATCTCACATCGAGATTATACCCATAGAGACAAAAAAAGAGTAAAGAGCCACGGTCACGCCAAGGCGTATATGGAATATGATGTTAGTGACCATCATTTTTACGCATCTTCGGCACATTATTTTTGGGGGAGTGTGGTCGGTATTACGCCCGTGCCGCTTTACTTTCCCATTAAAAAATTCCGGTACCCGTTTAAGGCTGGGTGAACCCGGAAGCAGTCGATCAGGAAGAAACCCGGCCTCTTGTCCTTTGTAGTCCACTTCACTAAGCACTGAGCTATCGCGGCTCCCTTTATACCAATAGAACAAGCACGTCATGATAAAGAAAACGAAGGAAAAGTAAAAAAAAAAAAAACGATCCACGCAGAAGTGGCATGTTCGTCCTTACAGATAATAAACTGAGAGAAGAGAGACTTAATATAAAACGAGGTGGGAAAAATATATTACAAACGCTATAGTCTATGAAGCATTTTTTCTAGTAGAGGCAATCTTGACTACATACAACTACTGCCTTGTAAGAAGGTTTAATAATATTAGGAAAGCAATTCAGAGCATATGCAAATTGGAGGCGAAAGCAATGGACCATAAGATGCTGAGGAAAAAAAAACCTATAATCTCGTTATTTTCATCATCATCATTGAGTGTCGTCTCCGCAACGAAGTTTGGCTACCATGGATCGCCATTCTACTCTGTTTCTTGCTTTGATGGTGCAGGCTGACATAGATTGACTTGTCCATCTTTTGATGTTACTCGTCCATGTTAGTCTTGGTCTGCCTCTGCCTCTTTTACCTTGTATTTTCCATTCCAATATTAATTTTAGTAGGCTGTTGTGTCTTTTAACATGCCTCAAAAATTTCATTTGTCTTGTCTTAATTGTATTTAGTAGTTCTCTTTTTATTTTCAGTTGTTTTCATCGTTTGTTACTTTTCTTTCCATCCAATTCTACCAATTCTTCTATAAATCTACATTTCAAAGGCTTCAATTTTCTGTTCTGTTTTCTTGTCTAATGTCCATGTTTCTGCACCATACAGAAATATTGAGAAGATGTAACATTTTGCCATTCTTAGTTTCAGCCCTGTTGATATTTGTTTTGTTGTTAGTATATTTTTCATGGCATTAAAATTACTTTTTGCCATACCTATTCTTTTGTTTATTTCAATTTTACATTTTCCATCATTGGTTATAATATGTCCCAGGTAGTTGTAGATCTGGGCTGTCTCCAGATGTATTCCCTCAACTGTGATATTTAATTGTAGGTCTTGAGAAGTTTCTTTGTTTATGATCATAGTTTTAGTCTTGTTGATTTTCTCTCTTCTACCTTTTAGCTCCCAGTGGAGCATAGGTCTTCAACAAACACTTTTCCAAGTCGTTCTGTTTTTTTGCAATTCTTTTAAGATCATTCCATGTCTTCCCCATCATCTTCATCTCTGCTTCAATCTGTCTTCTCCAAGAATTCCTTGGTCTTCCTCTTTGTCTTTTCCCCTGGGGATTCCAAAAAAGGGCCTGTTGTGTAATACTCTCAGTTGGCTTCCGTAGTGTGTGTCCTATCCATCGCCATCGTCTTCGCTGTATTTCTTTATCCACTGGTATTTGACTGGTACATTTCCATAATTCCACGTTAGTGACTTTGTCCTGCCATTTCCATCGCTTTATTCTGCGCAAGCATCTATTAATGAAAGTCTGTACTTTCGTGATTGTCAGTTTTGTTGTTCTCCATGTTTCACAGCCATATAATAGAACCGACTTAACATTGGAGTTGAAAATTTTTATTTTTGTATTTAGCCTAATTTCTATGGATTTCCATATGTTTCCCAGTGCAATGAAAGCTCCTCTTGCTTTAGTCTTGTTGATATTTTCCGTATTTTAACATTTCTTAATATCAATAGAATACCAACAATTGCTTTCACACAATCAAATATCATACCCACGCTTTCACACAATCCAATAATACACCATCTCATTCACACGATACAATACCGCATCCTCGTTTTCACAATTTAAGACACACATTTAATTAAAACATACATTTACTTCTCAAGGGTACATTCTAATACCCAAGGAAAACAAGAATTCGCTGGATGGGTCGTGAAGTTTACAAGAAAATGTTTCCGCATTGCTCACCGCTTCTTCACCTTTCCCGTTTAGATTTCTGGACCACCCGAGAGCTTGATTCCACAGACTTGAATCCTGGATATTAGCTTCCACTATCCGGCGTGTGCTAATCGTGTCGGGTCTACCTTCCAAAGCTGTTTTCTCCCCGACGCATCATCTCATGGCTTTTCCTGAATCCTTTAATCCAGAGGTTTTCAAAATGGGGAAATTCAGCCCCTGGATTATTGTTCTGTGCGTACAATGAGTGAACGATTGCAAGAGAGTTTAATGATCATCATCATGTACCATACCGGTTGGCATAGGCGATTATGTCCTTCCACAATCTTCTATTCACAGTCATCGTATTAGTTATATTGTTGACTGTTTTCCATGCCATGACAACAAGCTATCTAGTGTTTTCTCTTATTGTTGTCCGCGATCTCTCTTTCCTTGTATTTTGCCAGTTGTAACTAAGTATTCGAACTTTCCTCTTCTCATGATGTTCCAGAAAAATGTTGAGCGTTTCTTTCCGATGTTTCTTAGGAGCTCCCTTCTTTAAGTTAGTTATATGATAATATATGGAGTTTAATTATATTTATATGATAATATATGGAGTTTAATTATAGTTATATGATAATATATTGAGTTTCATCATCATCATCGAGTGCCGTCTCCGCAACGAAGGTTGGCTACCATGGAGCACTATTCTGCTCTGTTTCTTGATATGATGAAGCAGGTTGTCAAAGGCTGATTTGTCCATCTTTTGATGTTACTCGTCCATGTTAATCTTGGTCTGCCTCTGCCTCTTTTACCTTGTAGTTTTAGTCTTTTGATATTCATCTCTAGTCCATATTTTTTGCTTGTCATGTTTATTACATTAAGTAATTGTTGTAGATCTTCAGGATTGTCTGCTAGTAGTACAGTATCGTCAGCATATCTTAGGTTATTGATTATCTTTCCATTAATTTGTAGGCCTGGCATCTCTGTGATGTTTTTAAAGATTTGCTCTGTGTTCAGATTGAACAAGCTTGAGTTTAATGATAGTTATATGAAACTACATTGAGTTGAGTTTAATGACAGTTATATGATAATATATTGAGTTTAATGATAGTTATATGATAATATATTGAGTTTAATGATAGTTATATGATAATATATTGAGTTTAATGATAGTTATATGATAATATATTGAGTTTAATGATAGTTATATGATAATATATTGAGTTTAATGATAGTTATATGATAATATATTGAGTTTAATGATAGTTGTATGATAATATATTGAGTTTAATGATAGTTATATGATAATATATTGAGATTAATGATAGTTATATGATAATATATTGAGTTTAATGATAGTTATATGATAATATATTGAGTTTAATGATAGTTATATGATAATATAGTTAGTTTAATGATGGAAGTAGGAAAGGAAAGGAAAGGACACGGTGACGTCGCAAA
The DNA here is from genome assembly GCA_032433765.1 of Megaustenia siamemsis. NCBI lineage: Eukaryota > Metazoa > Mollusca > Gastropoda > Stylommatophora > Ariophantidae > Megaustenia > Megaustenia siamemsis. Next base: position 18,902,994 of record JAVIAB010000156.1, on the reverse strand, counting down.
CGAAAAATAAAATAAATATTATGTTAATGTCTATATCTCTCACTTCCACAATACTTTTGGATAACAGATAATGGAGCCGTTGGTTTGTTTTTGACCCTCCCTTGGTCTCAGATGTTGTGAGATCTGATGTTTAGCCCACTCAGAAAGCGTCAATAAACAGGAATTCCCGTGTGAGCTCGCGCACGTTAAAGACCCATTGGCAGTTAGAATCGAAAAGAGTGGACCACAAATAAGGCAGCTGCCAGAGCAAAATTGTCAACAAAAGACGTATACCTACCGTGTATCACTGGCCGTGCTACGGAGTACGTGCACGTGAACCAAAATTCTCTTCGGATTTTCTCGAGGGGAATTCGGATCATCTATGGATTCGTCTGGTTTGTAGTGATGATTATCATAGCAACAAACAATGGATTCGTCTGGTTTGTAGTGATGATTATCATAGCAACAAACAATGGATTCGTCTGGTTTGTAGTGATGATTATCATAGCAACAAACAATGGATTCATCTGGTTTGTAGTGATGATTATCATAGCAACAAACAATGGATTTGTCTGGTTTGTAGTGATGATTATCATAGCAACAAACAATGGATTCATCTGGTTTGTAGTGATGATTATCCTAGCAACAAATGATGGATTCGTCTGGTTTGTAGTGATGATTATCCTAGCAACAAATAATTGATTCGTCTGGTTTGTAGTGATGATTACCCTAGCATCAAACAATGGATTCTTCTGGTTTGTAGTAATGATTATCCTAGCAATAAACAATGGATTCGTCTGGTTTGTAGTGATGATTATCCAAGCAATAAACAATGGGTTCGTCTGGTTTGTAGTGATGATTATCCTAGCAACAAACAATGGATTCGTCTGGATCGTAGTGATGATTATCCTAGCAATAAACAATGGATTCGTCTGGTTTGTAGTGATGATTATCCTAGCAACAAACAATGGATTCGTCTGGTTTGCAGTGATAATTATCCTAGCAACAAACAATGGATTCGTCTGGTTTGTAGTGATGATTATCCTAGCAACAAACAATGGATTCGTCTGGTTTGTAGTGATGATTATCCTAGCAACAAACAAACAAACAATGAATTTGTCTGGTTTGTAGTGATGATTATCCTAGCAACAAACAAACAAACAATGGAGTCGTCAGTCGCTGGGCACTAAGGAGGGGATCTGAACACCTATGGGCATGTTCGAAGTGCAGGGAAGATAACCCACAAGTAACTCAATAACATTGTGATAAATCTCACCAGCCTTGTTTTTCTTTCCCGAAAGATAATAATAACAAATAATATCCAACATAGAGGCGAAGGAGCGCCTCACAGCAGCAGACCTGGAAGTTGTCAGCGACCCACAGCTGATGGCTTGCGCTAGAGGATGGCTTCTGGATCGGTGAACCAGAACCACTAAGATCATGTTCCACCTGTTCGCGGTGCCTCTAGTAACAGACTAACTTGTCAAGTCTGGCCAAGTGAGTAGGGATCAAAGAGGGATGACAACTCGGTACTCAAAAATGTCGTGCTGATGTCGGATATGTTTGGCCGAAAGACACAAATATCACAGTTATACTGTAAACCACAAGACAGACACGTCCACTTAACGGCGAACGTAAGCAAGCAAGCATATCCAATACCAATTTTATACTTTTCTATGCTGAGACAAGGGCTCACGATTTTCAAATCTCGTGTAAATAAAAAAAGTAAAGTACCCTTGTCACGCCAAATGGCGTATAGGGAATATTGTATTAGTGACCATACATTTTACAGACCTTCGACACATGATTTTTTGGGTAATGTGGTCTGTCTCACGCCCGTGTCGCTTTACATTTCCAGAAAAAAATCCGGTACCGATTAAAGGCTGGGTGAACCGGAAGCCGTCGGTTGGGATCGAATCCTACCTCTTGTCCTTTGTAGTCAAGTTCACTAACCACTGAGCTGTCGCGGCTCCCAAATCACATGTATTATCCACATTTACTTACACATTCCAGAGATGGAAACCACTAAAGATAAAGAAGATAAATTGAATGAATGTCTCAGGAAAGAATTCAAGACTACTGCAGAAATAAGATAAATGATAAAGCATCCAATATATCGACTATCATCATCATCATCAAGTACCGGGGCTGCCGGCGTAGGTGATCATGTCTCTCCACAACTTTCGATTAATTATCATTTCTGTTGTTGACCTTCTGCCAAGCCATTCTCTTAAGCTGTCTGGTATATTTTCTCTTTGCTTCCCTCTATCTCTTCGTTCCTCAATTTTCCCAGTTGTTACAATATATTCCAGCTGTTCTTTTCTTATTACATGGCCAAAAAATGATGATTGTTTCTTCCTAATATTGGAAATTATCTCTCTTTTTGCTTTGGCCTCTTTCATAACGTTTTCATTACTCTTCTTAGCTGGCCATGGTATTCTCAACATTCTTCTGTAAAACCACATTTCTACACAGACTCCAGTGATTTTCTTGTCTGTTATCCTTTTGTCCATGATCAACTATAATCAAGAGAATGAGGTGGCCATATTAGAAGTCATGTGATAAAGAAAAGCAACAATAGAATCTAAAAGCAGAGCTTCAAATGGGAACCACGGGGCAATAGAAAATTAGGTCGACATGCAAAACTGCAAAGAAAACTGAGGTGAGAAGCACCAAATAAAATAGAAACAGAAGGCACGAGCTCCCTTACCGAGGTTAAGAGGTTCTTAGAAAGCAGAGACTCTGGGTCCTGTGCAAGGTGTGCCGCTTGATAACAGGGTCATCGAACATACAGAATTTATATCATGTGTACCCATTGTTCCACTTTCGGCTTGAAGGGACAATAGATATATTACATAGACAGAGAGGCATACAGATAGATAGATAGATAGATAGATAGATAGATAGATAGATAGATAGATAGATAGATAGATAGATAGATAGATAGATAGATAGATAGATAGATAGATAGATAGATAGATAGATAGATAGATAGATAGATAGATAGATAGATAGATAGATAGATAGATAGATAGATAGATAGATAGATAGATAGATAGATAGATAGATAGATAGATAGATAGATAGATAGATAGATAGATAGATAGATAGGTAGGTAGGTAGGTAGGTAGGTAGGTAGGTAGGTAGGTAGGTAGGTAGGTAGGTAGGTAGGTAGGTAGGTAGGTAGGTAGGTAGGTAGGTAGGTAGGTAGGTAGGTAGGTAGGTAGGTAGGTAGGTAGGTAGGTAGGTAGGTAGGTAGGTAGGTAGGTAGGTAGATAGATAGATAGATAGATAGATAGATAGATAGATAGATAGATAGATAGATAGATAGATAGATAGATAGATAGATAGATAGATAGATAGATAGATAGATAGATAGATAGATAGATAGATAGATAGATAGATAGATAGATAGATAGATAGATAGATAGATAGATAGATAGATAGATAGATAGATAGATAGATAGATAGATAGATAGATAGATAGATAGATAGATAGATAGATAGATAGATAGATAGATAGATAGATAGATAGATAGATAGATAGATAGATAGATAGATAGATAGATAGATAGATAGATAGATAGATAGATAGATAGATAGATAGATAGATAGATAGATAGATAGATAGATAGATAGATAGATAGATAGATAGATAGATAGATAGATAGATAGATAGATTTGACTATTCTGCCTGCTGCCTGCTAATTATATATCATCATCAGCATGTGCCATGCGGTTGGCGTAGGCGATCATGTCTTTCCACAATCTTCTATCTACGGTGCATCGTAATAATCTTGTGATAATCATAATTACATATACATTCTCTTTAGTCATTGATTGTTAGCTTATTAAAATATAGTAGTGGAAATAGAACACTTGTAAACAGAATGAATGAAGGAAGCAATGATTAAAACGATGAGATTAACACTGAATAAAAGCAGAGGTCATGACCATAAACAGATGTTGTTCTTGCAAGGATCATCATCGCTGCATACCGGGCGACTCCATAGGTGCTTCGAGATTCCCCTCGAGAATCTCCAGAAAATTATAAGTGAACCTGGGCTCTTGTGGACGAACTCCTGGGATCCACGGTTTGGGGTCGGTTTTTGTTGAAAATATTTTCCCGGGCATCGGACATATTTTATGTACTTCACTTTTCGTTTCGGAACTGCCAAGGTTTTCTTTAACGTGCGCGACATGTTTACAGAACCTTTAGTTTAGTGTCGTTATCCGAGAAGACTTGTCATCAGATCTCATTACCCAGAGATCAAGGGGGAGGTAAAGCCACGGAGTAATTAAAATCATGGATTAATTTTTCCTATTTAAAAAAAAAATACGGGTAAGCTAGGGAGAGTAAAAGGCTAAGGGAGGGTACCCCGAAGTAAAACAACCCCACTGCCTTGTAGGCCTTTTTAGTCAAAGGCTTTTTGTTACGGTGGGCTCAACAAACCGACGGAAGGCAAGAGAAGACCACCGTCGTAACTTCTTTGTACAATCATGAATCGCCAAATATTAGGAAGAAACAATCATCATTTTTTGGCCATGTAATGAAAAGAGAACAACTAGAATGTATTGTAACAACTGGGGAAATTGAGGGACGAAGAGATAGAGGGAAGCAAAGAGAAAAAAAATACCATACAGCTTAAGAGAATGTCTTGACAGAAGGTCAACAACAGAAATGATAAATAACTGTCGAGATCGAAAGTTGTGGAGAGACAAGATCACCTACGCCAGCAGGCCCGGTACTTGATGATGATGATGATGATAAAAAAAAAAAACACCACCACCGTCTTTGGTAGGCCTTGAAGCCTGGTCCTTCCTCTCCAGTGGCCGAGATGGTATCCCTAGACACAACCTCAGCTTTAAACAGACGAGAGGCAAAACAAAATTAAAGATCTTGATTTTAATAAAGAAACTGAAGGCATCAAATATTTAGAGAATGTAAAATAATCGAAGAGAAAGGTGGAAACGAACTTTGAGAACAAAGGTAAATAGGAAATCCAAATTATTGAATAATTAACACTTCAACATTAACATTTGGTCTTTTTCTTCTACTTTTCTCTTTCTCACTGGTACCGGAAAGGTTTTATATCATTTGTGGTTCTTGAGCTGCTCGAACTGTCAGAATTAGTGATTTTCCTTTGTTGTTACATGTCTCTGTCACTGCATCTATCCATCTTCTTCTGGGTCTTCCTCTTGGTCTTTCTGCATGCATTCTCGAGAAGAGGGCCCTTAATGGTGATTGGTGAGGATTCATTCTGACCAGGTGGTCAAACTATTTAAGTTGTTGTTCTATATATTCTTGGCAGGGTACAGATAAATCCTTTTGAAATCACACACAAGATCACTTGAATTTCTTTTTCACTACGGGCATTGAAATTCATTTATAATGTAAAGTTGGCTCCCATCGCAAATTGTATCGTGTTATAATATTTGTAAATAATGTAAAAATAACAAAATAGAACTTAGCAATCACTTTGTGCTATCGGCTACCAAATATAGACTTCAACAGAAGTGATGATAGGATCGATCATAGATACCGAAGTGAGAATGTTTTAGAAAAAAAAACACTCATGTTTTAATGGGAAGATTTCTTCTTCTTGTTTTTCATCATCTCCTTCTTCATCAACATCATCTTCTTCTTATTCATCATCATATTCTACTTCTTTTCTCCCTCCTTCCTCCTCCTACTCTTCTTCTTCTTCAGCTTTCACCTGTTAAGTAGGTGTTGATATGCTGTGGCGCTAGTATGTGACTAGCCATGATACATGTTACTTTCAGCCCGATACATCTGTTTGCGGCATAGCTAGATTTTCTTACAAATTATGTCCGGATCATGCTGACCTATTCTTTTCGACTTTTAACAGAAAAAAAATTATTTAACGTGCGCACAGGACACACGTGATCTCATTAAAAGAATTTACATTGGGTCTCATTACCCAGAGACCAGAGGAGAGTAAAGCTTTAAAGAAACCTCTGATTCGGTGAGGAAAATAAACCTAATTCAAACCTGGAATCTTACTGTCTCAAGGCCGTTTTGGAACTGCCAAGGGCTCTTTAACGTGCGCAACTGTTTACATGACCTTTTGTTTTAGTGCCGTTATCCAAGCTTCAGAGTATTTTGAGTATCTAGCATAGTATCGCCATGTAGTTAGATGTGTGTGTATATCCTTATATATAATTTTGTGTTGTTGTCTATTGTTACAGCTGAAGGCCTACTTGGACGAAGCGTCGTTCGACTTTTGTTTTGTTTCTCACCTCCGTAAAGCTGTTACCATACCACTTACTTTCCTGTTTTTTAATTGCCATTATTATCATCAGCTTTACATCAGCCCTGCATCTCTATGCATCTTGATGCCTTTACTCCTTTACTGTCCCAATAGACGACGGCTTACCCCTAAGCAAAGCATCCCTCTTATAATGAGAGTCAAAGAGAGCAACCATTATACAACAAAAGTAGGTGCCAACTCAATTAAAGTTATATCCAGACAAAACAAACGAGGAAATTAGAGAAATCTATAATCAATCACTAATATCTTCAGTAATCAAGAAAAGACGATGGTCATATGTTGGACATGTGATGAGAAGAGATAATAACCGAATAGCAAAGCAAGCCCTCATGTGGGAAATAACAGGTAGGAGGAAAAGAGATAGACCCAGAGAGACACTGAGAAGAACATTAATGAGAGAGGCAAGAGCAGCAGGAATCGGCTCCCTTGATGAGATAGAGCTGCTTGCAAAGAACAGAGACAAATGGCGAGATTTGATAAAACATCTTTAAAAGAATTGAAAACTGCTAGAATAAAAATTTAGATAAGAGTATCTGGGTCTATGCCCTATGGGCCGGCTACGGCTCGAAAGGTCAGATAGATAGATAGATAGATAGATAGATAGATAGATAGATAGATAGATAGATAGATAGATAGATAGATAGATAGATAGATAGATAGATAGATAGATAGATAGATAGATAGATAGATAGATAGATAGATAGATAGATAGATAGATAGATAGATAGATAGATAGATAGATAGATAGATAGATAGATAGATAGATAGATAGATAGATAGATAGATTATTTTCGTGTTTTATTTTACACGACTTTATCGGAAAGTCTTCCATCACTTCGTCTCTTGTGCTGGTCTGGTGGATAACTTCCCCTTTCATACAATTCTTTGTTTCCTGTTATGTTGTTTTTACAAGGGCAGAAAATAACAATCAAGTTATATTTATAGCTCATTCATTACTATACAGCCTTTTATATTCTGAAAAAGAACCCGTGGGCTGGGCGAAATCACCCAAATGTTGTGACGTTTTCACCTTTGATAGCAGGGAAGATCGTGGTAAAATGACGTCGGTCGTCTAAATCTCGCATAACTGAAGACGTTACAGACTGTTGGTGATTCATAGAATTCCCTATCAGCCCGCAGGTAAAACTATAGATTGCAGTGTCAGAACCATATATCTAATGTACGACATGCGTAGAACAAACGTTTATTGTTTTAATAGTTATAGAAAGTCAAGACAAGGGGCAGATCAGGAAGATGGTTTCAAGACATCACAAAGACCTTGAACATGACAACAGAATGAATGGGATGGGAGATCTGGCTAGATAAAGAGAGACGGGCTGTGAGAGACGTTCTATGGGAGATCTGGCTCAGAGATTCTTTCAGACGGGCTTTGATGAATGGAACGTTCTATGGGAGATCTGGCTAAAGACAGAGATTCTTTCAGACGGGCTTTGATGAATGGAACGTTCTATGGGAGATCTGGCTAGATAAAGAGATTCTTTCAGACGGGCTGTGATGAATGCAACGATCTATCACTATGGGAGATCTAGCTAAAGACAGAGATTCTTTCAGACGGGCTGTGATGAATGCAACGTTCTGTGGGTGATCTGGCTAAAGATAGAGATTCTTTAAGACGGGCTGTGATGAATGCAACATTCTATGGGAGATCTGGCTAAAGACAGATGTAGTGAACTCGACTTTCCGATAAGGACACGCGACCTTATTATAACATTAGACTTCAGCATAACATTTTGTGATTATTTATTTTTCTCTTTGAGTTTGGCCAGATTCGTTTATCTGTTATAAGATTTACCTTTTAAAAGCTTAATGTAATCTTTATCAGTTATGAGTTACTGTGTGCCTTCAGCAATGTCCTGTCTTTGAACCCCCTGCTGTACTCGTTTGAGAACCCCTGAATGGGCTACAGAGATGAGCATCGCGGACCGGTTGTTCAGCTACGATCTTCAGGTTTGACAAGATGGCGTGCCTTTTGACTTGACGCATCCAGGATGTCTTTCTGTAGCGCATGCGTACTGACGTTGATGTGTCAGGGCGAACGGTTAGCGGAGTTTAGTTTGCAGTGTTTGATGTCTTTATCCATTAAGATTTGACGTCTGATTAAGATGTCATTTGGTGGAATCTGTATTGAGCGGCAGTTGTAATAATGTCAGTGTTTGTTTATGTGGGAGTTATTTCATGTGTGGTACGGTGTGCTTGTCCTTTGTATTTGGGTGATGTTTTGTGCGTGGGTTATCGGTATATTATAAGATTAGTAAAGGAAGGGCTTTAAACACCGCATACTACAAATTAAATTAAATTACCATCATCATCATCATCAAGTACCATGCATGTTGGCGTAGGTGATCATGTCTCTCCCTAAATTTCAATCTGAACAGTTTTTTTTTATTATTTCTGTTGTTGACCTTCTACCAAACTATTATCTTAAGCTGTCTGGTATCTTTTCTCTTTAGCAGCCTGGTATCTTTTCTCTTTGCTTCCCTCTATCTCTTCGTCCGTCATTTTTCCCAGTTGTCACTTCCCTTCTCATTACATGGCCAAAAAAATGATGATTGCTTCTACCTAATATTGGAAATTAGTTCTCTTTTTGCTTTGACCTCTTTTGTCATGTTTTCATTACTCTTCTTTGTTGTCCATGGTATTTTCAACATTCTCCTGTAAATCCACATCCAGGTTGCGTCCTGACATTGCACTCTACACGTCAAATATAACCCACAACATATTAATAGAGCTTACTGATACATTTGAATCTAGGATAGAGGAACAACACATATTTAAACTATCCAATTATAAGGATCTCGCCACCGAGCTGAGACAGCAGAGAGTAGAGTGTTTTCGGTGGTGGTTAGTGCCAGAGGACTCATAACCCCATCCCTCTACGACCTCTTAAAGATGCTAGGAATTAAGGGGGGGGGGTGCGGTCAAGAACAATGAAGACTTTTGCTGAGTCAGCCGAAAGAGCGTCTGGCTGGCTGTGGCAGAATCGTGACAGACCAACAGTCAAATAATATTATGTCCAGCCCAGACAATCGGGTGACTATTTTACACCTTAACCACTTATTGTTCCCACATAAGTCAACAGAGTAGGGAGAATTGAAGTAGGGCCCGAGACAAAGCGATAAGAAGTTACATAACTGGCCGGAGGTGAGCATCAGACCAGGTGTTTGTGGCGACGGTAGTCCAAACAATAAGTCATCAAACAATAAGTCCTCAAACATTAAGTCCTCAAACAATAAGAAGTTACATAACTGGTCGGAGGTGAGCATCAGACCAGGTGTTTGTGGCGATGGCAGTCCAAACAATAAGAGCTCAAACAATAGAAAGTTAAATAACTGGCCAGAGGTGAGCATCAGACCAGGTGTTTGTGGCGATGGCAGTCCAAACAATAAGTCCTCAAACAATAGAAAGTTAAATAACTGGCCGGAGGTGAGCATCAGACCAGGTGTTTGTGGCGATGGCAGTCCAAACAATAAGAGCTCAAACAATAGGAAGTTACATAATTGGTCGAGGGTGAGCATCAGACCAGGTGTTTGTGGCGATGGCAGTCCAAACAATAAGTCCTCAAACAACAGGAAGGCCGGACAATTTTCATCCGCAACTTCCGAATTCCCACGGAAGTCAGACAATGACGGGTCTATAAAATTGCGTTGTCAATAGTAGCCACGTTATTTCGACTGGAAAGCGCAGAAACCTGCAAGGATAAACCAAGACAGGTAAGGTAAACTATTTTCGAGTGTCTTGATTATTAAGTGTAGCTATTTTGTACCGAACATATAATATAAGCCTTAGGGTAGGTTAGTTAACTATATTAAGTGGTAGTTATTTTGTGCCGAACAGACTGTGTAAGCCTTAGAGGCATGCAGCAGGAGGTCGACGCCTGGGAGTCATGACCCAGGCGGGCCCACCACCCCTAGAGTGTCAAGAAGCTAAAGGGCCGAAACACTTGCTCGACGGGGTCTACTTCTGATGATCAGATTACCTCCTGCTGTGAAGCTCTGTACACAGTTTCCTACTACAACAGGAGAATAGCTAGAATAAATGGAAGCAGCGACAATGAAACAGCAGTAATAGACAATAACAGACCTGAGCGACTTCTAGCGGGGGAAATTAGCTGACTAATTGTGATGTGCTGTATAGGCTTGGCTATTTATTTGTTTTAAAAGTGAGAGAAACACGATCGTCGATTTAATTACGATACAGCAAGCAGAGGGAGTCAGTGCTCTTACCGACTCCGACAAATGGCGACCATTTATCGTTTCAAGCTGACGATCGCAAGATATAGTCTGAGGAGAGCTCGTTTAGTCCGACATAGCGAATTGGAATAATTTATCAGTTTGTTTTATTTTATGTTAAAAGTTGATTATTTTGTGCTGGAGAGTGTCATTTTTTTTTTTAAATAGAAAAAGTTTAATTATTTTAACCAGAGACTGTTTTTCTTTATTTAGAATGGTATTTCATGTATTTTATTTTATTATTTAAAATTATTATTATTTTAAAAAGTACTTTTGTTCGGGTACTTTATAAGCATGAGGAGCCGTGATAGCTCAGTGGTTAGTGAACTGGACTACAAGAGACAAGAGGTGGGGTTCGATCCCAACCGACGGCTTCAGGTTTCACCCAGCCTTAAATGGGCACCGGATTTTTTTCTGGGAAAGTAAAGCGGCACGGGCGTAATACCGACCCCATTACCCCAAAAAATCATGTGCTGAAGGTCTGTAAAATTTATGGTCACTAACACCATATTCCCTATACGGCACTTGGCGTGACGGGGGTACTTTAGAGAGAGAGAGAGAGAGAGAGAGAGAGAAAACAATGTTAACCTCTGATGGTAGAAATACAACAGAGGTGAGATGTAAAATTGCTCAGGCAACAGCAGTTTCCAAACAAATGAGGAAGATACTCAGATACTGTGTGACGGGGGCTCTTTACTTTTTATAAGCACGAATATATAAAATATAAAATATTAAATACTAAACGCGGCCGCAAGTAGAGATGTAGAGAATATGTCAAATAAACATAAATCGTATGAAGCAATAAAACCAATAAAAAGACCAAGACAAACCACTATATATATGGCCCTTTTCGTCTTGTCAGACGGTCTAGTGGAGGCTATTGTGTATTTTTTTGAGGTTTTGATTTTGTCGAACAGCGTCTCTAGTGGCTAATTCTACCAATGTTTGACAAACACACACGGTCACAGAATGAACAAGTAAGCCCCACTGATTCACAGGGTTTTCTATCCTTTTTCATGAATCTTTTTTCTCTTCTAAGTTTTGCCTTAGCACAGTCTCAAATGATTATGCCGTTACTTATACATGCTCTCCATGATGTGCGGTCACTTGCCATATGTTATCAATCATTTACACAGATGGAGAAGTCATTCAGAGATAATTTACATATATCTCTATATCGTAGTTCAGGTCTGCTGATTTGTCTTTATCCGTGTGTTAGTTCACCATATAGTATTTGCCCGGGGATACGTTTTTCTTCCATTCGCTGGACGTGCCCGGCCATCTTAGTCTTCGACATCTGAGCATCGACATGATTTGCTTTCTTCCTCATTTCACTTAGCCTATGCTGCCTGGGCACGGAATATGGAGATAGTGCTTTACCCAGTCACATCTCGGAAGAAGCATAATCTAGTATATTAATAAAGAACGCTAGACCGTCGTAGTTTATCTTGTCTTTCTATTTGTTTGGTTCCTTCATATCGTTCTATGTTTATTTGACATATTTCAGTTGAAAATAACTCTACAGCTGCTTTTCTCGTATCATCATCATCGTGTGCCATACCGGCTGGCGTAAGCGATCATGTCCTTCCACAATCTTCTATCCACAGTGCATCGTATCTATTCTGTTGTTGACTGTTTTTCACGCCGTGACACCAAGCTATATAGTATTTTCTCTCTTTATCACCCGCAATCTTCCTTTCCCTATAGTTTGCCAGTTCTAACCAAGTATTCCAACTTTCCTCTTCTCATGATATGCCCGAAAAATGTTGATTGTTTCTTTCTGATGTTTTTTAGGAGCTCCCTTTTTGTGTTGGCCTCTTTGAGAATTTCCTCATTGGTCTTTTTAGCTGTTCAGGGAACTTTGAACATTCTTCTGAGAAATCCCATCTCTTTCTTCATGTAGTGCGTTGTAAACAAGTTTGTTTATAAGATGCTTTTACTGCTTAAGATTAGAAAGTACCGCTTTTGTCTTAAGAACACGTTTTCTATAAATGAAAATCAAAATCGTTTGTAACGTCCGAGATGCATGAGCTGAAAGTAGTCAGCGGTTTATAGCTGACGGCTTGTGTCTAAAACAGTTTGCCAGAAATGATCAAGACCATACGCCAACAGCTTGCTAGAGCTCTGGGAACAAAATAAATAGTTGGGTCAAGCAAGGAGATCGAGACAGGAATGTTACCCGGTACACCAAATCCTGCGGTTTTCAGAAGTGATTGGTGAAAAGGACAAACTATCACATCTTGTCGTAAATGCAACGCAATTATGTTCACTTTAAGCGCAGATGAATAGGAGGTGTCGTAGGGCAATCGAACATGAGAAAAAAAATAACAATCTCTGAAAATGATTAAGAAGAAAATAATTCAGAAAATATATTTAATTTCTTTATTTTATTAAAATAGATTAGATTAGAAATGGACGAGTAACATCAAAAGATGGACAAGCCAACCTATGACAATCTGCACCATCAAAGCAAGAGACAGAGTGGAATGGCGCTCCATGGTAGCAAACCTTTGATGCGGAGACGGCACTCAATGATGATGAGATTAGACAGAACCGAACATCAATTCAACTGTGTTAAAGTACATGCTTTCAGTGTTTTCTTTGTCGAAATAAAAAAAAATTTGGCAAGTTGCACCTAAATTTATTGCAACATTTCAGTGCAATGTTCTTGCACTCCTATAATAAAACCATTACTTCGCCAAGTCATTGTTTGAATATAGTTTTTGCATTTCTTTTCTTCAGACTGCCCTGTTGATAAAAATAAACAGCCACTTTGAGATGAGTAAGGTCCTGATCATTTCTGACTCTGATCCTGCACCAACAATCAGGAAAAAATAGCCCACTGCCGACATTTATTTCAGTTACCTATACCGTATATATCTTTATAAATTAACATTATAAAATACCGTATGAATTCTTATAATTTAACTTTATAGAACACCGTATGTATCTTTATAAGCTATATTATTAGATACCAAATGTATCAGTATTTTAAAAATACATTTTAAAAAAATTAGTAAGAAACTCGGGGTTCTATATTTAGCATCGACTTGAGAGAATATCAAGTTCATCTGTTCTAGATAACGTCAGGAACCTGTAGGCACCAATCGTGAATATGTTGATTACTGTCAGTGACCTGTAACCCACTGCTGGTGTCAAGGCCAGTGAATACGAACCGGCTAAGCAGCATGGTTTGCAAATATCAGAGATGGCAAATATCAGAGATGGCAAATATCAGAGATGGCAAATATCAGAGAAGGCAAATATCAGAGATGGCAAATATCAGAGAAGGCAAATATCAGAGAAGGCAAATATCAGAGAAAGTAAATATCAGAGATGGCAAATATCAGAGAAGGCAAATATCAGAGATGGCAAATATCAGAGATAGCAAATATCAGAGAAGGCAAATATCAGAGATGGCAAATATCAGAGATAGCAAATATCAGAGAAGGCAAATATCAGAGATGGCAAATATCAGAGATAGCAAATATCAGAGAAGGCAAATATCAGAGATAGCAAATATAAGAGAAGGCAAATATCAGAGATGGCAAATCTTCCCTAATCAAAATATTGTACTGAAGTTGGGTATGTCGGGCTGAAGGTGATTCAACTCGCTGCAAGTCTCACACAATTCTCGTTCTGCTCATTCAACATGTTTGTCGGGTCAAAGGGCGAGTGTTTGACGATGTCGGATCTAGATGGCGCTTGATTGTCACTAACATCTAGAGTTGTGTTATCCAAACTGTTATCGATCCGATTCCCCCCCCCTCCCCTCACCCCACCCTTTTAGAATGGCATAAACAACCTGCTACCACAGTTTATAATAACCAAGCACATTGCGAGACAGTAAGAACAATATTGACAAGAGAGGCACGGGTAGCAGGCATCGATTCCTTTACTGAGATTGAGAAGCTAACCCAGTTCATGGACTTATGGTTAAGTACGTTGCGAGCTCTGACGATAGTTGAAGTATGAAAATACTGATGATGATGACGTCAACTACAACCTTATGTAAAAACTCATCAGGACCAGACAATTTAACATAAAAAAATGTCTTTCTTGGGCAGGATGTAATTTACAACAAATTTACAATTAACGTCAAATTACAGTCCGAACATCCTAATCGTTACAGAATTGATTCGTCTTTGAAGTAGAAAATAAGGTAATAAAATGTGTAACGGCAAGATAAAAAGGGTTTATATTTGAGAAAAGTGTTTAAAATGTGTCCCAATAACTTCAGTTAGTGTAATGTTTGTACCGGCATGCGAGAAAGGGTTTGTCATCATGTGCCATGCCGGCTGGCGTAGGTGATCATGTCCTTCCACAATCTTCTATCTACAGTGCATCGTATCAGTTCTGTTGTTTACTGTTTTCCATGCCATGACACCAAGTTATCTAGTATTTTCTCTCTTTGTCGTCCGCGTTCTCTCTTTCCCTGTATTTTGCCAGTTGCAACCAAGTATTCCAACTTTCCTCTTCTCATGTTGTGCCCGAAAAATGGTGTTTGTTTCTTTCTGATGTCTTTTAGGAGCTCCCTTTTTGTGTTGACCTCTTTGAGAATTTCTTCTTTGGTCTTTTTAGCTGCCCAGTGAACTTTGAACATTCTTCTGAGAAATCCCTCAGTAGACCTCTGTAGAGTTAATATCCGAGAAAGAGTTAATAATATCGGCCTATTAATGTGATCAAGTAGCTTAAAACTTCCACAACATTTTTAGTAGCGAAGAAGTCTGCAACCTTAATTTATATTTTCAATAGCTAAATAACCTGTTAACTACGTTTACTACCGTCAAGTAACATGCTACCCCGTTTTATAGCCATCACATAACATGCTACACGCTTTTATAGCCATCACGTAACATGGTACACGCTTTTATAGCCATTACATTACATGGTACATGCTTTTATAGCCATCACGTAACATGGTACATGCTTTTATAGCCATCACGTAACATGGTACATGCTTTTATAGCCATCACGTAACATGGTACATGCTTTTATAGCCATACGTAACATGGTACATGCTTTTATAGCCATCACGTAATATGGTACATGCTTTTATAGCCATCACGTAATATGGTACATGCTTTTATAGCCATCACGTAATATGGTACATGCTTTTATAGCCATCGCGTAATATGGTACATGCTTTTATAGCCATCACGTAATATGGTACATGCTTTTATAGCCATCACGTAATATGGTACATGCTTTTATAGCCATCACGTAATATGGTACATGCTTTTATAGCCATCGCGTAATATGGTACATGCTTTTATAGCCATCACGTAATATGGTACATGCTTTTATAGCCATCGCGTAATATGGTATATGCTTTTATAGTCATCACGTAATATGGTACATGCTTTAATAGCCATCGCGTAATATGGTACATGCTTTAATAGCCATCGCGTAATATGGTATATGCTTTTATAGTCATCACGTAATATGGTACATGCTTTTATAGCCATCGCGTAATATGGTACATGCTTTTATATAGTAGTAACTTGCTACGGGGGGGGGGGGGGGTGTGATGGGAGAGAGTTGTGGGTGTTATGATACATATATTATCTATAATCCTGACCTTGCACATGACAGCATAAGAATTGTGAGATCTGACAAAAGACAGAGATTCTATCAGACGGGCCGTGGTGAACACAACGTTCTGCAAAAAACATGTGGCCTGACGATGATATTAATATTCATCAACATCCCAGCTTACATCTCTAGGCGGACCTTATGGCAAATATATTCTCGGTACCAATTATGTAGTAAGTAATTTTAACGTCATGAAGAACATACTAACATCAAAACAAATAACACCAGGAATAGAACTAACAATAGCAAAATGTTATGCCTTCTTAACATTTCTATATGGTGCAGAAACATGAACATTAGACAAGAAAACAGAACAGAGAATTAAAGCCTTTTAAATGTGGATATATAGAAGAATAGGTAGAATTGGATGGAAGTAAAAGAAAACAAATGATGAAGTCTTAAAACAAATAAAAATGAAAAGAGAACTGCTAAACACTATTCAAACAAGACAAAAGCGATTTTTTGGACCATGTTAAAAGACACAACAGCCTACTAAAAATAATCTTGCAGGGGAAAATACAAGGTAAAAGAGGCAGAGCAAAACCAAGACTAACATCGACGAGTAACATCAAAAGATGGACAAACCAGCCTATGACAACCTGCACCATCAAAGAAAGACAGAGCAGAATGGCGTTCGATGGTAGACAACCTTCGATGCGGAGATGACACTCGATGATGATGATGATGACCAATTATGACCTCGTGCTAGTAAACAAAACATATACGTGACGACGGCACTGGACTCCATGGTGCAACATACAATGCAACGAAATCCACGTACACGCAATAATAAAAGAGCTATGTACTTAAAGTACATATACTTCAAACGAAAACATTCAGATTAAAAAAAAAACAACTTTAAGACATTCTTAAAAAAAAAAAACTTTCATTACGGCATTAACTAATTTCTGATATCTTGGAGCTTATATGACTGGAGAATAACGGCCGTATGTTCAAGGCGGTCGCCGCGTGGTGTCCGGGTATCAGCTTTTATTGTTGTTCTTTTTAGGTTTTTTCGTTGCACTAAACCAGAGCAAATAATGTGTCATTCATTTTATGATATTGGATGTAACAAAATGACAAATCTGGTGTGTCACGACATTACTCTATCATGGTATTCGTCAATTGGAACAGTCAGTATGCCAGGAGTTCATATTTTTCTCTTCAAATCCGCATTTTAAATTCAAATTCCAACCAATGCGTCAGTAGTGAGGTGGATATAGCAAAGAAATGTTTGTGGGCTGGTAGCAGCATTTGTCGTAGTGTGTTTCCTTGCTTGGGAAGTACGTGCCAGTTAATGTCGACAAATTGCCATCTCGTAGAGTGAGAATTCAAACAATATAGCTCTGGTTACAGTAATTGACTTGTCTGTTCCTCGCTAAATGAAACTCCGACTTCAGTCTCCCGGTTGCGCTGTATTTCTTAGAACAGGGATTCTCCACTTGGAATACGCGCACACACCGTGGGATTTGCATACGTGTCTTTCTTTTGTTTTTGGTTAGCGTATTTGTCTTCCTTTTGTTGTTTTTAGTTCGGAAGCCGTCGGTTGGGATCGAAACCTACCTCTTGTCCTTTGTAGTCCAGTTCACTAACCACTGAGTTATCACGGCTTCCAAATCAAAGATTAGCAAAGAGAACATTTTGAGGTGCGTGTTGCATTTCTGTTTTTATTCAAAACAGTGTTACATTTTTTTCTGTAAATTTTAAGGTGCTTTTCCAAATCACTTTGATTGTATAATAGAAGAGGTGTATGTGTTTTAACTTCCTGGAAACAGCAGACAAGAACAACTAAAGTATCAGGGACAAACAACCGTGAGGTGTAAGCTACAAAATACCCCCACCCCATCTTTAAATAAAAAAAGTCGTTAAAATACGCTGACTTTATCATTGCCAAATAAGATGAATATCAAAATAAAAATCATATAATAAACGTGAGTTAAGTTAATGTAGTTTATTTTTGTTATCTTTTTACGTGTTTACTTGACTTCATTATAACCTTTACGATTTTAATGTAATTACGTGGGAGTGAGAGGTTTTCGTGAGCTAGAGGTAAGAGGTAGCCGTGGGCTAGAGGTAAGAGGTTGTCGTGAGCTAGAGGTAAGAGGTAGCCGTGGGCTAGAGGTTGACGTGGGTTAGAGGTAAGAGGTTGACGTGGGCTAGAGGTAAGAGGTTGTCGTGGGCTAGAGGTAAGAGGTTGACGTGGGCTAGAGGTAAGAGGTTGACGTGGGTTAGAGGTAAGAGGTAGCCGTGGGCTAGAGGTAAGAGGTTGTCGTAGGCTAGAGGTAAGAGGTAGCCGTGGGCTAGAGGTAAGAGGTTGACGTGGGTTAGAGGTAAGAGGTAGCCGTGGGCTAGAGGTAAGAGGTTGACGTGGGTTAGAGGTAAGAGGTAGCCGTGGGCTAGAGGTAAGAGGTTGACGTGGGTTAGAGGTAAGAGGTAGCCGTGGGCTAGAGGTAAGAGGTTGTCGTAGGCTAGAGGTAAGAGGTAGCCGTGGGCTAGAGGTAAGAGGTTGACGTGGGTTAGAGGTAAGAGGTAGCCGTGGGCTAGAGGTTGACGTGGGTTAGAGGTAAGAGGTTGACGTGGGCTAGAGGTAAGAGGTTGACGTGGGTTAGAGGTAAGAGGTTGACGTGGGCTAGAGGTAAGAGGTTGACGTGGGTTAGAGGTAAGAGGTTGGCGTGGGCTAGAGGTAAGTGATTGGCCTCAAGACCAACATGTATCAGGTTCAAATACTGCTACAGAAGGATGGAATTCTTCTCTTCAAATGCTTGTTATCTTCGTGACTTTTTCTAAGTAGTCAGACCTAGTGTTTAGCCCTTACTGATGCGGTGGTAATAAAACATACATCTATGTTTCAATAAACAGTTAAAAATAATAGCCCAGTATAATATTCTACAAATGCTACAAAGACTAAATAGTGCTGTTTACATACTCATAAATACTTTACTATTTACGCAGTCAAAATCAACTACGATTTACACTGAGATTAATTTCTATCTGTAAGTGCTAAGTTAAGTTAAAGAACGACACTTTAACTGATGTCTTAGCACGCGAGTTTTCACTCATATGTGCTCGGTAGCCTATGCAGAAGTGTTCGGAGACTTCTGGATAGTGTCGCTTCAAGCATCGAAACTGACAATACGAGGCGACATTCCTCCCCTTCCTAGAGTAATACCCTGATCATCATCATCATCGGGTGCTGTCTCCGCAACGAAGGTTGGCTACCATGGATCGCCATTCCTCTCTGTTTCTTGCTTTGATGGGGTAGGTTGTCATAGATTGACTTGTCCATCTTTTGATGTTACTCGTCCATGTTAGTTTTGGTCTGCCTCTGCCTCGTTTACCATGTATTTTCCATACCAATATTACTTTTAGCAGGCTGTTGTGCCTTTTAACATGCCTCAAAAATCTCATTTGTCTTGTTCTAACTGTGTTTAGTAGTTCTCTTTTTATTTTCAGTTGTTTTAAAACTTCATCGTTTGTTTTCTTTTCTTTCCATCCAATTCTACCTATTCTTCTGTAAATCCACATATTCAAATGCTTCAGTTTTCTGTTCTGTTTTCTTGTCTAATGTCCATGTTCCTGCACCATACAGGAATATTGAGAAGATGTAACATTTTGCTATTCTTAGTTTCAGCCCTGCTATTATTTGTTTTGTTGTTTGTATATTTTTCATGGCATTAAAATACTTTTTGCCATACCTATTCCGTTGTTTATTTCAATTTTACATTTTCCATCATATCATCGGTTATAGTATGTCCAAGGTAGTTGTAGCTCTGGACTGTCTCCAGATGTATTCCTTCAAATGTGATATTTACTTGTAGTTCTTGAGAATTTTCTTTTGTTATGATCATAGTTTTAGTCTTTTTGATATTCACATCTAGTCCATAGCCCAGTCAGGTGGTTTTCCAAATTAGGCTACCGAGCGCCCCTTTCCCCAAATAAGGGTGGTATTTTTAGTTAAAGCCTTATAATTATACTAATAGATATGGGAAATACTGACCAGATTCTCCTTGTTCACTGCATTTTTTAAACCTTTTTTTAAAACAAAATGTTTACAGTATTAGTGTACAGATATAAAGATTTACTTTTTCTGCCAACATGGAGGCGCTAATCATAAACTATAACCGATAATTCAACATTCTCACAACTAGCAAAGAGTCATATTTTTTTTTTATTTTTTTTTTTTTAAGTTAGATTTAACATCCGGAAATTAACTTTTTCTAGCGCATGCGCAATAATTCAAGCATCGTGCGTGTCATGACAGAGCCGGATACAGGACTGCTAGCGCCACTATATGGAGAAAATATGCTCTCGAAAATTTCTTGTAACGGAGACTTGTAATGTATGTGAAATGTCAATTCTGATGTGAAAATTCGCGAGGAAAGCTAATGTGATTTATGATGATGTACGTGGTTTGGAGTACCTCAGATAGATTTATCAAACTTGAAACTGTCAAACTGAAAATATTCGATTTTGTAGTTTTTGGTTTGTATGTAGAACCTACTACGGTGTATGGAGCCGCGATAGCTCAGTGGTTAAACTGGACTACAAAGGACAAGAGATTAGGGTTCGATCCCAACCGACGGCTTCCGGGTTTACCCAGCCTTATATTGAGTACCGGGTTTTTTTTCTGGGATAGTAAAGCGGCACGGGCGTAATACCGACCACATTACCCCAAAAATCATGTGCTCAAGGTCTGTAAAATTTATGGTCACAAACACCATATTCCCTATACGCCACTTGGCATGACGGGGGTACTTTACTTTTTTTTTTTTTTTTTTTTTTTTTGTACTACGGTGTGGTTCAGGGCTGTCGCTTTAATTCAGATGGACATTGCTTAGATTTACTTGTAAGGTCTAACATAATTATGTTTTGTGTCTGTCGGTGTGAAATTAATACTCTTTTTTGTTTCTTTTTTCTTTTTTTTTTCATGTACTCGTTCGGGTATCAAGGGGAATACACAGTACCGGTTCTGGCTCTTTAGGCGGCTTCAGTCATTGTCATTCGATGTTGTTGTAGTGTTTCTTTGATGTTGTCGGTCCATCTTACTCTGGGTCTGTCTCTTGCTCTTCTCATCATCATCATCATCATCATCATGTGCCGTCTCCGCAACGAAGGTTGGCTACCATGGAGCGCCATTCTGCTCTGTCTCTTGCTTTGATGGTGCAGGTTGTCATATGCTGGTTTGTCAATCTGTTGATGTTAATCGTCCATGTTAGTTTTGGTCTGCCTCTGCCTCTTTTACCTTGCATTTTCCCTTCCAAAGTTTACTTTTAGTAGGCTGTTGTGTCCATCAACATGGCTCAAAAATCGCATTTGTCTTGTTTGAATTGTGTTTAGTAGTTCTCTTTTTATTTTTAGTTGTTTTAGTACTTCGTCGTTTGTTTTCTTTTCCTTCCATCCAATTCTACCTAACCTTCTATATATCCACATTTCAACGGCTTCAATTCTCTGTTATGAACATTGCTCTTCTTTCTTCTCCATTTTTTATCATATGCTTTGTATAGTAATGTATCGCATGGCTTTCTTTCTAGATGGGCAACCTAGTTTGTTGTATCTGTATGTAGCTTAGGATTAGTTCAATGCCTACTTTTTCCTCTTATAATCATTTCTGATTGTCTTTTCATGTCACTACACGCGCTTTTCCAGACATCTCATTTCTGTGTTGACAAGCTTTCTTTTATGTTGAGTCGTAAGTGACCATGTTTGGCAGTGGTAGTGGGATATATATATATATATATATATATATATATATATATATATATATATATATATATATACTATAACGTGTTAATACGTGACGACTGCACTGTGAGGGCGTTCTTTATTCCGTCAGTTAAACTCACCTCATCTTTAATTTAAAAAAATAATTCAAATTATTAATTATAAATTGATGACATCATATAATCAAAATATTTGATACAATCTGAAACACATTCACCATAGGCGCCACATATCGTCCTGAAGTTAACTCTATCAGTTTTAACATAGAGTGTGAATCTGTGAAAGTGAATCGCAAAATATATGTTAACAAACAGAAATGTGGTTTGACAGAAGATTACATAATTCATCTTCTTTTCAGTTCTCTGTGGAGCAAAGGTCTTCAACAAACACTTTCCAAGCCGTTCTGTTTCTTGCCATTCTTTTAACTCTTTCCCTACGTTTCGACGCACCATCGGCTATGCTGATGTCGGTCATGTACTTTTAACCGCACAGTGCGTCACTCTTAATTTGATAAGTGTAAACTATCATCAAAAATAAAGGACCCAGCCTTAATAGCAAAAAGACGGAAGTAATGGTAAAAGCAATGAAAAAGACATCACCTCAGTGCAAAATAAAAACAAGTGGAAACATATTAAAACAGGTAAATGAATTTAAATATTTGGGAACTTTGCTAACCTCAGACGGAAGATGTACAACAGAGGTGAGATCCAGAATGGCTCAGGCAAAAGCAACTTTAAAAAAATGAGGAAGATATTATGCAATCCATTTTTGACAATATAAACAAGAAAAAGAGTTCTTAAATGTTATGTAGAGCCAGTCTTAACATATGGATGTGAATCATGGACAATAAGACAACAGACAAGAAAATCACTGGAGTCTGTAGAAATGTGGTTTTACAGAAGAATGTTGAGAATACCATGGACAGCTAAGAAGAGTAATGAAAATGTTCTGAAAGAGGTCAATGCAAAAAGAGTGCTAATTTCAAATATTAGGAAGAAACAATCATCATTTTTTTACCATGTAATGAGAAGGGAACTGATGGAATATATATTATAACAACTGGAAAAATTGAGGGACGAAGAGATAGAGGGAAGCAAAGAGAAAAATACCAGACAGCTTAAGAGAATGGCTTGGCAGAAGGTCAACAACAGAAATGATAAATAACTGTCGAGATCGAAAGTTGTGGAGAGACATGATCACCTACGCCAGCAGGCCCGGTACTTGATGATGACTAAACTATCATCAAACCATATTCTTTCTATAAGTCTTGTATCATCTTGGTATTGGTGAAATATAATTCCTTGTTTAATTATCTACAAACTGATATACAATATGTTAAGTGTTACATACATATAAACATGTAGACTAATATATAAAAACATGAACAATTTTGTAGCTGAAATCTCTACTGCTATATTGATAATAACCTTCCATACTGACAGAGTTAAGATAGTTCCATGTTTTTGTTTCCATCCTCTTCATCTCTGCTTCCACCTCTCTTCTCCAACTTTATTTATGTCTTCCTCTTTGTCTCCTTCCCTGGGGGCTCAAGAAAAGGACTTATTGTGTAATACTCTCAGTTTTCTTTCGCAGCGTGTGCCCTATCCAGCGCCATCGTTTTTGTTGTATTTTTACTTGGACAAAACTCTTATCTACCTAGATTGTGGATGTACATTTTGTCCTTTCTTTGACTTGTCAATGTTTGTGTAGTTTGTGCGGCGTATTCTCTTACAGTACAGAATTATCAGTCACAGACCAACTCTCCTTAGTCGCCTCTTACTAGCATGCCTTTTAGGGTTAAGTGCTACAATTCTTTACTCCGCTTTCGGAGGCAAAGTCACCTGATAGCTGCAGAGTTGAATGTTGTTAGCGTCCCACAGCTGGTAGCTGTAGAGTTGGATGTTGTTAGCGACCCACAGCTGGTAGCTGAAAAGTTGGATGTTGTCAGCAACCCACAGCTGATAGCTGCAGAGTTGGATGTTGTCAGCGACCCACAGCTGGTAGCTGCAGAGTTGGATGTTGTCAGCGACCCACAGCTGGTAGCTGCAGAGTTGGATGTTGTCAGCGACCCACAGCTGGTAGCTGCAGAGTTGGATGTTGTCAGCGACCCACAGCTGATAGCTGCAGAGTTGGATGTTGTCAGCGTCCCACACCTGATAGCTGCAGAGCTGGATGTTGTCAGCGACCCACACCTGATAGCTGCATACCTGTATGTTGTCAGCGACCCACACCTGATAGCTGCATAGCTGGATGTTGTCAGCGACCCACACCTGAGAGCTGCATAGCTGGATGTTGTCAGCTACCCACACCTGATAGCTGCATAGTTGGATGTTGTCAGCGACCCACACCTGATAACTGCATACCAGTATGTTGTCAGCGACCCACACCTGATAGCTGCATAGCTGGATGTTGTCAGCTACCCACACCTGATAGCTGCATAGCTGGATGTTGTCAGCGACCCACACCTGATAACTGCATACCAGTATGTTGTCAGCGACCCACACCTGATAGCTGCATAGCTGGATGTTGTCAGCGACCCACAGCTGATGGCTTGCGCCTGGATAGGTGAATCAGAACCACACAGACCATACTCCATCTCTCCGTGGTGCCTCCAGAAACAGACTGACCTGTCTAGTCTGGCCAAGCGAGTAGACTACGAAGAGGAAAGACAACCCGGTACTCAAAAGTAACATGGTGAAGTCGGATGTGTTGGCCTAAAAGCTTAAATGTTACAGTTTTAATGCAAATCATAAAACACAACGTATACACGCCACTTAACGTCCTTTTAAGGGTGGATGATCAAGACGTGTATTCCTTTAGTCATCGGTGGAACTAAACAATGAAACAGGCTCATGTCTGGCGCCTGTGGCGCGCGGGATTACATAATTGGCATAATTAACATACTCTCTCTACCTCTATTGTCTTCCTAATTTAACTCACAAATTAACCACTTGTCTGTTATTACTCTCATCATATTTACATTGAGATAAAACTACAATGGCTTCAGCACTTGGCTGGACAAAGCTTGCCTTAACTCAAAAAAAAAAAAAAAAAACCAGAAATGAACGATATAAACAACGAAAATAAACAACAAACACACTAAGGTAAAACAGCTTTACGTAAAAAAATATCCTTGATTAAAATCCCCTCAAATCTCATCAATGTTTACAGATTGCCTACCCACGGATCTCGGTTTGATCTGCTATCATCAGAGGCAAATAATTTAACAGTTTAGTAAACATAATCAACTCTAAGAGCCACCACTTCGAAGACATCGTGGTAAAAATAGCCAAATTAATCCAACAAGATAATATATTTAATAATGCGAAATAAATTAAAGATGCCGATGTATTAGGAGCACACGAAGACACGACAGTGAAAAGGTATCATATATTCCAATCATTAAAACAATTTTCCACGTCTCTTTGTAACCTTTAACCTCCATTCCATTCAACGTGTTCAAAATGGAGCAAAAATGCATTTTGTAAATGCCAAAAATTTCGTGTGCGTTGCTAAGGAAATCTTCACCTTTGAGGTAAATAAAGACGTTAGTGGAAAATAGTTTTCTCTGCAAAGTTAAACCAGTTTGCGCGAATCAATAATAAAATTAGCTTCGTCAAGCATGTAAACACAAACACAGACTTAATGAGTGTCAGGGGCGTGGTCGGGGATGAGATTAACATGTTCAAACGCCCAGCCCCCCCCCCCCCCATCCCCCGCCACCCTTACGGAAAGTTAACTTATTTTAGACCTAATACGCAATTCTTATAATAGACTCAATCTTAGAGCAAAATAACACGCGTGAAATAGAAAATATACCTGTTGTATGCAAGTGAAGTAATTTCATTAGCGCATATATTCAGGTAAGTTTCTCGAGAATATACGTTTAGATAATGTGAAAATGTAATCCTCCTCCTCTTGCTCTGCTTCTTTTTTTTTCGATCCTTCCTTAAGCCCATTAACTAAAACTAGATATGTCAAGTGAATACATCTACTACCATATATTTCATTGTACATTGTTCGTTCCAAGGCTGTATTTTGTCAATACATTTTTTTCGGCCTTTTGATTACCCCATGTTACAATTTGGGACTGACCTTCCCGCAGAGGGACTCTCACTCTTGTATGTTCTACCCGCCAGTTACAATATAAACGAAAATCTATCTAGACTCCACTTAACGTTTCCGACTCCACCGCTAATCTCAACTCAGCTCCACGGATCTCTGTACTACTCTACAAATTTCAATACAACTCTACAAATCTCAAAGACACTACAAATCTCAATACAACTCTATAAATCTCAATACTACTCTACAAATCTCAATAAAACTCTACATACTACTCTATAAATCTCAATACTACTCTACAAATCTCAATAAAACTCTACAAATCTCAATACAACTCTATAAATCTCAATACTACTCTACAAATCTCAATACAACTCTATAAATCTCAATACTACACTACAAATCTCAATACAACTCTATAAATCTCAATACTACTCTACAAATCTCAATAAAACTCTACATACTACTCTATAAATCTCAATACTACTCTACAAATCTCAATACTACTCTACAAATCGCAACACGTCTTCACGGTTCTTAGTAGAGTCCGACTTTAAAAATTCCTCTCCGATTCTTTGACTCTCTGTCCCCGACTCCCCAACGCTCACTTCCGATTCCATGACTCTCACTCCGACACGACGACTCTAACTCAAACTCCATGACTCTGACATCTTTTTAATATTCGACAACTTCATCACAAATTTATATTTTACTAAAGTGACATCGACTCCACCTCTTTGATTTCAACTCCATGACTCTGACATCTTTCTAATATTCGACAACCCAATCGCAAACACCTACACATTACCTTATTGTCATCAACCCCACATCTCTGACCTCACAATTCTTCCTAAATTCCCCACCTAACTGGAACCTTGTCGACCCCCAGCCATGATCATTCTTTCAAATCGTTAACAAAACTGTAAACAAAACAAAAACATATTTACGGAACACTTTACATAAAGTACCTTTCTTCTACGCTGTCTCCGCTACCAAAGCTTTTATATTTTCTCCCCCCTTTTCTCCAGGCTTCTTAATGAGACCCATACAGAGCGCAGCCTCTCTTCTCATCTCCCTAAAATCCTAAGACCACATTTTCTTTTCGCTCCAAAACGAAATTATATTTTCTTCTAAGCAGCGACAACCATCTTTATATCTTTCCAGCATATAAGCAGAATTTCAGTTCTTTCTTCTTTTCTCCTTCTTAAGCTACGATCGTGCTGAAGAAAACCCGCATTCTATCCCTCCTACCTCTTTGGAAGCTAGCAGACAGGAATCAGATGGCGACGACCAACTGTGAGAGCTCGCGGAAGATCTAACGGCCGAGGAAATTAGCTACCAGCAGGAGACTGGCCCTTCGTCGTTACATAATGGTAGACACTTCAGTCTCTATTTATGTATCTACATAACGTCTTTCTGAAAGCCATCTTGCTTAAGGGATTCCGACGATAATTATTATTATTTGTTTGAGAGCTTAGGATGGGTAGGTAGTAGAAATTTCTTGAAAAAAAGTAACAGAACTATTGTAAATATATGAAGTATTACATTTTCTTTATTATATATATATATATATATATATATATATAAGTAAAGTAAAGAGCCCCCGTCACGCCAGGTGGCGTATAGGGAATATGGTGTTAGTGACCATAACTTTTACAGACCTTCGGCACATGATTTTTGGAGTAATGTGGTCGGTATTACGCCCGTGCCGCTTTTCTTTCCCAGAAAAGAATCCGGTACCCATTTAAGGCTAGGTGTACTCGGAAAACGTCTGTTGGGATCGAACCCTACCTCTTGTTCTTTGTAGTCCAGTTCACAAACCACTGAGCTATCGCGGCTCCCATATATATATATATATTTTTTTTTTTTTTTTTTCCATCATTACATTTTGCGAGGAGCGGCAATAGCACAGTCGTTTGTGAACTGGACTAAAAAGTACTGGAGATCTGTTTCGATCCTGATCCACGGCTTCCAGGTTCACCCAGCCTTAAATGGGTACCGGGTTTTTATTTCTTGGAAAGTAAAGCGTCAGGGGCGTAATATCTACCACATTACCCCAAAAATCATGTGCTGGAGGTCTGTAAAATTTATGGTCACTAACACCATATTCCCTATACGCTACTTGGCGTGACTGAGCTGTTGACTTTTTTTTTTAACTTTTATTACGTTTTGTGGGAACAAAATATTATTAAAATAAGAAATATAAAGTATTGGAGACAACAAGCCCCCCCCCCCCCCCTCTACCCCACCCCACCGCCCTCTTCCCTCAAAAAATAAACTTGGACTAAAAGTGGCCAACGACTCATAGCTGACTGCTTGCACATCAACTGCCTAATTAAGATCCTACACTACCTCCCTGCGGTGGTTCTGGTAACAGAACAGCTAGCCTGGCCAGGAGCGTCGAGAAGACATCCGGGTACTTAGAAATGCTATCTCGAAGTTGGATGTGTTTTGGCAAAACACGCAGATATGTCAGATCGCTGTAAAACCGAACGTTAGGCATCGGCACTCACTTTATCACTTCACGATTTTTTTTCAGCAAAAACGAAGAAGTGAAGAGCCAGTCTATGTGAATCATGGACAATAGGACAACAGACAAGAAAATCACTGGAGTCTGTAGAAATGTGGTTTTACAGAAGAATGTTGAGAATACTATTGACAGCTAAGAAGAGTAATGAAAATTTTCTGAAAGAGGTCAAAGCAAAAAGAGAGTTAATTTCCAATATTAGGAAGAAACAATCATAATTTTTTGACCATGTAATGAGAAGAGAACAACTGGAATATATATTATAACAACTGGAAAAATTGAGGGACGAAGAGATAAAGGGAAGCAAAGAGAAAAAAATATCAGACAGCTTAAGAGAATCGCTTGGCAGAAGGTCAACAACAGAAATAATAAATAACTGTCGATCTCGATGAGAGTCATGATCACCTACGCCAGCAGGCCCGGTACTTGATGATGATGATGGTGTCCAATAAACGTTGATTGTCATTCCCCTATGACATTGATGACAAAATGGTATGAGCAGACAAAGTCGACATTTCTTGTCGACGACCAGCTTTAGACCTATATAGCAAGTAGCTTTAGACCTATATAGCAAGTAGCTTTAGACCTATATAGCAAATCCTGAGGGACTGAATTTGGCGTGAATATTGCTGGTTCATAATTGTGCTGCAGTCCATCTAGAAATCATCATCATCATCATCGAGTGCCGTCTCCGCAACGAAGGTTGGCTACCATGGAGCGCCACTCTGCTCTGTCTCTTGTTTTAAAATATATCTAGAATTACTTTTCTAGAAATAATGCAAGCAATTATTTACCATACAAAACATGTAATAAAAGAGGAGGAGCAAAAGACAGACCCAGGGTAGGATGGAACAAGAGCATCAAAGAAACAATATCACATTAATTGGCGATGGCTGAAACTGCCAGAGGCACGAGAATCAGATCATTGGTCATCGGAATGAGTGCAAGTGGACGTGAAGAAGAAGCATAAGAAGACGAAGATGGAGAAGAAAACCGTTCGCTCAGATGTTCCTAGCCATACACATATAGGCAGATATTCTCCGTCTTAAGAGAGAAGCAGAAAACGAAAAAGATGAAGAGAAGAATAAAAAGCCGTTCGCTCAAATGTCCTCAGTCATACACATAGATGCAGATATTCCTCAGTCATACACATACATGCAAATATTCTACAAATTAAGAGAGAAGCAGAAGGCAAAGAAACTTTCATTAATGGGTGCTTACGCAGCATAAAAGGGTGGAAATGGCAGGGCAAAATCACTAACATAGAATTATGGAAATGTACCAGGCAATTACCAGTGGATAAAGAGATACAGCGAAGACCAAGGCGCGGGATAGGACACACACTGCGGAAGTCAACTGAGAGTATTACATAGCAGGCCCTTTTTTGGAATCCCCAGGGAAAAAACAAAGAGGAAAACCAAGGAATTCTCGGAGAAGACAGATAGAAGTGGGAGATGAAGATGATGGGGAAGACATGCAATGATCTTAAAAGAATGGCAAGAAACAGAACGACTTGGAAAGTGTTTGTTGAAGACCGACGCTCCACAGGGAGCTGAAAGATAGAAGAAGAAGAAGACGATGAAGAAGAAGACGATGACGAAGAAGAAGAAAAAAAAAGCCGTTCGCTCAGGTGTCCCTAGCCATACACATACAGTCAGATATTCTTCAACTTAAGATGCACACTCTTTCTTTTTAATGTCGAGTGTATTTTCGCTTTTGAGTAGAGATATTTCACATCAATTTCACCCGGTCTGTGGCCAATTTTTGTCTACTCTTTTGATTCGCAACTGTCATAAATTATTTAATGTGCGCAGAATTCAAACGGACCTAGTGTTTTCCGCTGCTATCCGAGAAAGCTTGGCATCAAACATCCCTCGCAGTGAAGCCACCAAGAAGCCACGGATTCGAAGTAATAAACTCCTACATTGTATCTACAGACCGACGTCTTACTTCTAAACCACTTAGAACTTCCAAAATTGACTTTTAATGCGATCTATCTCAAGAGCACGATAGGATGTTATGATGGATCATCATGACAGTACGACGAAGCATATTCCACAGGCGCTCCTATTTTTTTTTCCCCGAATCATCGAATGTTTCAGAGAAGAATCCTAACCCACATGCATGAACTCCGCAGCATGGTCTTTGATGTATCGGAGTTTAAAGAATTTTGCAGACAGTTTTGTCCGACAAATTTTTGACTTACTCTTTTCGATTTTTAACTGCCATTTCTACAATACAATCATCGTTCTAACGGTGTGCACAAAAGCTAGACCTGAACCCTAAACGCAAGAACAGTGTGCTAGACGAATGACAGGAAACAGCCTGAGAGATCAGATCAAAAATGAAGGACTGAACAAAATCCAGGAATAATTCCAGCTGTTGAATACATAAAGCAACAGTAGATAAAATTGTTTGGCCAAGTAATAAGGTGGAAATACCAAAACCAAAGCGAGTCTTCAATGAACGTTGCCAGAACACGAAACCCAAGGGCCGACAACGAAAAAAGATGGAATGACGGAATGTTAGAAACTCTAGGAAACATAACAGCAGCAGAGGCAAAAAAGAAGAGCAAAAGATCGCAAAATATATTTTACACCGTATGAAAAATGGCTGCATAGCAAAAAATATATTCTGTGGGCAACAAGCAGGTGAAAAAAAGAAGTAGGGGTGCGCTCAAAACTCCGATTCATAAACATGTATAAACGTGACATGAAGGCTCTAAACATAAACCCTGCAGCCTGGGAAAATTTAGCTGCAGACCGCAATCTCTGGAAACACACTCTTAAGGTCCTACTCAAGCAAGAAGCAGACAGATTCATAGAAAATGAGAATACACGGAGAAAGTAAAGAAAAGAATAACATTAACATTTCCAATAAACAATATGAACAGTATATGAACAATATGTGAACAATATATGAACAATATATGAACAATATATTAACAATATATGAACAATATATGAACAATATATATATGAACAATATATGAACAATATATGAACAATATGTGAAATATATATGAACAATATATGAACAATATATGAACAATATATGAATAATATATGAACAATATATGAACAATATATATATGAACAATAACGTGTTGTACCGGTGATTAACGGTTCAATACCGGAACCTACATCATTCAAGGGGACCTTCTCGTGTATTGTCACACTCGACAGGAAAAGTAGGGAACAGAACTCGGTCGTGGTTAATGCTGAGGTCAACGGTCTCATCTGCGATAACACCGATGAGAAAGATGTAGTCATCTATACAGACGGATCTGTAAGACGACACCAAAGGAGTGCATGGGCATTTACAGCACGCTCGGCAGGCAGAATAGTCAAAGAAGACAGTGGTGCATACGTCATGACAACGAGAACCATGGCAATAGAGGTGATGGCAGTGGCCAAGGCATTCAAATGGCTAGAGTCACAAGACTACACCCACGCATGTATACTGAGTGATTCGATGAACATGATAAAAAAAAGTGGAGGCGGACTCTGTACGCATGCAATGGGTAGAGTCGTTGCAGAAATCCAAAATGCATAAGGTCATCTTTGTCTATGTCCCTGGACATGCGGAAATACGGGGAAATGAAAGGGCGGACAGGTTGGCTAGCTGCGCTGCCGTTAAGGACGGGCAACCAATGGATCGGGCGGACATCATCAATGCCCTCCGAGATGTGGGAAGAGCACAGGACTTCGACAAACACAAATCTACGTCACTTCTTCGGATGATGGAATGGGAGTTAAGATGGGCACAGCTATAAATGAGAAACTTAGTGGCCGTGTAAGAAGACTTATCAACCAACATAGAACTGGAGTCGTCAGTCGCTGGACACTGAGGGAATTGCTGAAGAGGGGATCTGAGCACCTATGAACGTGTTCGGAGTGCAATGATTATGACCCGCAAATAACTCAATAACTACTACTACAACTACTACCACAACTACTATTACAATTGCTACTACAACTACTATATATATGTATATATATATATAAGAGAAAGAGAGAGAGTGATATGTGAGAAAGAGAGATGATCATACAACCGACGATCTCATCTATCACATATGTCGGGCAGAGCTAACAAGAGAATTCCAAAACAGACTCTTTTATGGGGAAACATCAGGATACAGAAAAAAGGAAGACCTAGAAATACACTAAAAAGAACACTTATAAGAGAAGCAAAGTTAGCAGGCATTGACTCATTAGACAAGATCGAACATCTCGCCATCGAAGGCTTCCAGGTTTACCCATCCTTAAATAAGTACCGGATTTTTTTTCTGGGAAAGTAAAACGGTATGGGCGTAGTACTGACCATATCACCCTAAAAATCATGTGTCGAAGGTCTGTATAAATTATGGTCACTAACACCATATTCGCTATGCCCCACTGGCGTGATGGGCCTTTTTACTTTACTTTCATATCTACATGTATATTATTGAGTAAATTTGCATTGAGATGTCTTAACTATTTGAATAGATTTGATTTAGAAAAGTAATAATGTATTATTACCCATAATAATAGATACACACAGCAGTGCTCAGAGCCCAAATAATGGAGAAACAATCGCGATCGTACAGGGTGACTGTGCCGGTGTATATTTTGATTCAGTGGAACATCAACATTTCTATTCTATATGGATTTAAGGGACAGAGTAAGAAACACTGACTTGAGGAAGAAACTCGAAATTGAACCAGCCATCGAATACATAAAGAAACAACAGATAAATTGGTTGGGCTACATAACAAGACAAAAAGAACTAACAATGACTCAAAGAGCCATAAACAAACGCTACGAAAACGCCAGATTAAGAGGAAGACCGAGAAAGAGATGGATAAAGGGAATACTAGAGTCACTAGGACGGATAACATTAGAAGAGGCCAACAGAAGAACAAAGAATCGCAAATTGTATCTCCCCTCGACGCCAACGGCAATGGAGGAAAGATAGAAGAAGAAGAAGAAGAATCTTGTTAGCTCAATCATTCATCTGTTATGAGAATACAAAAAGCAAATGCTGTCACATACCAGCTTTCACCATTACTAAGACATCCAAACATTTCTATAGCAGCTAAACAACAAATGATAAATAGCATTTTCATACCAACTTTGTGCTATGAAAGTCAAACATGGACCCTTTCTAAATCACATTTAAGAAAGATCAATACATGTGAGATGCGATGCTTGAGAAAAGTAACAAACAACACAAGATGAGATAGAACACCAAATGAAAGTATAAGAAAAATAGTAGGAATAAAACCCTGCCAAGAATATATACAATAACAACTTAAATGGTTGGGCCACCTGGTCAGAATGAATCCTCAACAATCACCATCAAGGGCGTCTTCTCGAGAATGCATGGAAAAAGACTAAGTGGAAGACCTAGAAGAAGATGGATAGATGCAGTGACAGAGACATGTAACAACAAAGGAAAATCACTAATTCAGACAGTTCGAGCAGCTCAAGAACGACAAATGATATAAACCACGACACCTTTTAGGTATCAGTGAAAAGAGAAAAGAAGAAGAAAGAAGATTCATCTGTTCATAACTGTACCATCGTTCTTTTAAAAAACCTTTTTTAATGCCAATTTTACCATTTCTTGCTCAATGGCTCAGTGATTTGTGGTTATGGCGATTAGCGTTTGACAAAATAGATCCTGGTTCGATTCCTAAATTCGATGATTTTTGTGAGTGTGGATCGATAGGAGTTTTTAGTTTTCATCCAGCTTCTGAAAATATGTACAAGTGCTTTTATTTTGGGAAAGAAAACCGAACTGGCGTAATATTGACCACATCTATCCTAAGTGTGCCGAGGATCATTAATGATTAGAAGTGATAATACCCGACGTTTGAAAAATGTGAAGCGTGTCTTTTCATTTCTATTTATTTTTGTTTTGCATTCTCTTTTTAATTTTTATTTATTTATTTTGCGTGTGTTCCATGTACTAAAGTGTAACAAACATGGAAATAAATACAGAATCTGCTTGTTTAATTACATGCCGTAGAGTCGTGGGTAGAAACAAAAACAGAGAGATAATTATACAGCTCTATGCCTAATTCATTACTTACATCATATTTGTCAGTACTTTGTCCTTTAAAAAGCATTCGTTTATCAGAGAATGTATCTCCCATTCTTCTCATTATTTTCTCCCATTCCTGATCCTTATCACAAGATGAGGCCAAAGCGAGGGTAAGATTAGTGGGAAAGTATTGTGACGGGAGTCTGGTTCTGATATTTGGTTTATTTTCTTAAGAAGCTAAACACAGGTCCTAAACACGGATTGGTCGCACGTGTGATCATGGTGCTCACGCTAACACACGTGGTCTTCTTCCTCTCGGTTTGCCCATGACCTTTACGTCCGTGTGTACTCAGTAAACTCGGGGGGATTTGTTTTTTATTCTGAGTTTTCAACACTCCGCGCTTCTCAAATCACGTGACATTTCAAAAACGTCTGCTTATCTGGGTAGCAGTTTCAAGAAAAGAAACACAAGATCTGAAAACAGCCGAAGCCGGACGTCTGTGAAAACAGGAATACATGACAACAAGTGTTTAATTCTGACTTCACGTGCTGACGAGCCTCGTTTTCGTTCGTGCTGTAGTCCCTACAGTCATGTGATCTGTTGATGTAGAAGGCCTAGTATTACGGTTTAGTCATGTGATCTGTTAATGTAAGAAGAAATGTAGTGCCTAGTATTACGGTCTACAGTCATGTGATCTGTTAATGTAGAAGGCATAATATTATAGTCTAGTCATGTCATCTGTTCATATAGAGACCTAGTATTACAGTAACTCAAAATTCTCCAGCAGAACCAGAGAGGTCAAGAAAACCGGTTCAACTTCTACATCATCTTCAAGGGTCTGTAAGTCACGGGCACGTCTGAACGTCACATTGTAAAATCATCAGTCATGATATTGATTTATGGTACAGCAGTAGTAGCAGCTGTAGTAGTAGTAATAGTAGCAGTAGTGGTGGTAGTTGTAGTAGTAGTAACAGTTGTAGTAGCAGCAGTAGTAGTAACAGTTGTAGTAGCAGCAGTAGTAGTAGTAATAGTAGCAGTAGTGGTGGTAGTTGTAGTAGTAGTAACAGTTGTAGTAGCAGCAGTAGTAGTAACAGTTGTAGTAGCAGCAGTAGTAGTAGTAATAGTAGCAGTAGTGGTGGTAGTTGTAGTAGTAGTAATAGTTGTAGTAGTAGTAGTAGAAACTATAGTAGTAGTTGTAGTAGTAGTAGTAATAGTAATAGTAGCAGTTGTAGTAGTAGTAGTAGCAGAAACTATAGCAGCAGTATTAGTAAGAGTTAAAGTAGAAGTAGTAGCAGTAGTAGTAGTAGGAACTATAGTGACAGTTGTAGTAGTAGTAGTAGTATTAGTAGCATTAGTAGAAGTAGAAATAGGAACTGCAGTAACAGTAGCAGTAGTAGTAGCAGCAGCAGCAGAAGTAGTAGCAGTAATTATAGTAATAGTAGTCGTAGAAACTGTTGTAGCAGTAGTAGGAACTTAAGTAGTAGTAGTAAAAGGAAATGTAGAAGTAGTAGTAGCAGGAACTGTAGTATTAGTAGTGGTGATAATAGTAGCAATAGTAGCAATAACAGTAGTAGTAGCAGGAATTGTAGTAGTAGTAGTAGTAGTAATAGTAGTAGCAGGAACTATAGTATTAGTAGTGGTGATAATAGTAGTAATAGTAGCAATAGTACCAATAACAGTAGTAGTAGAAGGAATTGTAGTAGTAGTAGTAGTAGGAGGAGTAGTAGTAACTGTAGCAGAGACTCATTTAGTAGTAGTAGTAGTGGTAGTAATAGTATGAACTGTAATGGCAGTAGTAGTTGTAATTGCAGATACTGTAGTAGCATTGATAGAAATACCAGGAACTGTAGTTGTAGTCACGGTAGTAGAAGTAATAGTTGTAGTAGAAGCTGCAGTAGTGGTAGTAGTAGTAGTAGTAGTAGTAGTAGTAGAAGTAGTAGTAGTAGTAGTAAAAGGAATAGTTGTGGTGGTAGTAAAGTGTAAATTAAAAGGCTTCATCAGAGCCGACATACTTGTATGGGGTATATGCTGTTAGTACCAATGTATTTCCATGAACACACCACATTTTTGGATGATGTGGTGGGCAGTAGTAGCAGCAGGAATAATACAAGTAGTAATAGTAGTTATTGTGTCAGTTACCGTCTACTGAAGGACTTTCTGAGGTGGAGATATGAGCAATTGTGGACGTATAATATGGATATGTGGATATGTAATAAGTATGAGCAATCCGCCGACTAAACTAAACTAAACTAAACTAAACTAAACTAAACTAAACTAAACTAAACTAAACTAAACTAAACTAAACTAAACTAACCTTAACAAAACTAACCTTAACAAAACTAACCTTAACAAAACTAAACTAAACTACCTTAACCTGATCTAACCTAACCTAACCTTAACACAACTAAACTAAACTAAACTAAACTAAACTAAACTAAACTAAACTAACTTAACCTAACCTAACATAATCTAACCTAACCTAACCTTAACAAAACTCAACTAAACTAAACTAACCTTAACAAAACTAAACTAAACTAAACTAAACTAAACTAAACTAAACTAAACTAAACTAAGCTAAGCTAAGCTAAGCTAAACTAAACTAACCTAACCTAATATAATCTAACCTAACCTAACCTTAACAAAACTAAACTAAACTAAACTAAACTAAACTAAACTAAACTAAACTAAGCTAAACTAAACTAAACTAATATAATCTAACCTAACCTAACCTTAACAAAACTAAACTAAACTAACCTTAACAAAACTAAACTAAACTAAACTAAGCTAACCTTAACAAAACTAAACTAACCTAACCTTAACAAAACTAAACTAACCTAACCTTAACAAAACTAAACTAAACTAAACTACCATAACCTAATCTAAACTAACCTAACCTTAACAAGACTAAACTAAACTAAACTAAGCTAACCTAAAACTAAACTAAACTAAGCTAAGCTAAGCTAACCTAAACTAACCTAAACTAAGCTAAGCTAAGCTAAGCTAAGCTAAGCTAAGCTAAGCTAAGCTAAGCTAAGCTAAGCTAAGCTAAGCTGAACTAAACTAAACTGAACTGAACTGAACTAACCTGAACTAAACTAAACTAAACTAAACTATAGTTGTAGTTTTCGTAGTAACAGTAGATGTAATATAAGTAATAGCAGTAGTCGTAGAAGTGATTGTAGTATTTATTTTAGTAGCAGCATATATAAGTAGTAATAGTAGTGACGATCGCAACTGTTTTCAAAAGCTAATGTCACAGTGCTGAAGGTGTAGTAGAAGTAGTTGTAGCAACAGCTGTAGCTTTAATAGTAGTAGTGGTAGTCGTAGTAGTATTAGTAGTAGTAGTCATCATAATCATTGAGTGTCATCTCCGCAACGAAGGTTGGCTACCATGGATCACCATTCTACTCTATTTCTTGCTTTGATGGTGTTACAGTCATAGATTGACTTGTCCATCTTTTGATGTTACTCGTCCATGTTAGTCTTGGTCTGCCTCTGCCTCTTTTACCTTGTATTTTCCCTTCCAATATTACTTTTAGTAGGCTGTTGTGTCTTTTAACATGCCCCCAAAATTTCATTTGTCTTGTCTTAATTGTATTTAGTAGTTCTCTTTTCATTTTCAGTTGTTTTAAAACTTCATCATTTGTTATCTTTTCTTTCCATCCAATTCTACATATTCTTCTATAAATCCACATTTCAAGGCTTCAATTTTCTGTTCTATTTTCTTGTCTAATGTCCATGTTTCTGCACTATACAGGAATATTGAGAAGATGTAACATTTTGCCATTCTTAGTTTCAGCCCTGTTGATATTTGTTTTGTTGTTAGTATATTTAGTAGTAGTAGTTGCAGTATTATTATTAGCAGTAGTTGTTGGTTGGATAACCAAAGTGGTAGTAGTAGTAGTAATAGTAGTAGTAGTAGCAGTAGTAGCAGTAGTAGTAGTAGTAGTAGCAGTTGTAGTAGCAACTGCAGTAGTACAGCAGTAGTAGCATGTTGCTGCTATTGTTCTCTACAATTAGATGTAAGATGCAATCCCAAAACTCCATTCATTTACCCAGTAGACAGTTCCACAAACTATTACCACAGGACTTCAGCAACACACGTTTTTAATTTCCCCAAAATTTCGAGTATCTATTCACAAATTTCTTTCTATTGAAATAGCCTCAGCAATTTCAAAACATCAAACACTAAATGGTATTCTTAACCTTCTCAAACACAATCATGACCATCCGACATGACAGTATCTTATTTAGAACGACAAGGCACGCTTCTCTCTACAAATTAAATTAACTCCAAAATGCCTCCGAGTGGGTTCGTAATGCAAACTTGTATCTCCAGCTCTTAAAATTCGATTAGTCTGACGGGTTCTGTCCCCTGTACATTCATGAAACTGTTAAAACCAAGGGCGTAACCACTTCTAGGTGTAAGTAGGGATTTTAAAACGGCGGAAAAGATGAAGAACATTACATGCAAAGGGGGCTGTTCGCGTTTTGGAAAGGCAATTATAAGTTATATTTTCTTTAAATATTTAACAAAAATTCAACACTTCGTTGTTAAGTGAGTGTGTCAATTTTCATAGAAGAGCATTATCCGAGGTTCCTTCCTTCCTTCCTTCCTTCCTTCCTTCCTTCCTTCCTTCCTTCCTTCCTTCCTTCCTTCCTTCCTTCCTTCCTTCCTTCCTTCCTTCCTTCCTTCCTTCCTTCCTTCCTTCCTTCCTTCCTTCCTTCCTTCCTTCCTTCCTTCCCATCTTCCCTACTTACTCCACCTCTTCCACTTCTTTTCCCTAAATTTCTTCTTCTTCTGCTTCTTATTTTTCTGCTTCTTCTTCTCACCCCTTCCCCACGTCCATTTTTTTTCTGCTTGATCTTTTTTTT
Organism: Megaustenia siamemsis; assembly: GCA_032433765.1. NCBI lineage: Eukaryota > Metazoa > Mollusca > Gastropoda > Stylommatophora > Ariophantidae > Megaustenia > Megaustenia siamemsis. Next base: position 18,863,661 of record JAVIAB010000156.1, on the reverse strand, counting down.
CATACTTCAAATTCTTCATATTTTCCTCATCTTCTTTATCTTCTTCTTAATCGTTTTGCATTCTTTTTCATCTCCTTCATCTTTTTCTGCTTCTTTTTCTTTTTTTTTTTCATCTTCTACTTTCTTTCCTCTTCTTCGTCTAGGTCTTCTTTTTCTGCATCCTCTTTTTCTCCTTCTTCTTTTGCCTCTTTTTTCTTTTTCTATCCCTTTTCTTCTTCTTTTTCTGCCTCTACTTCTTCTTCTTCTTCTTCCTCTTCTTCTTCTTCTTCTTCTCTTCGCCTACCAGTTCTTTTTATTCGCCTACCACTTCTTCTTCTTCTTCGCCTACCACGTATTATTCTTCTTCTTCTTCGCTTACCACTTCTTCTTCTTCTTCTTCTTCTTCTTCTTCTTCGCCTACCACTTCTTCTTCTTCTCCTTCTCCTACCACTTCTTCTTCTTCTTCTCCTACCACTTCTTCTTCTTCTTCTCCTACCACTTCTTCTTCTCCTACCACTTCTTCTTCTTCTTCTTCTTCTTCTCCTACCACTTCTTCTTCTTCTTCGCCTACCACTTCTTCTTCTTCTTCGCCTACCACTTCCTCATCTTCTTCTTCTTCTTCTTCTTCTCCTACCACTTCTTCTTCTTCTTCGCCTACCACTTCCTCTTCTTCTTCTTCTTCTTCTTCGCCTACCACTTCTTCTTCTTCTTCTCCTACCACTTCTTCTTCTCCTACCACTTCTTCTTCTTCTTCTTCTCCTACCACTTCTTCTTCTTCTTCTCCTACCACTTCTTCTTCTTCTTCTCCTACCACTTCTTCTTCTTCTTCTTCTCCTACCACTTCTTCTTCTTCCTCTTCTTCTTCTTCTTCTTCTTCTCCTACCACTTCTTCTTCTTCTTCGCCTACCACTTCCTCATCTTCTTCTTCTTCTTCTTCTTCTTCTTCTCCTACCACTTCTTCTTCTTCTTCGCCTACCACTTCCTCTTCTTCTTCTTCTTCTTCTTCGCCTCCCACTTCTTCTTCTTCTTCGCCTACCACTTCTTCTTCTTCTTCTCCTACCACTTCTTCTTCTTCTTCTTCTCCTACCACTTCTTCTTCTTCTTCTTCTCCTACCACTTCTTCTTCTTCTTCTCCTACCACTTCTTCTTCTTCTTCTTCTTCTCCTACCACTTCTTCTTCTTCTTCTCCTACCACTTCTTCTTCTTCTTCTCCTACCACTTCCTCTTCTTCTTCTTCTTCTTCTTCTTCTTCGCCTACCACTTCCTCTTCTTCTTCTTCTCCTACCACTTCTTCTTCTCCTACCACTTCCTCTTCTTCTTCTTCTCCTACCACTTCTTCTTCTTCTTCTCCTACCACTTCTTCTTCTTCTTCTCCTACCACTTCCTCTTCTTCTTCTTCTTCTTCTTCTTCTTCTTCTTCTACTTCTTCTTCTTCTTCTTCTTCTTCTTCTTCTTCTTCTTCTTCTTCTTCTTCTTCTTCTTCTTCTTCTTCTACCACTTCTTCTTCTTCTTCGCCTACCACTTCTTCTTCTTCTTCTTCTTCTCCTACCACTTCTTCTCCTACCACTTCTTCTTCTTCTTCTCCTACCACTTCTTCGCCTACCACTTCTTCTTCTTCTTCTCCTACCACTTCTTCTCCTACCACTTCTTTTCTTCTTCTTCTCCTACCACTTCTTTTTCTCAAACCACTTCTTCTTCCTCTTCTCCTACCACTTCTTCTTCTTCTTCTTCTTCTTCTTCTTCTTCTTCGCCTACCACTACTTCTTCTTCTTCTTCGCCTACTTCTTCCTCTTCTTCTTCTTCTCCTACCACTTATTCTTTTTCTTCTTCTTCGCCTACTTCTTCTTTTTCGTCTTCTTCTCCTACCACTTCTTCTTCTTCTTCTTCTCCCACCACTTCTTCTTCTTCGCCTACCACTTCTTCTTCTTCTTCTTCATCTTCTTCGCCTACCACTTCTTCTTCTTCTTCTTCCTCTTCTTCTTCGCCTACCACTTCTTCTTCTTCTTCTTCTTCTTCTTCTTCTTCTTCTTCTTCTTCTTCTTCTTCTTCTTCTTCTTCTTCTTCTTCTTCTTCTTCTTCTTCATCTTCTTCGCCTACCACTTCTTCTTCTTCTTCTTCTTCATCTTCTTCGCCTACCACTTCTTCTTCTTCTTCTTCTTCTTCTTCGCCTACCACTTCTTCTTCTTCTTCTTCCTCTTCTTCTTCGCCTACCACTTCTTCTTCTTCTTCTTCTTCTTCGCCTACCACTTCTTCTTCTTCTTCTTCTTCTTCTTCTTCGCCTACCACTTCTTCTTCTTCTTCTTCCTCTTCTTCTTCGCCTACCACTTCTTCTTCTTCTTCTTCTTCTTCTTCTTCTTCTTCTTCTTCTTCTTCTTCTTCTTCTTCTTCTTCGCCTACCACTTCTTCTTCTTCTTCTTCTTCTTCTTCTTCTTCTTCTTCTTCTTCTTCTTCGCCTACCACTTCTTCTTCTTCGCCTACCACTTCTTATTCTTCTTTTCCTACCACTTCTTCTTCTTCTTCTTCGCCTACCACTTCTTATTCTTCTTCGCCTACCACTTCTTCTTATTCTTCTTCGCCTACCACTTCTTCTTATTCTTCTTTTCCTACCACTTCTTCTTCTTCTTCTTCTCCTACCACTTCTTCTTCATCACCTCCCACTTCTTCTTCTTCTTCTCCTACCACTTCTTCTTCTTCGCCTCCCACTTCTTCTTCTTCTTCTTCGCCTACCACTTGTACTTCTTCTACTCCTACCACTTCTTCTTCTTCTTCTTCGCCTACCACTTGTTCTTCTTCTTCTTCGCCTACCACTTCTTCTTCTTCGCCTCCCACTTCTTCTTCTTCTTCTTCGCCTACCACTTGTTCTTCTTCTTCTTCTACCACTTCTTCTTCTTCGCCTCCCACTTCTTCTACTTCTTCTTCTACCACTTCTTCTTCTTCTTCTTCTACCACTTCTTCTTCTTCTTCTTCTACCACTTCTTCTTCTTCTTCTTCTACCACTTCTTCTTCTTCTTCTTCTACCACTTCTTCTTCTTCTTCTTCTACCACTTCTTCTTCTTCGCCTCCCACTTCTTCTACTTCTTCTTCGCCTACCACTTCTTCTACTTCTTCTTCTACCACTTCTTCTTCTTCTTCTTCTACCACTTCTTCTTCTTCGCCTCCCACTTCTTCTACTTCTTCTTCTACCACTTCTTCTTCTTCGCCTACCACTTCTTCTTCTTCTTCTTCTACCACTTCTTCTTCTTCTTCTTCTACCACTTCTTCTTCTTCGCCTCCCACTTCTTCTACTTCTTCTTCTACCACTTCTTCTTCTTCGCCTCCCACTTCTTCTTCTTCTCCTACCACTTCTTCTTCTTCTCCTACCACTTCTTCTACTTCTTCTTCGCCTACCACTTCTTCTTCTTCTTCTTCTACCACTTCTTCTTCTTCGCCTACCACTTCTTCTTCTTCTTCTTCTACCACTTCTTCTTCTTCGCCTCCCACTTCTTCTTCTTCTCCTACCACTTCTTCTTCTTCGCCTCCCACTTCTTCTTCTTCTCCTACCACTTCTTCTTCTTCGCCTCCCACTTCTTCTTCTTCTTCGCCTACCACTTCTTCTTCTTCTTCTTCTACCACTTCTTCTTCTTCTTCTTCTCCTACCACTTCTTCTTCTTCTTCTTCGCCTACCACTTCTTCTTCTTCTCTTCTACCACTTCTTCTTCTTCTTCTTCGCCTACCACTTCTTCTTCTTCTTCTTCTACCACTTCTTCTTCTTCGCCTACCACTTCTTCTTCTTCTTCTTCTACCACTTCTTCTTCTTCGCCTACCACTTCTTCTTCTTCTTCTACCACTTCTTCTTCTTCGCCTACCACTTCTTCTTCTTCGCCTACCACTTCTTCTTCTTCTTCTACCACTTCTTCTTCTTCGCCTACCACTTCTTCTTCTTCGCCTACCACTTCTTCTTCTTCTTCTTCTACCACTTCTTCTTCTTCGCCTACCACTTCTTCTTCTTCTTCTTCTACCACTTCTTCTTCTTCGCACTTCTTCTTCTTCTTCTTCTACCACTTCTTCTTCTTCGCCTACCACTTCTTCTTCTTCTTCTTCTACCACTTCTTCTTCTTCGCCTACCACTTCTTCTTCTTCTTCTCCTACCACTTCTTCTTCTTCTTCTTCTTCTTCTTCCACTTCTTCTTCTTCGCCTACCACTTCTTCTTACTTCTTCTTCTTCTTCTTCTTCTTCTTCTTCTTCTTCTACCACTTCTACTTCTTCTTCTCCTACCACTTCTTCTTCTTCTTCTTCGCCTACCACTTCTTCTTCTTCTTCTTCTCCTACCACTTCTTTTTCTTCTCCTACCACTTCTTCTTCTTCTTCGCCTACCACTTCTTTTTCTTCGCCTACCACTTCTTCTTCTTCTTCTTCTCCTACCACATCTTCTTCTTCTTCTTCTCCTACCACTTCTTCTTCTTCTCCTACCACTTCTTCTTCTTCTCCTACCACTTCTTTTTCTTCGCCTACCACTTCTTCTTCTTCTCCTACCACTTCTTCTTTTTCGCCTACCACTTCTTCTTCTTCTTCTTCTGCCTCCTCTTCATCTTCTGCTAACAGCGCTATTCTAGACTTTTATCCCGGATTCACATCCGAAGTCGTGCAAGACCACAGAGCGTGACGATGCACGAAAACTTCAGATCAGAAATTTGATGCCTCTGAAAACAAAAGTCTCTGAAGAATCTCAAATGTAAGTTTAACATTTCAAATGAATTGATAAGAGAGCAAACTAAACACGGAAACGTGCGGGAGAAATATGACTTCCGTCGTGTGTGTGCTGTCCTCGGTCCGAGAGGAAAATGGTGATTGAGTTATTTGTTGGTCATCATCATTGCACTCCGAACTTGTCTACATGCGCTCAGATCCCCTCCTCAGCGAGTCCCTCAGTGTCCAGCGACTAACGACTCCAGTTCTGTGTTGGTTGATAAGTCTTCTTACACGCCCACTAAGTTTCTCGTTTCTGGCTGTGCCCATCTTAACTTCCATCCCAAGGAGTGACGTGCAATATTGGTTCTTGAAGTCCACTACTCTTCCCACATCTCGGAGATGATGTTGGTAGTCAATGATGTTGGTAGTCAATGATGTTGGTAGTCAATGATGTTGGTAGTCAATGATGTTGGTAGTCAATGATGTTGGTAGTCAATGATGTTGGTAGTCAATGATGTTGGTAGTCAATTAAAAGCTATACGCCTTGTCAAATTTTATAGAACAATAATAAAAAATATTCTATTTTTCATCCTTAAAAGGGTACCCTAAGTCTGACTGAAACTGACCATTTCTTGTTCCTGTATTCTTCGTCAATTTTGTGTGTCCTAGCCAGCAGTTCTTTTGTCTTTCTGCTGAGGTCAACAAAATTCATGTTTCTTTTCTGAATATTTTCTAAACCTGTGGCCTACCCAAATTCGCATACACAATTTTGTTTATTGCCATTGAATGCACCATTTCACATTATTTCTCTTATATTTTTTAGTTTGTTTGACCAAAATATTCTGAAAAATGTTCCCAGGAAAATTTAGCCTGTTTGCTGTAGAGGATTGATAACAGTGGTGATTATTCTGGCCGTCAAGATAACAGCTCCAGCTAGGGGCATTAAAATGTAATAAATAGAAAGATAAATTGTTGTTGGCCTCTTTGAAAATAATGGTCAGAAGATATTGACACTTCTCTCTTTTTGATCTACTAAATACGTGAAGTTAGCGGAGGGTTATCTGCTTCATGGACAACTGTGGTCCTCCATATAAACACAATCATGAAAACCGTAACACTCGCATCTCTCTTGTGGGAAAGAAGGTTTATTGATGTGTATGTCTTTAATAGAAGGGAACAGGCAAATAATTGCAGAGCTGCGGTAAAGCTGGTAGCAGGAATCAGTTGTGGGGTGTAACGTACACTCCTTTAAGGTATGGTGACAGCTTTACGTAAAAAAGGAACATAGCAAAATACTGACGTTTCGGCTTACATGCGGTCTTCGTCAGAAAATGATAACAAAACACACGGACAACAAAATAAAGATAGTCCCTACTACATCTAGGATCAGCGGACTAGGAAATCAAGGAGAAATAAACAGAGGGATAAGAGATCAAATGATGAAACGAAAGAGACGTGTGCTACATATCTGATATGATGAAACGAAAGAGACGTGTGCTACATATCTGATATGATGAAACGAAAGAGACGTGTGCTACATATCTGATATGATGAAACGAAAGAGACGTGTGCTACATATCTGATATGATGAACAGGCGATGCGCGAACTTTTGAGCAATAAATATAATAGAGGAAGTTTGTGCTTCGGTTGCAACATCGGGGGAGAAGACCGGTCTTGTATAGGGGGAGCTGGTAACTGAGTAAATGTAAGGCACTATGAGTCGCCTCAAGGTTGCGGAGTCATAAGTTTTGCAGTTGACTGGTTAATGCTGCGAAAGTGGTGGGTGGTAGGTATATAGGGAGGTCAGTATATGAGAAAACAAAACAGAAGCTGCATAATATAAACATGAACTTTTTTTTCCATAAACATATTACAGTGAGAATGGCATACTTATTTAGGTAAGTCGGAATATAGGAAGAAAAAAGCTAGGAATAGCCACCGCCATAGAATATATAAGGAAACGGCAGATAAAATGGTTTGGCCACGTGACAAGGCAGAAAGATCAAAACACAACACAACGAGCCTTCAACAGACGTTGTGAGAACACCTGACCCAAGGGTCGACCACGAAAAAGATGGATCGGTGGAATATTAGAAGCACTAGGAAACATAACAGCAGCAGAGGCGAACAGAAGAGCAAAAGACCACAAATTATAAATCTCCTCGACGCTGAAAGGCAGATGAGGAAGGAAAGAAGAATAAGAAGAAGATGAAGAAGAAGAAGAAGATGAAGAAGAAGAAGCAGATGAAGAAGAAAGGAATACAGAGGTTTTTTTTTTTTTTTTTAACCCTAACGGTTACATTAAAGGTTGTGAAGATCTGGGCTTTCTCAAGACATCAAGCAGACCTTGAACATTATAACAGAAGCGAAATGAAAAGGAAGAGTGATGTTCTAACAGAAATTGAATAGAATCAAAAGGAAGGTAAATGTTCTAAAACAGTGTGAGTGGTGTCATAAAGAAGGTAAATGTTCTAAAACAATGTGAGTGGTGTCATAAAGAAGGGGAATGTTCTAAAACAGTGTGAGTGGTGTCACAAAGAAGGTAAATGTTCTAAAACAATGTGAGTGGTGTCATAAAGAAGGGGAATGTTCTAAAACAGTGTGAGTGGTGTCATAAAGAAGGTAAATATTCTAAAACAGTGTGAGTGGTGTCATAAAGAAGGTAAATGTTCTAAAACAGTGTGAGTGGTGTCATAAAGAAGGTAAATGTTCTAAAACAGTGTGAGTGGTGTCATAAAGAAGGTAAATGTTCTAAAACAGTGTGAGTGGTGTCATAAAGAAGGTAAATGTTCTAAAACAGTGTGAGTGGTGTCATAAAGAAGGTAAATGTTCTAAAACAGTGTGAGTGGTGTCATAAAGAAGGTAAATGTTCTAAAACAGTGTGAGTGGTGTCATAAAGAAGGTAAATGTTCTAAAACAGTGTGAGTGGTGTCATAAAGAAGGTAAATGTTCTAAAACAGTGTGAGTGGTGTCATAAAGAAGGTAAATGTTCTAAAACAGTGTGAGTGGTGTCATAAAGAAGGTAAATGTTCTAAAACAGTGTGAGTGGTGTCATAAAGAAGGTAAATGTTCTAAAACAAAGTGAAAGTTAAGTAAATGTTCCTTCCCAACAGTACTTGGTTTATGACGAATATGCAGTTAGTGACCATATTTTTCCATGACCTCAGCTCATTTTTAGGGATTCGCGATAGCTCAGTGCCTAGTGAACTTCACTACAAAAGACAAGAGGTGGGGTTCGATTCTGATCGACGGGTTCCGGGATCACCCCGCTTTAAAAGGATACCGGATTTGTTTCTGGGAAAGAAAAGCGGCACGAACGTAACAACAAACATATTACCCCAAAAAATCATGTGATCCCTAACACCCTATCATGTGATCCCTAACACCCTATCATGTGATCCCTAACACCCTATCATGTGATCCCTAACACCCTATCATGTGATCCCTAACACCCTATCATGTGATCCCTAACACCCTATCATGTGATCCCTAACACCCTATCATGTGATCCCTAACACCCTATCATGTGATCCCTAACACCCTATCATGTGATCCCTAACACCCTATCATGTGATCCCTAACACCCTATCATGTGATCCCTAACACCCTATAATGTGATCCCTAACACCCTATCATGTCGATCCCTAACACCCTATCATGTGATCCCTAACACCCTATCATGTGATCCCTAACACCCTATCATGTGATCCCTAACACCCTATTCCCTACAAGTCACTTGGCGTGACGAGACACTTTACCTATTTTTTACGGTTCACTTTTCGAGTGATATATTCAGTATCACACCAGGCCGCCGATTGGACTTCCGGTCAATATTGCGGATAGACGGCAGGAACAATTGAGGCTCAGTCTGAAAAGTGCTCCTTGTTGCAGTTTCCTCATATTCCAAGTCCGGCTTGCTGCTGGAGCCACAGAGCTTAGAGCTCTGTGAACACCGTGAACTGTGTTTTTTTATCCGGATCGTGTTTTGATATTCCAATTGCTTACGATGAATGATGATATCGTATGACGAAGGACAGTTCAGCTGCGTTCACCTTTGGTGCCGCTTGACCTTATGTCTTTTGGCGTGTGCTGTAGCTGTTATTATGGGAACGGCAGCTGCCATTCTTTATTTGGATCTTTCAATGAGATTAATTTTAATTCTGACGATTCCACTGGTACGGGCAGTTGAGCAAGTATGGATTTTAACTCGTTTGCAGTGATACCGGGGCCGTCGACCAATCATAAACATAACCTTCCCATATAAATCTCTGGTGCCATTCTTAGAGACTGGGTGAAACTAGGAACCTTGTCGATAAGAACAAAAATCCATCATTTCTGGATATTGAATCTGGACCCTTCCGACTGGGAAGCGAAAGAACTAACCACTCGTCCTATACAACAAATTTACGGTGTGAGAAAATAAGGTAAATGTTATTCTATTTTTTTTTATGTATGAGGTGGGAAGAGGGTGGGATATTATCTAAACGTAATAGGAGAACTGTCAAAGAACAAATAAGCTCTTGCTGGAGTCCGCAGCTGGTTTGAGCTCATTTCAATATTTTTGTTTGAGATGAAATAACAAAAGCGGTAAAATTATGATTTATTGGCAACGGAAGGACCGCCCACATTGAAGTTGTTGACCAATGAGGATTGAGATAACATACATCTCCATGTTTAGACAATTTTGCTTTTCGTTTTGTCCAACAATAATGTATGTCTGTTCTGTTCTTTTCGTGGAATCACCTACATAGCGGTCGGGAATTCACCCATATCCCTGTATCTTCATGATTATCAATTTTGCTGTTCTCCATGTTTCACGGCCATATAATAAGCAGCCACACTAGACTCTCCATAAGCAGGACGATTTTCGGCAATTGTGCATTGTCGGTAGTGTCATTAACAAGGTCGAACTCCAGTGCGAGCCAAATCGGCTGCATGAGCGACAATTTCAAACGATGTCACTGAAAAAGACATTCCCCACTCTAATTTACTCGAATGACTCGGAAAGAAAACATATCAAACTCTAATAAAACACAGAAAAACGGTTTTAATAATGTCCATCTCTAAAGGCCTGACAAACGTGATCATCATCTTCCCTGAAGTCAGTAATACGTCATTTTGTTTTGTCGCAATTTAGTATGTGTGTAGACTATAATCTAAGTTAACGGAATCAGGGAATGATAACTACGCTGTACCACACATAATATCATACATCGCTGGTCGAGTAAAAGTTTATGTGTGACATGTTGTTGTGTCTCGCGATGAATATCAGATATAAGGTACACATTGATCACTAACACTCCATGTTTTACTTATTTTGTGCTCATTATATTTGACTACTAGTAAAAGTTGGGAGCCGCGGTAGCGTAGTGGTTAGTGAACTGGACTACAGAGGTCGAGCTCGATCCTGATCGATGTATTTCGGTTACACCCAGCCTTAAATGGGTACCGGAATTTTTTTTTCTAGGAGAGTAATGCGGTATGAGCGTAATACCGATCATTAAGCTGTGTTTTTCATGCGGATCGTGTTTCAATATCCCAATTGTTTACGATGAATGACGATATCGTATGAAGAAGGACCGTTCAGCTGCGTTCACTTTCGGTGCCGCTTGGCCTTATGTCTTTTGGTGTATGCTGTAGCTGCTATAATAGGAACTGCAGCAGCTTTTCTTTGTTTGGATCCTTCAATGAGATGATTTTGATTCGGAAGATTCCACTGGCAGGGGCGGTTGAACAATTATGGATTTTAATTCGTTTGCAGTGATACCGGGGCCTCTGATTAAAAGTAACAAGGAAGTCCTGCTTTTCATTTGTGTTATCTTGTAACCCTAATCTCCCCACCTCTCTGATATCTTCCAAAATTTGATGAAGAACTGAACTACTTATCTATCTCTACTCTCATACAGTTACAAATACAGAAGTTGTCGAAGACTAAGATGGCCGGGCACGTCCAGCGAATGGAAGAAAAGCGTTTCCCCAAGCAAATACTATATGACGAACTAACACACGGAAAAATACAAATCGGCAGATCTAAACTACGATATAGAGATATCTGTAAATCATCTCTGAATGACTTCTCCATCTGTGAAAATTACTGGGAACATCTGGCAAGTGATTGCACATCATGGAGATCATGTATAAGAAATGGTATAACATCATTTGAGACTGTGCTAAGGCAAAACTTAGAAGAGAAAAGACTCATGAAAAAGGACGGAAAACCCTGTGGACCAGCAGGCCTGACTTGTTCATTCTGTGGCCATGTGTGTTTGTCAAACATTGGTAGAATTAGCCACGAGAGAAGCTGTTCGACAAAAACAAAACCTAAAAAAATACACAATAGCCTCCACTAGACCATCTGACAATACGAAAAGGGCCATAGTAACAAATACAAATCATATTTGAAAAAGAAACAGTTCTGTCTAAGTCAAGAAATATTCAGACATAAGAGAACGGTCAAATAGAAGATAAAGATATGATAGCAAATAAAAATACTCATGATGAAAGATTGCGTGAATTGTTGATGTTTCCTTCAAGTTAAACAATTTTATTTTCATTTACTACAAGTTTAGACAATTTTATTTTCATTTACTACAAGTTTACACAATTTTATTTTCATTTACTACAAGTTTAGACAATTTTATTTTCATTTACTACAAGTTTAGACAATTTTATTTTCATTTACTACAAGTTTAGACAATTTTATTTTCATATCCTACAAGGGTAGGTAGGTTAGGTATTTTTATTTTATTTTCCTGTAAGTTTAGGCACATATTTTTCGTCATTTTTAAAACCAGGTTAGACAATGTTCATGTTCATTTCTTACAAGTTTAATATGTTTATTTCTATTTCCTATTTGACTGGACACTTTTATATTTACTTAAGCCACGCCACGCAATTGGCATGTAGGGAATATGGTGTTAGTGACCATACATTTTACAGACCTTCGGCACATGATTTTTGGGGTAATGTGGTCGGTATTACACCCGTGCCACTTTACTTTCCCAGAAAAAAATCCGGTACCCATTAGAGGCTGGGTGAAAGGGAAGCCGTCGGTTAGGATCGAACCCTACCTCTTGTCCTTTGTAGCCCATTTCACTAACCACTGAGCTATCGTGGCTCCATTTATATTACTTAGTACAAGTTTAAACCTTTATTTTCACATAGTATAAGTTTAGACAATTTTATTTTCCTTTCATACAAGTTTATACAATTTTAATGTTCTTTCTTTCAAGTTTAATCGATTAAAAAAAAAAAAATAATACTGATTTAAGTAATGTTGTTTTAACCTGAACCAAGTTTAGACAAGTTTACAGAACGTTCGATGGGCAGCATAGTCAAAGAAGACAGTGGTGCATACGTTGTGACCACGAGTAGAATGACGATGGGGGCGATAGCAGTGACCAGAGCATTCATCTGGTTAGAGTCACAAGACTACACCCACGCCTGTATACTGAGTGATTCGATGAACATGATAAGAAAAGTGGAGGCGGACTCTGTAAGAAGACAGTGTGTAGAGTCATTGCAGAGGTCAAAAATACGTTGGTTCACCTTTGTCTACGTCTCTGGACATGTGGGAGTACGGGGGAATGAAAGAGTGGAGAGGTTGGCTAGCTGTGCCGTCGTTGAAGACGGTCAACCAATGGATCAGTCGGACATCATCAATGCCATCCGAGATGTAGGAAGGGCAGAGAACTTCGACAACCATGAGTCCACGTCACTCCTTCCTATGAAAGAGATGGGAGTTAAGATGGCCACAGCCAGAAACGAGAAACTTAGTGGGCGTGTAAGAAGACTTATCAACCAACATAGAACTGGAGTCGTCAGTCGCTGGACACTGCGGGACTTGCTGAGGAAATGATCTGAGCACCTATGGACATGAGAGCAATGAGGATGACCAGCAAATAACTCAATAAGTTTAGACATATTGATAACCTCCTGTAAGTCAAGACAATCCCTCTCATTTGCCCTTCCATTTCCTTTTACAAACGTAACCATTTTAATTGTCATCTTGTACCAGTTTAATCAAATGATTTTTATATCGATCCAGTATTGACAAGAAAAACAAAAGCTACAAATTCTGATATATTTTTTTCTGCTCTGAAATGATACGAAGTGTTATCTACAAAGCTCGCAGAGACTTTTATCATTGACACCTGGCATTACCTCGTCCAGGTTGGAACAATTTAGTTTAACAAATTTATAAGTTTTTACCTGACTCGAGTTTAGATAAATGTATTTTTTAGTCTAGGTTTATTTTATTTCTGTTTTCTCAGCGTTCACCCGTTAAGTTGACGCGAATGCGTTCAATCGCTAATTTATTCCGAGCTGCGATTTTTGTGACTTTCGGTGCGAAACACCCATCCTCAGCATGGGTAGGTTTGCTTAATAATTGTCCCGTGCAAAGGCCATTTAAGCCTACTCTTGTCTCGTTAACTGTCAAAGATTTCTTTATTGAGTTATTTGCTGGTCATCATCATTGCTCTCATGTCCATAGGTGCTCAGATCACATCCGCAGCAAGTCCCGTCTAGCGACTGACGATTCCAGTTCTGTGTTGGTTGATAAGTCTTCTTACACGCCCACAAAGTTTCTCTTTTCTGGCTGTGCCCACCTTAACTCCCATCTCTTTCATCCAAAGGAGTAACGTGGACTCATGGTTAGCGAAGTCCTGTGTTATTCCCACATCTCGGAGGGCATTGATGATGTCCGCTCGATCCATTGGTTGACCGTCTTCAATGATAGGGCAGCTAGCCAACCTGTCCGCTCTTTCATTTCCCCGTAATCCCGCATGTCCAGGGGCGTAAACAAAGATGACCTTACGAATTTTTTACTTCTGCAATGACTTCTGCAAGGTTTCTTTATAGTGCACGAGTGTGCACGCGACCTCCTGTTATTAGACAAATCTAGGCATCGAATTTCACCAACCAGAGACAAAAAAGGGGAGTGAGGGTAAAGTCACGAAGAAACCACTCATTTGAAGTAAGAAATTCCCACGGCAGGATTCGAACCATATACTTTTATTGTCCAGGGCTCGACGTCTAACCTCTACACCAGCCAGTCTCCCGACCCTAATTCTGGATCTACTATCTCCACTAAAATCTAGTCTGTGCCTGTAACCTTTATCTCACAACAATTGTATTTATATTTCGGTACATCCAAGATTATATAGACAACATTCATCTCTTTACACAACTATTTTCAAACTATCTTATATCATCATCATCATCATTTTGTGCCTACCGGTTGGCGTAGGCTATCATGTCCTTCCACAATTTTCTATCTACAGTGCATCGTATCAGTTCTGTTGTTGACTGTTTTCTATGTCATAGCGATCCAGTATTTTCTCACTTTGTCGACCACGATCTCTCTTTCCTTGATCTAAACTATCTTTAAAAAACAATCTCTATAAAACTATCTTTACGTCATTTTAATATTACCAGTGAGTTTTAATATTAAAATTTATCAATTGTAATATTTATAGTGAGATTATTTTAGGATCCATAAGGAGCATGAATGACAATTGGAGGTCATAATATAAATAATCTAAGGTATGCTGATGATACAGTCTTAATCGCTAAGAGTGAAAATGAGTTACAAGAAATGTTGGAAATTATAGTGAAAGAAAGCAAAAATAAAGGGCTCAGCCTTAAAAGCAAAAAGACAGAAGTAATGGTAACAACAAATAAAAAGGCATCACCTCAGTACAAAATAAAGACAAGTGGAACACTATTAAAACAGGTAAATGAATTTAAATATTTGGGAACTTTGTTAACCTCAGACGGAAGATGTACAAAAGAGGTGAGATGCAGAATGGCTCAGGCAAAAGCAGCTTTCCAAAAAATGAGGAAGATACTATGCAATCCATTTTTGGCAATAAAAACAAGAAAAAGAGTTCTTAAATGTTATGTAGAGTCAGTCTTAACAACATATGGATATGAATCATGGACAGTAGGACAACAGACAAGATAATCACTGGAGTCTGTAGAAATGTGGTTTTACAGAAGAATGTTGAGAATACCATGGGCAGCTAAGAAGAGTAATGAAAATGTTCTGAAAGAGGTCAAAGCAAAAAGAGAGCTAATTTCCAATATTAGGAAGAAACAATCATCATTTTTTTTTGGCCTTGTAATGAGAAGAGAATAACTGGAATATATTGTAACAACTGGAAAAATTGAGGGACGAAGAGATCGAGGGAAGCAAAGAGAAAAAATACCAGACAGTTTAAGAGAATGGCTTGGCAGAAGGTCAACAACAGAAATGATAAATAACTGTCGAGATCGAAAGTTGTGGAGAGACATGATCACCTACGCCAGCAGGCCCGGTACTTGATGATGATGAAAATTAACAGGGTCGGGGGGGGGGGGGGGGGGGGGGTGGGACTTATAAGACCGGAGAATAAAGACCTGTATTCTTATGATTTGGAGCCGGACAAGTTATCAGTTCGGCCACCCACTTCCCCTCTACTTACAACTGTAAAAGTAAAGAGCCCCGTCACGCCAATTGGCGTATAGGGAATATGGTGTTAGTGACCATAATTTTTACATACCTTCAGCACATGTTTTTCTGGGTAATGTGGTCGGTATTACGCCCGTGCCGCTTTACTTTCCCAGAAAAAAAATCCGGTACCCATCTAAGACTGGGTGAACTCGGAAGCCGTCGGTTGGGATCGAACCCTACCTCTTGTCCATTGTAGTCCAGTTCACTAACCACTGAACTATCCCTGTTTCCCAACTTACAATTGTGACAAACAAAATATATTTACTTCGCTCAAATAGACCATTTCTTAACGTTTCTACCATGTTTGAATACTTTCTTTTTCAGTTGTTAAAATTATGATCATAATATTTTCATATCTCCTTTCAGCTAATCTCGTCTCTTCCAGGTTTACATAAACTATTGCCACATCTTCCTGTTAATTAGTTCCATCTTCTTCAACCTTATATGAGAGACGTACATACTGACTGATCATTGTTTTACAAATATGACTGAATGATAAGACAGACAGGCAACAGAGACAATTCCTAGAGAAATACGTTGATCGACTAGAAGATGTAGAACACAAAGATTACATCGCATATCTATAAACTCATTAAATCTTTCTACCTCTCCACCTGGGGACTGGTTAGTCTCGAGACAGAGAGGTTGTGGGTTCAAATCCCGGCTGCACCAGTTGGGATTTTTATTTATTGTTTCTCTCTGCGGCAACCACTCCTGGTCTCAGCAGCGAGGCCTGGCTTGAAACGTCAATTACTCATGGACAGAAAAAATATGAGTGTCTCCGAAGATGGAGTTATCAGCCTATGCGGCGAGGGACCCCTATGCACACGGCTGCCAGGGAAAAACGGATTAACACGTACAATTCAGATCCTAGTCACTAGGGTCTTCGTCAGAGGTAAAAGCTGGCGAACGCATTAAAAAAAAAACCTTATATAAAATGTATTCATCAATGTTTTATAAAGACAAAGTATAAATGTAAATACATTCTTCTTCTTCTTCTTTTCTGCCTTGTTTGCCTTTCAACGTCGAGGGGAGATATAAGTTGCAATCTTTTGCTCTTCTGTTGGCCTCTGTTGCTATTGTTTCCTAGTGCTTCTAATATTCCGTCAATTTATCTTTTTCGTCTTCGGCTCTTGGGTCTGGTGTTCTCACAACGTTTACTGAAGGCTAGTTCTGTTGTGTTTTAATCTTTCTGCCTTGTCACATGGCCCAACCATTTTATCTGTTGCTTCTTTATATATTCTTTGGCGGGAGCTGTTCCTAGCTTTTTTCTCATTTCTTCATTTCTGATCTTATCTCTCAGACTGTTTTCTGTCAATTGTCTAACACATTTCATCTCAGTAGAGGTTGTTTTTCTTATTGTTCTTGCATCTAGGTCCAGGTCTGGCATTGGTAGCACAACGTTGGGGTGAAGATTGTATTGTAGTGCCCATTTCTCCCCTAGAGTTATTTCCTTGTTGGACAACGGAGGTGATAACTGTCCAACGATCTGACAAGCTATGTTGCTATGTGAGTCTATTTCTGCTGTTTGTGAATTGAGCATTATTATTACCTTGTCCGAATATTCAACAGAATATCATCTCTTGGATGGTGGAGTTCATAACTAGTCGGACTCCAAACCAGAAGAACGCGGGTTCCAATACCGGTTGAGTTGAGTTTTTTTTATTTTTATCAGGATTGAAATAAAAAACTCAGATCTGAACACCACGTGGCGACTGCACTGGGCAAGCGACCTTTACTTTCCAATCCTATAAGTTCCACCGGCAGGCCCCAGTAAAGTAAAAAAAAAAAAAATGCCGTAAAGATTTCTATTTTCTGTTTTCACCTGTCTATTTTTAATTTCATTAATTTTTATCTTATCACAGATTTACGAATTATATTTTATCTCTTCCCAATATAGATACATGAATTGTTTAAAACTCACCTACATTTTAGATAAATTATTTTTATCTGTTTGTGTCATAGACCCTGCCTTTTTGATTACAGATTTTCCCTTCCCCCGTCCCAACCCCCTCCCCCAACCCTTCCAACCCCTCCTCCAACCCTTCCAAACCTCTCCCTCAACCCTTCCAACCACACCCCCAACCCTCTCCCCCATCCCTTCCAACCCCCTCCCCAACCCATCCAATCCCCTCCCCTCCCCCAACCCATCCAACCCTTCCAACCCTCTCCCCCAACCCATCCAACCCTCTCCCCCAACCCTTCCAACCCCCTCCCCCAACCCATCCAACCCCTCCCCAACCCTTCCTCCCAACCCATCCAACACCCTCCCCAAACCCTTCCAACCCTCTCCCCCACCCGTCCTACCCTCACCCCAAGCCCTTCCAACCCTCTCCCCAACCCGTCCAACCCTCACCCCCAACCTTTCAAACCCCTCTCCCCCAAACCCTCCAACCCTCTCCCCAACCCTTCCAACCCCTCTCCCCACCCTTCCAACTCCCTCCCTCAACCCACTCCCCCAACTCTTACAACCCTCTTGTCTCGTGCACTCTGAACTAGGAACAAAATCTCAAAATGAACGCGTTAAACAACAGGCAATCGCTAAACACGTCAACGTGCCGGCTGACTGAGCTGCCTAGGCTAAATTAAAATTCAAATAATATCATTACTGCAGTCGTTAAAGTTACTGAAATTAAATTACTCCAGAAATTACATCGCTGAAACTGGAATTCTACCATGTGATAAGAACCTACTGTGTAAGCGGGAATGAAATTTTAATCGCATACAAGTTTCTATAATTTTTTTTCCAAATTTCATTGAAACTTTGATACATTTTTATTTAGTATCAACGCAGATCGAAATAATCTATTTTTATTTTCCTCGAGGTCAAATGAATTATTTTGTCAAATTTACTTTTACAGCCCTGTCGCTAGCTTTGCTCAACTTGTAGTTCTGTTCTCGGCATTTCTAAATTTTCTTTCAGTTCTTTTCCCACCTTTTCGCCATTTAAAAAAACTTTTCTTAATCATTTTTCTACCTGCTCTTTATTTCTAAAACTTGTATCAATCCTTTTTCGACCTTCTCGCCACTTGTCTCTTGTTATCTATATCTTTTTACAACCATCTCTACATTTCTCTTCACTTCTCTCAATGCTTATATTACATTCTCTCTACTTCTCTCATTTATAAACTTTCTCCCCATCATTCTCCAACTTCTCACATCTAAATCTTCTCTCCATCTTTCTCTTACCTTCTCACAACATCTAAAACATCTCTCCATTTTTCTCCTACCTTCTCACAACATCTAAAACATCTCTCCATCTTTCTCCTACCTTCTCACAACATCTAAAACATCTCACCATCTTTC
>JAVIAB010000156.1:18807711-18835211 GCA_032433765.1 Megaustenia siamemsis | reverse complement strand
TATTCATAGCTTGTTACAATTTCAAGTTCTTCACTGTTGATGATTTGGGTGTTTGTTTTGTCAATGGACATTATCTTAATTTTCTGTTTGTTTAGATAGTGGCTTTGCTCTTCCTTTGTTTCATACGGAGAGTGAGGAAGCAAAATTGTGCGGGAAACAGGTGAGGGAGTGAGACATTGAGAGTGAGGATGGTGAAGGGAGTATGAGTAGGGGAGATAGCAAGTGACATGGCTAGTGAGGAAAGTAGAGAGAGAGAGAGAGAGAGAGAGAGGAAGAAGAGAGAGAGTAGGGGAGCAGAAAATTAAGGAGAATTACGGAGTGAAAGAGATAAAAGTGTGAGAAATGAAGAATGGGAATGTTGGAGGGGGAAAACGGACTATTTGGATAGTAAGAAAGAAGGAAGAGCAGTTCATACAGGAATAAAAAGCTAAAAAGAGGGAGGAGTGAGACGGCAATATATATATATATATATATATATATATATATATATATAATATTGAGAGTGAAAAATAACAACAGCAGATAAAAGATAATAAAGCGAAAGAACGATGGGAAAATTTGAGAAAAATTGTTAGAAAATGGAAGATAGAGAAAAAAATGTATAGTGATTCCGAGTGAGAGAGTTTAAAGAATGAGAGAAACAAAGAGTGAAAAAAGGGATTTTGCGAAGAGATCAAGGGACGGATGCAAATTTGAAAAGTGTTACAGGAAACGTCCCAGGGGAAAGATATTTTGTTCAAGCGACAATTTTCAAAACTCTTGAGTATTTCAAAAAGAAACAGCTCAAATACGAGAAGCAGTCCTTAAAAGAGGTGAAATTAGATGACGAACGTTGAAGTGATAAGTGCTTCTCCTCTCGAGGGTCATTACCTGGCATCGTGTCAAATGCTGAAAGACACCTTGCTCAAATCAACAAAAGAGATGTACAATAAACGGCACTTTTAAATACATAGAATCTTCCACGCAAAGGCTTTCGCAATGGTTGTCTTTAAGTGATTAAAAAAAGTGTGGCGTTAATTAAGTTTAGTTATTCCTTCTTGCGTCGGATACGGCACATAGAGCTGAAATCATCTATCCATGTCTGGTAATTCACTCCTAGGACTTGTAAGTCGGGTTTTCCATTTAAGCCAATATTTGAGCCCTTTCAATTATTTTTTCTACTGGTTTTCATTATTTTAATTTTCCACTCGGTGCCCACGGGAAGGCTTCGTTCATCCATTTTGAGCACGTGACCGATACGCTTCCGTGTTTTTTTTTTCCGTATATAGCTTGATACATATTATTGCTTGGTGTTTTCTCTTATAGTTTCATTTGGTGTCACGTCTCTTCAATGTATTTTCCTTATATCATCATCATCAAGGTTCGGGCCTGCTGGCGTAGGTGATCATGTCTCTCTACAACTTTCGATCTCGACAGTTATTTATCATTTCTGTTGATCTTCTGCCAAGCCATTCTCTTAAGCTGTCTGGTATTTTTTCTCTTTGTCGTCTATCTCTTCATATACCTCAATTTTTCCAGTTGTTACAATATATTCCAGTTGTTCTCTTCTCATTACATGGCCAAAAAATTATGATTGTTTATTTCCAGTATTGGAAATTAGCTCTCTTTTTGTTTGGCCTCTTTCGTTTTCATTACTCTTCTTAGCTGTCCATGGTATTCTCAACATTCTTTTCTTAAACCACATTTCTACAGACTCCAGTGATTTTCTTGTTTGTTGTCCACGATTCATATCCATATGTTAAGACTGTCTCTACATAACATCTCAGAACTCTTTTTCTTGTTTTGATTGTCAAAATTTGATTGCATAGTATTTTCCTCATTTTTTGGAAAACTGCTTTTCTCTGAGCAATTCTGCATCTCACCTCTTTTGTACATCTTCCGACTGAGGTTAATAAAGTTCCCAAATATTAAATTCATTTACCTGTTTTAATATATATATATATATATATATATATATATATATATATATATATATATATATATATTCTGTATGAGGACATACATCGAAAAGTACACAGAAGTAAACAAAAAAATAGGTGCCGACTTCATAGACTGCACCAAAGCTTGTGATAGATTACACAGTGAACAATTTATAGACTGCCTGAAAGATCTACAGCTTGATGACACTGACATACGACTCATATGTAATCTATACTGTGAACAAACAGAAATAATAAAATATAACAAGGAGAACTCTACACCTATAGAAATAAAAAGAGGAGTAAGTCAGAGTGCATCCTATCACCAAGCTTGTTCAATCTATACACTGAGCAAATCTGTAAAAACATCTCAGAGATGCCAGCCTTAAACAATAATGGAAAGATAATCAATAACCTAAGATATGCTGATGATACTGTACTACTAGCAGAAAATCCTAAAGATCTACAACAAATAATTAATGAAATAAACATGACAACAGAACATATGTATTGCATATAAATATCAAAAATACTAAAATTGTGATAATAAACAAAGAAAATACTCAAAACCTACAAGTGGATGTTAAAATTGAAGGAATAGACCTGGAAACAGTTCAGAGCTACAACTACCTTGGACATACTATAACCAGTGATGGAAAATGTACAACTGTAATTAAAAAACAAAAAGAATAGGAATGGCAAAAGTAATTTTATTGCCACAATTCAGAGAGGACAAACGAGATTTTTCGGGCATGTTAAAAGACACAAAGCCTACTAAAAGTAATCTTGGAAGGGAAATATTAAGGTAAAAGAGGCAGAGGCCGGACCAAGACTAACATGGCCGAGTAACATCAAAAGATGGACAAGTCAGCCTATGATAGTCTGCACTATCAAAGCAGGAGACAGCGGAATGGCGCTCGATGGTAGCCAACCTTCGTTGCGGAGACGGCGCAAATGCTGATTATGAATGTGATGATTCACGTGAGCTATTTCAGTCTTAAACAAGTCGTATTTCAGAATTTAACATTTCATATAACTCATTGTTAACAAAATAACACTTCAGAACACTAGAAAGTGATGTTTCACTTAATCCTTCACATACGAAGTCTAGAACAGAGAGAGACATACACATGTAGTGTCTTGCAAGACCCGTGTAAAGGTGGAAGAGATTGGAAGAGAGTTTGTTTGGGGCTATTGCCTATTTCCTGGCTGGGTACGATCCGTTTAAACTCAGACTAGGTCTCGATGTTATATTAAACCGCATTTACGAATGGTGGAGGAGGGAGCAGACTGTGTGGTCTGTATGTACGACGTTGGCCTGTGGATAAGAACGTCTCGTGTTAGAATCCCGCTCCACCACAACTGGTGGAAATTTGTCAAAAATGTAATCCCGCTTTCTTCGTGACTTTACCATCGCTTGGTGTGTGGGTAGAGAGATCCGATGTCTCATCTCTGATAACGGTGATAAAAAGGAAGCCCCCCGTGTGCGCATGCGTACGTTAGACAACCCAGTCGCAGCTAACAGTCGAAAAAAGAGTAAGTCCAAAATGGACACTGTCCGGGCAAATCTGATAGGGAAATCAACCCATCCCAAATACGGATGTGTCGAGTCGAATGGCGTAGATTGAGTTATTGAGTTATTTGCGGGGCATCGTCATTCTTCTTCTTCTACCTTTTTAGTTCCCAGTGGAGCATAGGTCTTCAACAAACATTTTCCAAGTCATTCTGTTTTTTGACATTTTTTAAGATCATTCCATGTCTTTCCCATCATCTTCATCTCTGCTTCTATTGTTCTTCTCCAAGAATTCCTTGGTCTTCCTCTTTGTCTTTTCCCATGGAGATTCCAAAAAAGGGCCTGTTGTGTAATACTCTCAGTTGGCTTCCGTAGTGTGTATCCTATCCTGCACCATCGTCTTCGCTGTATCTCTTTATCCACTGGTGTTTGACTGGTACATTTCCATAATTCTATGTTAGTGATTGTGTCCTGCCATTTCCATCCTTTTATTCTGCGTAAGCATCCATTAATGAAAGTTTGTATCTTCGTGATTGTCAATTTTGTTGTACTCCATGTTTCACAGCCATATAATAGGACCAACTTAACTTTTGAGTTGAAAATTTTTATTTTTGTATTTAACCTAATTTCTTTGGACTTCCATATGTTTCCCAGTGCAGCGAAAGCTCCTCTTGCTTGTGATATCCTTATTTTGGTCTCCTTTTCTGTTCCTCTCTCTTTATCTATATTACTGCCCAGATGTATGTAAGATTGTACGTCTAGTAGAGGTATTTCAGATGCAGGATAAAATGAGCATACTTGATGAGAGATCACAACAGCTAGGTCATCGTCATTGCACTCGAAAAAGTCAATAGGTGCTTAGATCCCCCTCCCCACACCCCTCAGCAAAAGTCCCGCAGTGTCCAGCGGCTGACGACTCCAGTTCTGTGTTGGTTGATAGTCTTCATTTACGACCACTAAGTTTCTCGTTTCTGGCTGTGCCCATCTTAACTCCCATCTCTTTCATCCGAAGGAGTGACGTGGATTCATACCTATCGAAAGCCTGTGCCCTTCCCACATCACGGAGGGCATTGATGATGTCTGCCCGATCCATTGATTGACCGTCCTCAACGAAAGCGTAGCTAGCCAACCTGTCCGCTCTTTCATTTCCCCGTACTCCCGCATGTCCATGGACGTAGACAAATGTGACCTTACATATTTGTGACCTCTGCAATGACTCTACCCATTGCCCGCGTAAAGAGCCCGCCACCGCTTTCTTATCATCCTCATGGAATCACTTATAGTATGCCGGCGTGGGTGTAGTCTTGTGACTCTAACCATTTGAATGCCCTGGTCACTGCCATCACCTCCATCATCACTCTACTCGTGGTCATAACGTATGCACCACTGTCTTCTTTGACTATTCTGCCTGCCGAGCGTGCTGTAAATGCCCATTCACTCCTTTGGTGTCGTATTACAGATCCGTCTGTATAGATGACTGCATCTTTCTCATCGGTGTTATCCCAGATGGGACCGTTGACCTCCGCATTGACCACGACTGAGTTCTCTTCCCTACATTTACTGCCGAATGTGACAACACACGAGAATGTCCCCCTGAATGACGTAGGCATCGGTAGCTACTCCTCGCCATCGTTGATATTGACAAGCCTACAGACCTCAGACCTGTTTGATGACATCTTCTGCTCTGCCCACCAATGATTTGCTTCTTTTTAGCCTGATACCTATCCCTGTATTGAGCTCATGATGCAATGGATGCTCTTTATCTGCACTTATCTTCAGGTATGCTCGTGCCCTCCAGCTCTTGATACTGTCATCCACGGTTGGAAAGTCAAAAAGATACCTCATTGCTACACAGGGAGTGTCCCTCGTACACCCCAAGATAATGCGCATAGCTTCCTTCTGTACTTTCTCCAGCCTGTCAATTTTTGTCTTACTGACATTAAGAATGGCCAACCATACTCGATTGGTGCGAGGACTTATCCCTGGAAAAGAAGGATAAGTAGCCTCTGCTCGATGTTGGTAGCTGCCATGACCTTCAAGGCGACTAATCCTTTGCGGGATTTTGTTACCACATTGTCGACGTGTTCTCTAAAAGACAGGCTGCCACCAAACTTAACTCCACGGTATGTCATTACCTTGTCCCTGGTGACCTCATCAGCTCCCATTCGTACCACCGGTGTTACCATTTAACGATATGATTGTAAAGGGAGAACCATGCATCTGATACTACACACCAGAAAGAGCCACTATCGAGTTCATGGTGAATGCGATTTCCTTTCTGTCTCTAGACGATTTCCCTTCTGTCTCTAGACGATTTCCCTTCTCTCTCTAGACGATCTCCCTTCTGTCTCTAGACGATTTCCTTCTCTCTCTAGACGATCTCCCTTCTGTCTCTAGACGATTTCCCTTCTGTCTCTAGACGATCTCCCTTCTGTCTCTAGACGATTTCCTTTCTGTCTCTAGACGATTTCCCTTCTGTCTCTAGACGATTTCCTTTCTGTCTCTAGACGATTTCCCATCTGTCTCTAGACGATTTCCCTTCTGTCTCTAGACGATTTCCCTTCTGTCTCTAGACGATTTCCCTTCTGTCTCTAGACGATTTCCCTTCTGTCTCTAGACGATTTCCCTTCTGTCTCTAGACGATTTCCCTTCTGTCTCTAGACGATTTCCCTTCTGTCTCTAGATGATTTCCCATCTGTCTCTAGACGATTTCCCTTCTGTCTCTAGACGATTTCCCTTCTCTCTCTAGACGATCTCCCTTCTGTCTCTAGACGATTTCCCTTCTGTCTCTAGACGATTTCCCTTCTGTCTCTAGACGATTTCCCTTCTGTTTCTAGACGATTTCCCTTCTGTTTCTAGACAATTTCCCTTCGGTCTCTAGACGATTTCCCTTCTGTCTCTAGACGATTTCCCTTCTGTCTCTAGACGATTTCCCTTCTGTCTCTTCCCTGTAGATATACCAGAATAAAGGTAAAGTACGAGACTTGAACCGGCGTCTTAGCACGCTAGTTTCCACCCATATGTGCTCGGCCGCCTATCCAGAAATGTTCGGATATTTCTGTATAGTGTCGCCTCAAGCATCGAAACTCAGATGCGAAGCAACATTCCTCACCTTCACAAGGTAAAATACCCTGCTACCCATTTCTGCCAACGGCTGGGTCGACCGTGGGGGTATTTTTTTTTCCCAACCACGAGTACAACTCACACTGCTCCCAGCGGGAATCGAACACGGGTTGTCCGAACGTCGGTAGTCCAGTCGGGTGGTTTTCCCAACTCGGCTACCGAGGCCCCCAGAATATCATCAGCAAAAGTCATAGTTCTTCCCCTCCCATCCAGCTGTTGTTGCGTGATCATTATTGTGTACACTTTAAATAAAACTGGCGACAATAGTGAATCTTGTGGCAACCCTGGACAAATGGATGTTGGCGTAGATACGGACATAAACTAGTGACGCAACGCATCCAAGCCCACCAAATGGGTGAATGCTAAGAAGAATAAGAAAACTACAATTGCCATCCAGAATGGAAGTGAGAATTTTGTGCGCCTCATGGGTTCTCTTGAGGTTTTACTTGAATGTCTTTTGTTAAGTGAAACCATGATGGCAGGATATTGAGTTGTCACACATTTGTTCCTGTCATACGAAATCCCTTGAGACAAGAAACATGCAAGCCGGTTACATTGATGGCAGGATATTGAGTTGTCACACATTTGTTCCTGTCATACGAAATCCCTTGAGACAAGAAACATGCAAGCCGGTTACATTGATGGCAGGATATTGAGTTGTCACACATTTGTTCCTGTCATACGAAATCCCTTGAGACAAGAAACATGCAAGCCGGTTACATTGATGGCAGGATATTGAGTTGTCACACATTTGTTCCTGTCATACGAAATCCCTTGAGAAGGACAAGAAACATGCAAGCCGGTTACATTGATGGCAGGATATTGAGTTGTCACACATTTGTTCCTGTGATACGAAATCCCTTGAGAAGGACAAGAAACATGCAAGCCGGTTACATTGATGGCAGGATATTGAGTTGTCACACATTTGTTCCTGTCATACGAAATCCCTTGAGACAAGAAACATGCAAGCCGGTTACATTGATGGCAGGATATTGAGTTGTCACACATTTGTTCCTGTGATACGAAATCCCTTGAGAAGGACAAGAAACATGCAAGCCGGTTACATTGATGGCAGGATATTGAGTTGTCACACATTTGTTCCTGTCATACGAAATCCCTTGAGAAGGACAAGAAACATGCAAGCCGGTTACATTGATGGCAGGATATTGAGTTGTCACACATTTGTTCCTGTCATACGAAATCCCTTGAGAAGGACAAGAAACATGCAAGCCGGTTACATTGATGGCAGGATATTGAGTTGTCACACATTTGTTCCTGTGATACGAAATCCCTTGAGAAGGACAAGAAACATGCAAGCCGGTACATTGATGGCAGGATATTGAGTTGTCACACATTTGTTCCTGTGATACGAAATCCCTTGAGAAGGACAAGAAACATGCAAGCCGGTTACATTGATGGCAGGATATTGAGTTGTCACACATTTGTTCCTGTGATACGAAATCCCTTGAGAAGGACAAGAAACATGCAAGCCGGTTACATTGATGGCAGGATATTGAGTTGTCACATTTGTTCCTGTCATACGAAATCCCTTGAGAAGGACAAGAAACATGCAAGCCGGTTACATTGATGGCAGGATATTGAGTTGTCACACATTTGTTCCTGTCATACGAAATCCCTTGAGAAGGACAAGAAACATGCAAGCCGGTTACATTGATGGCAGGATATTGAGTTGTCACACATTTGTTCCTGTGATACGAAATCCCTTGAGAAGGACAAGAAACATGCAAGCCGGTTACATTGATGGCAGGATATTGAGTTGTCACACATTTGTCCCTGTCATACGAAATCCCTTGAGACAAGAAACATGCAAGCCGGTTACATTGATGGCAGGATATTGAGTTGTCACACATTTGTTCCTGTCATACGAAATCCCTTGAGAAGTACAAGAAACATGCAAGCCGGTTACATTGATGGCAGGATATTGAGTTGTCACACATTTGTTCCTGTCATACGAAATCCCTTGAGAAGGACAAGAAACATGCAAGCCGGTTACATTGATGGCAGGATATTGAGTTGTCACACATTTGTTCCTGTGATACGAAATCCCTTGAGAAGGACAAGAAACATGCAAGCCGGTTACATTGATGGCAGGATATTGAGTTGTCACACATTTGTTCCTGTGATACGAAATCCCTTGAGAAGGACAAGAAACATGCAAGCCGGTTACATTGATGGCAGGATATTGAGTTGTCACACATTTGTTCCTGTCATACGAAATCCCTTGAGACAAGAAACATGCAAGCCGGTTACATTGATGGCAGGATATTGAGTTGTCACACATTTGTTCCTGTCATACGAAATCCCTTGAGACAAGAAACATGCAAGCCGGTTACATTGATGGCAGGATATTGAGTTGTCACACATTTGTTCCTGTCATACGAAATCCCTTGAGAAGGACAAGAAACATGCAAGCCGGTTACATTGATGGCAGGATATTGAGTTGTCACACATTTGTTCCTGTGATACGAAATCCCTTGAGAAAGACAAGAAACATGCAAGCCGGTTACATTGATGGCAGGATATTGAGTTGTCACACATTTGTTCCTGTGATACGAAATCCCTTGAGAAGGACAAGAAACATGCAAGCCGGTTACATTGATGGCAGGATATTGAGTTGTCACACATTTGTCCTGTCATACGAAATCCCTTGAGACAAGAAACATGCAAGCCGGTTACATTGATGGCAGGATATTGAGTTGTCACACATTTGTTCCTGTCATACGAAATCCCTTGAGAAGTACAAGAAACATGCAAGCCGGTTACATTGATGGCAGGATATTGAGTTGTCACACATTTGTTCCTGTCATACGAAATCCCTTGAGAAGGACAAGAAACATGCAAGCCGGTTACATTGATGGCAGGATATTGAGTTGTCACACATTTGTTCCTGTGATACGAAATCCCTTGAGAAGGACAAGAAACATGCAAGCCGGTTACATTGATGGCAGGATATTGAGTTGTCACACATTTGTTCCTGTGATACGAAATCCCTTGAGAAGGACAAGAAACATGCAAGCCGGTTACATTGATGGCAGGATATTGAGTTGTCACACATTTGTTCCTGTCATACGAAATCCCTTGAGACAAGAAACATGCAAGCCGGTTACATTGATGGCAGGATATTGAGTTGTCACACATTTGTTCCTGTCATACGAAATCCCTTGAGACAAGAAACATGCAAGCCGGTTACATTGATGGCAGGATATTGAGTTGTCACACATTTGTTCCTGTCATACGAAATCCCTTGAGAAGGACAAGAAACATGCAAGCCGGTTACATTGATGGCAGGATATTGAGTTGTCACACATTTGTTCCTGTGATACGAAATCCCTTGAGAAGGACAAGAAACATGCAAGCCGGTTACATTGATGGCAGGATATTGAGTTGTCACACATTTGTTCCTGTGATACGAAATCCCTTGAGAAGGACAAGAAACATGCAAGCCGGTTACATTGATGGCAGGATATTGAGTTGTCACACATTTGTTCCTGTGATACGAAATCCCGTGAGAAGGACAAGAAACATACAAGCTGGTTACACTGATGGCAGGATATTGAGTTGTCACACATTTGTTCCTGTGATACGAAATCCCTTGAGAAGGACAAGAAACATGCAAGCCGGTTACATTGATGGCAGGATATTGAGTTGTCACACATTTGTTCCTGTGATACGAAATCCCTTGAGAAGGACAAGAAACATGCAAGCCGGTTACATTGATGGCAGGATATTGAGTTGCCACACATTTGTTCCTGTGATACGAAATCCCTTGAGAAGGACAAGAAACATGCAAGCCGGTTACATTGATGGCAGGATATTGAGTTGTCACACATTTGTTCCTGTGATACGAAATCCCTTGAGAAGGACAAGAAACATGCAAGCCGGTTACATTGATGGCAGGATATTGAGTTGTCACACATTTGTTCCTGTGATACGAAATCCCTTGAGAAGGACAAGAAACATGCAAGCCGGTTACATTGATGGCAGGATATTGAGTTGTCACACATTTGTTCCTGTGATACGAAATCCCTTGAGAAGGACAAGAAACATGCAAGCCGGTTACATTGATGGCAGGATATTGAGTTGTCACACATTTGTTCCTGTGATACGAAATCCCTTGAGAAGGACAAGAAACATGCAAGCCGGTTACATTGATGGCAGGATATTGAGTTGTCACACATTTGTTCCTGTGATACGAAATCCCTTGAGAAGGACAAGAAACATGCAAGCCGGTTACATTGATGGCAGGATATTGAGTTGTCACACATTTGTTCCTGTCATACGAAATCCCTTGAGAAGGACAAGAAACATGCAAGCCGGTTACATTGATGGCAGGATATTGAGTTGTCACACATTTGTTCCTGTGATACGAAATCCCTTGAGAAGGACAAGAAACATGCAAGCCGGTTACATTGATGGCAGGATATTGAGTTGTCACACATTTGTTCCTGTGATACGAAATCCCTTGAGAAGGACAAGAAACATGCAAGCCGGTTACATTGATGGCAGGATATTGAGTTGTCACACATTTGTTCCTGTCATACGAAATCCCTTGAGAAGGACAAGAAACATGCAAGCCGGTTACATTGATGGCAGGATATTGAGTTGTCACACATTTGTTCCTGTCATACGAAATCCCTTGAGAAGGACAAGAAACATGCAAGCCGGTTACATTGATGGCAGGATATTGAGTTGTCACACATTTGTTCCTGTGATACGAAATCCCTTGAGAAGGACAAGAAACATGCAAGCCGGTTACATTGATGGCAGGATATTGAGTTGTCACACATTTGTCCCTGTCATACGAAATCCCTTGAGACAAGAAACATGCAAGCCGGTTACATTGATGGCAGGATATTGAGTTGTCACACATTTGTTCCTGTCATACGAAATCCCTTGAGAAGTACAAGAAACATGCAAGCCGGTTACATTGATGGCAGGATATTGAGTTGTCACACATTTGTTCCTGTCATACGAAATCCCTTGAGAAGGACAAGAAACATGCAAGCCGGTTACATTGATGGCAGGATATTGAGTTGTCACACATTTGTTCCTGTGATACGAAATCCCTTGAGAAGGACAAGAAACATGCAAGCCGGTTACATTGATGGCAGGATATTGAGTTGTCACACATTTGTTCCTGTGATACGAAATCCCTTGAGAAGGACAAGAAACATGCAAGCCGGTTACATTGATGGCAGGATATTGAGTTGTCACACATTTGTTCCTGTGATACGAAATCCCTTGAGAAGGACAAGAAACATGCAAGCCGGTTACATTGATGGCAGGATATTGAGTTGTCACACATTTGTTCCTGTCATACGAAATCCCTTGAGAAGGACAAGAAACATGCAAGCCGGTTACATTGATGGCAGGATATTGAGTTGTCACACATTTGTTCCTGTGATACGAAATCCCTTGAGAAGGACAAGAAACATGCAAGCCGGTTACATTGATGGCAGGATATTGAGTTGTCACACATTTGTTCCTGTGATACGAAATCCCTTGAGAAGGACAAGAAACATGCAAGCCGGTTACATTGATGGCAGGATATTGAGTTGTCACACATTTGTTCCTGTGATACGAAATCCCTTGAGAAGGACAAGAAACATGCAAGCCGGTTACATTGATGGCAGGATATTGAGTTGTCACACATTTGTTCCTGTGATACGAAATCCCTTGAGAAGGACAAGAAACATGCAAGCCGGTTACATTGATGGCAGGATATTGAGTTGTCACACATTTGTTCCTGTGATACGAAATCCCTTGAGAAGGACAAGAAACATGCAAGCCGGTTACATTGATGGCAGGATATTGAGTTGTCACACATTTGTTCCTGTGATACGAAATCCCTTGAGAAGGACAAGAAACATGCAAGCCGGTTACATTGATGGCAGGATATTGAGTTGTCACACATTTGTTCCTGTCATACGAAATCCCTTGAGAAGGACAAGCAACATGCAAGCCGGTTACATTGATGGCAGGATATTGAGTTGTCACACATTTGTTCCTGTGATACGAAATCCCTTGAGAAGGACAAGAAACATGCAAGCCGGTTACATTGATGGCAGGATATTGAGTTGTCACACATTTGTTCCTGTGATACGAAATCCCTTGAGACAAGAAACATGCAAGCCGGTTACATTGATGGCAGGATATTGAGTTGTCACACATTTGTTCCTGTCATACGAAATCCCTTGAGAAGGACAAGAAACATGCAAGCCGGTTACATTGATGGCAGGATATTGAGTTGTCACACATTTGTTCCTGTCATACGAAATCCCTTGAGAAGGACAAGAAACATGCAAGCCGGTTACATTGATGGCAGGATATTGAGTTGTCACACATTTGTTCCTGTCATACGAAATCCCTTGAGAAGGACAAGAAACATGCAAGCCGGTTACATTGATGGCAGGATATTGAGTTGTCACACATTTGTTCCTGTCATACGAAATCCCTTGAGACAAGAAACATGCAAGCCGGTTACATTGATGGCAGGATATTGAGTTGTCACACATTTGTTCCTGTGATACGAAATCCCTTGAGACAAGAAACATGCAAGCCGGTTACATTGATGGCAGGATATTGAGTTGTCACACATTTGTTCCTGTGATACGAAATCCCTTGAGAAGGACAAGAAACATGCAAGCCGGTTACATTGATGGCAGGATATTGAGTTGTCACACATTTGTTCCTGTGATACGAAATCCCTTGAGAAGGACAAGAAACATGCAAGCCGGTTACATTGATGGCAGGATATTGAGTTGTCACACATTTGTTCCTGTGATACGAAATCCCTTGAGAAAGACAAGAAACATGCAAGCCGGTTACATTGATGGCAGGATATTGAGTTGTCACACATTTGTTCCTGTGATACGAAATCCCTTGAGAAGGACAAGAAACATGCAAGCCGGTTACATTGATGGCAGGATATTGAGTTGTCACACATTTGTTCCTGTGATACGAAATCCCTTGAGAAGGACAAGAAACATGCAAGCCGGTTACATTGATGGCAGGATATTGAGTTGTCACACATTTGTTCCTGTGATACGAAATCCCTTGAGAAGGACAAGAAACATGCAAGCCGGTTACATTGATGGCAGGATATTGAGTTGTCACACATTTGTTCCTGTGATACGAAATCCCTTGAGAAGGACAAGAAACATGCAAGCCGGTTACATTGATGGCAGGATATTGAGTTGTCATACATTTGTTCCTGTGATACGAAATCCCTTGAGAAGGACAAGAAACATGCAAGCCGGTTACATTGATGGCAGGATATTGAGTTGTCACACATTTGTTCCTGTGATACGAAATCCCTTGAGAAGGACAAGAAACATGCAAGCCGGTTACATTGATGGCAGGATATTGAGTTGTCACACATTTGTTCCTGTGATACGAAATCCCTTGAGAAGGACAAGAAACATGCAAGCCGGTTACATTGATGGCAGGATATTGAGTTGTCACACATTTGTTCCTGTGATACGAAATCCCTTGAGAAGGACAAGAAACATGCAAGCCGGTTACATTGATGGCAGGATATTGAGTTGTCACACATTTGTTCCTGTGATACGAAATCCCTTGAGAAGGACAAGAAACATGCAAGCCGGTTACATTGATGGCAGGATATTGAGTTGTCACACATTTGTTCCTGTGATACGAAATCCCTTGAGAAGGACAAGAAACATGCAAGCCGGTTACATTGATGGCAGGATATTGAGTTGTCACACATTTGTTCCTGTCATACGAAATCCCTTGAGAAGGACAAGAAACATGCAAGCCGGTTACATTGATGGCAGGATATTGAGTTGTCACACATTTGTTCCTGTGATACGAAATCCCTTGAGAAGGACAAGAAACATGCAAGCCGGTTACATTGATGGCAGGATATTGAGTTGTCACACATTTGTTCCTGTGATACGAAATCCCTTGAGAAGGACAAGAAACATGCAAGCCGGTTACATTGATGGCAGGATATTGAGTTGTCACACATTTGTTCCTGTGATACGAAATCCCTTGAGAAGGACAAGAAACATGCAAGCCGGTTACATTGATGGCAGGATATTGAGTTGTCACACATTTGTTCCTGTGATACGAAATCCCTTGAGAAGGACAAGAAACATGCAAGCCGGTTACATTGATGGCAGGATATTGAGTTGTCACACATTTGTTCCTGTCATACGAAATCCCTTGAGAAGGACAAGAAACATGCAAGCCGGTTACATTGATGGCAGGATATTGAGTTGTCACACATTTGTTCCTGTGATACGAAATCCCTTGAGAAGGACAAGAAACATGCAATTCGGTTACATTGATGGCAGGATATTGAGTTGTCACACATTTGTTCCTGTGATACGAAATCCCTTGAGAAGGACAAGAAACATGCAATTCGGTTACATTGCAACATCTCAACATAGCCTCAGACAATGTAAGTAAAGGCTACACCCAACTACTGGCTCCCTATATAAGTTACCTCCAAGCCTTGCTATGCGTATGGAGAATATGGCGTAAGTTGCCATATTTTTCTATGACCACGGAATATTTTTGGGTCATGTGATCAGTATCACGCCTGGCCTACTTTACTTTCCATAAAAATTTCTGGTACCCATTTTCAGAGGTTGGGTGAACCCCTGAGCCTTTTCGGTCCGAAAAAATCCAACCTTTTCAGGGGACCGAACCCAGACCCTTCTGATCAATATGCGAGTACACTATCCACTCAGCCACCGAGGCGAGCACACTATCCACTCAGCCACCGCTCTCAGTCAAAGCCTTGTGGTGAGATACTTTATGAAGTGAAGTCAATCAATAGATTATAAATAGTTGTTAAAAATAAAAATTAAATATTATATGTACTTGTACACTTTTGTTTACTTTGACATACAGTCTCCCTCTATTTCTCAACATAATTTCCATCAACATGGAAGCACTTATTGGTGATTAAATTCCTGAGTCATGGCATTCCTTCGTCTGCTCTCTAAGCCCAGATTTTAGTTCATGTTATGTGTGCCCACGGTGAGCACACTATTAGGAAATTCAAACGATCATCCATTAAGCTGAAGCTAAACCATGATAATAACATATTGCAGTTGCGTCACTGTCTATCGTTACTCGTCTACTATATTTAATCATCTCCAGAACCCGCCGCACAGACGCTTCTACTGCAGTTGCTACACTGTCTATCGTTACTCGTCTACTATATTTAATCATCTCCAGAACCCGCCGCATAGACGCTTCTACTGCAGTTGCTACACTGTCTATCGTTACTCGTCTACTATATCTAATCATCTCTAGAATCCGCCGCACAGACGCTTCTGTTGTTGCAGTTGCTACACTGTCTATCGTTACTCGTGTACTATATCTAATCATCTCCAGAACCCGCCGCACAGACGCTTCTACTGCAGTTGCGCCACTGTCTGTCGTTACTCGTCTACTATCTCTAATCATCTCTAGAATCCGCCGCACAGACGCTTCTGTTGTTGCAGTTGCTATACTGTCTATCGTTACTCGTGTACTATATCTAATCATCTCCAGAACCCGCCGCATAGACGCTTCTACTGCAGTTGCTACACTGTCTGTCGTTACTCGTCTACTATCTCTAATCATCTCTAGAATCCGCCGCACAGACGCTTCTGTTGTTGCAGTTGCTACACTGTCTATCAGTACTCGTGTACTATATCTAATCATCTCCAGAACCCGCCGCATAGACGCTTCTACTGCAGTTGCTACACTGTCTGTCGTTACTCGTCAACTATTTCTAATCATCTCTAGAATCCGCCGCACAGACGCTTCTGTTGTTGCAGTTGCTACACTGTCTATCGTTACACGTGTACTATATCTAATCATCTACAGAACCCGCCGCACAGACGCTTCTACTGCAGTTGCTACACTGTCTATCGTTACTCGTCTACTATATCTAATCATCTCCAGAACCCGCCGCACAGACGCTTCTACTGCAGTTGCGCCACTGTCTATCGTTACTCGTCTACTATATCTAATCATCTCCAGAACCCGCCGCACAGACGCTTCTACTGCAGTTGCTACACTGTCTGTCGTTACTCGTGTACTATATCTAATCATCTTCAGAACCCGCCGCACAGACGCTTCTACTGCAGTTGCTACACTGTATGTCGTTACTCGTGTACTATATCTAATCATCTCCAGAACCCGCCGCACAGACGCTTCTACTGCAGTTGCTACACTGTCTGTCGTTACTCGTGTACTATATCTAATCATCTTCAGAACCCGCCGCACAGACGCTTCTACTGCAGTTGCTACACTGTATGTCGTTACTCGTGTACTATATCTAATCGTCACCAGAACCCGCCTCACAGACGTTTCTGTTGCAACCTGAACAGAACGTTAAGATACCTCATCAGCAAAAAGAATAAAAATAAGTTGGATGCTGCTCTCGACAAATAACACCTTTAGAAACCATCAGTTAAATTTCCAAAAACCGGATCACGTTATGACTTACTATGTGACCTCTCCACAAATGATGGTGTCCTGTCTTCTTCTTAGTAAAGTGGCTACGTATAATTTTATATTTATTTGTCCACTTAAAATAGAAGACTTGGGAATTATATTTCTTGCTCATAACGCCAGTACGCGCTTGTTGATAACGTGAGTGTGGGTTTTAATACCATATTGAAGCTCTTCAGTTGAACCAGGCGGAGAAACAAGATTAGGTATCTGGCAAACTGAGTTGATCAAAGTAAAAGCACATGAGGTATGAGCATGGTAGCTTATATAACAGAATTGTGTAGACTAGCGAAGTATGTACACAGTTTGTGAAGTTTTTTGTGGCTTATTTTTTCACAGTTTTGGAAATCCAGTCCCAAATCTAACCTCCCTTATTCGTCATTATGTTTACGCAGAATAAAAGGATGGAAATTGCAGGACAGAATCACTAACATAGAATTATGGAAATGTACTAGTCAAATACCAGTGGATAAATAGATACAGCGAAGACGATGGCGCTGGATAGGACACATACTGCGGAAGCCAAATGAGAGTATTACACAACAGGCCCTTTTTTGGAATCCCCAGTGGGAAACGACAAAGAGGAAGACAAAGAAATTCTTGGAGAAGACAGATAGAAGCAAAGATAAAGATGATGGGGAAGACATGGTATGATCTTACAAGAATGGCAAAAAACAGAACGACTTGGAAAAGGTTTGTTGAAGACCTATGCTCCACAGGAAGCTGAAAGTGTTTGTTGAAGACCTATGCTCCACAGGTAGCTGAAAGTGTTTGTTGAAGTCCTATGCTCCACAGGGAGTTGAAAGTGTTTGTTGAATATCTATGCTCTACAGGGAGTTGAAAGTGTTTGCTGAAAATCTATGCTCCACAGGGAGCTGAAAGTGTTTGTTGAAGATCTATGCTCCACAGCTAGTTGAAAGTGTTTGTTGAAGATCTATGCTTCACAGGGAGCTGAAAGTGTTTCTTGAAGATCTATGCTCCACAGGGAGCTGAAAGTGTTTGTTGAAGACCTATGCTCCACAAGGAGCTGAAAGTGTTTGTTGAAGACCTATGCTCTACAGGGACCTGAAAGTGTTTGTTGAAGACCTATGCTCCACAGGGAGCTGAAAGTGTTTGTTGAAGACCTATGCTCTACAGGGAGCTGAAAGTGTTTGTTGAAGACCTGTGCTCCATAGGGAGCTGAAAGTGTTTGTTGAAGACCTATGCTTCACAGGGAGCTGAAAGTGTTTGTTAAAGATCTATGCTCCACAGGATGCTGAAAGTATTTGTTGAAGACCTGTGCTCCACGGGGAGCTGAAAGTGTTTGTTGAAAATGTATGCACCACAGGGAGCTGAAAGTGTTTGTTGAAGATCTATGCTTCACAAGGAGCTGAAAGTGTTTGTTGAAGTTCTATGATTTACATAGAGTTGAAAGTGTTTGTTGAAGACCTGTGCTCCACAGGGAGCTGAAAGTGTTTGTTGAAGACCTGTGCTCCACAGGGAGCTGAAAGTGTTTGTTGAAGACATATGCGCCACAGGGAGCTGAAAGTGTTTGTTGAAACCCTGTGCTCCTTAGGGAGCTGAAAGTGTTTGTTAAAGATCTATGCTCCACAGGGAGCTGAAAGTGTTTGTTGAAGATCTATGCTCCACAGGGAGCTGAAAGTGTTTGTTGAAGACGTATGCTCCACAGGGGGCTGAAAGTGTTTGTGAAGACCTGTACTCCACAGGGAGCTGAAAGTGTTTGTTGAATATATATGCTCCACAGGGAGCTGAAAGTGTTTGTTGAAGATCTATGCTCCACAGGGAGCTGAAAGTGTTTGTTGAAGATCTATGCTCCACTGGTAGCTGAAAGGTAGAAGAAGAATAATAATTAGTCATTTACTTGTCTTGTCTGGTTAGATACATCTCCTCTCTTATTTACCTCCCTTTCGACCCCGACTATCTCTCTCTATTTATATACATAGATATACATATATAATGTAACATTATAAATATATAGTGTGTACACACATTAAAACTCATTATTTAAAAGGAATGACAGTTCGTGTATTTCTAAAAAGTAGACAGTATCAATAAACTCTTTAATATTTCCCTATTTTGTTTTAGTACCATCTCATTGTGTGTCTATTCTATTTTTAGTACCATCTCATTGTGTGTCTATTCTATTTTTAGTACCATCTCATTGTGTGTCTATTCTATTTTTAGTACCATCTCATTGTGTGTCTATTCTATTTTTAGTACCATCTCATTGTGTACCAATTTTATTTTAGCACCATCCCGTTGTGTATCAATTCTATTTTTAGCACCGTCTCTTTGTGTATCTATTCTATTTTAGTACCACCCCATTGTGTATCTATTCTATTTTAGTACCACCCCATTGTGTATCAATTCTATTTTAGTACCATCCCAGTGTGCACCTATTTTATTTATAAGTGCCATCTCATTAGTGTTTCTATTCTATTTTTAGTGCCATCTCATTGTGTTTCTATTCTATTTTTAGTGTCATCCCATTGAGTATCAATCCTACTTTTAGTGCCATCCCATTGTGTATCAATCCTACTTTTAGTGCCATCCCATTGTGTATCTATTCTATTTTTAGTACCATCTCAACGTGTTCCTGGATACTGACACGAAGTTGCCTAACAAACTGTAAGTCTATTCCCCATCTCCCAAAAATGATGTCACTTGTATAAAACTACAATCATGTGCCAGCGACTTTACATGTTGACTAATAACATTCATTCTGTAAATTGTTCAGATTATAACAACTACTATTTGGCCAAACAGTTTTTCTTTACAAAACACGAGAAGAGGTCTGCAAAAGAGTTGATTTCAACGTTCACTTTGTGCAATCCATTGAGTTTCCAGGTTATGTGATGTTTCAACATGTGGCCAAATTCCCTTTCTTTGTCTTTATGAATTTGAAAGTGATCAAAACACAATAACATGTGACACAATACCAGCAATGGAGCTGCTCAGTGGTTAGTAAACCACTACAAAGAACAAGAGGTGGGTTCGATCCAGATCGATGGCTTCCGAGTTCACCCAGCCTTAAATGGGTACCGGATATTTTTTATGGGAAAGTAAAGCAGCACGGGAGGTATACTGACCCCATTATCCCAAAAACCATGTGCCGAAGGTCTGTAAAAATGATGGTCACTAACACCATATTCCCCACTTGGCGTGACACTTTACTTTTTATTTTCTTTTGTCTTTATGAGCTTCAAAAAGTGTTGATATCTCAGGGAATGGTCGTGTTCACATTGTTTTGTTAAATTGTTCTTGTACATGGTGAAGATGAAAAGACTGTTTCAGTAATTATTCAATTGAACATAACGATTCACCCATTGTGGATTAATAGTTACGACATAACGTCAATTTATAGGCTACAACTGTCTATCTTCTTTACGTCACATAGTACCATTGCTGGTGTATGACGGGGGGCAACGATAGAACCAGAGGGATAAAGGCCGCTTGGTCAAGCAGTCGCCACGACGTGTGAGACTCAGGATTTTTATTTCACCCCCGATAGAAAAAAATCTTTAAAATTTATAGGCAAATAATCTTTATGGTGACAATTATGTTGTATTGTTATGTTACGCATGTAGCCCAGTGTATCCGATTTAATATGTTTATGCCCGGCTTTTCCTGGTCCTATCCCTTTGACCAGCCCAGCTTGGGTGATCCCTTAGTAGCATTGCTTCCACTAGAGCATCTCTTGGGGATATGGGGACACAACCTCCTCTACCGCTGTGATGGAGACACGTTAGAGGAGCCAAACTGTACAGGTGCTCTACTGGTAATGTTTTAATGCATGATACATAATTTTATAGTAGAACATCTAATGTTGCATGGTGTCAGATCTGATCGGTCATGGCTGACGCCGTCAGAGCTGGTTCATCGTGTCAGATCTGATCGGTCATGGCTGACGCCGTCACAGCTGGCTCATGCCATTACATCATGTATTCTTCTGCTTCTTATTATTATTCTTTCCTTCCTCATCTGCCTTTCAGCGTCGAGGGGAGATATAATTTTCCGGTGTTTTGCTCTTCTGTTCGCCTCTGCTGCTGTTATGTTTCATAGTGCTTCTAATATTCCATCCATCTATCTTTTACGTGGTCGACTATTGCGTCTGGTATTCTCACAACATTTGCTGAAGGTTGGTTGTGTTGTGTTTTGATCTTTCTGCCTTGTCACGTGACCAAACCATTTTATCCGTTGTTTCTTTATATATTTTATGGCGGGGGCTATTCCTATCTTTTTTCACAATCCTTCATGTATGATGTCATATATCAATATTCTCACAAATAAAACATACAAAAAGAGCAATCAAAGCATATGAACACAAACGCTATCAGCAGCTATCTCTTATCTTTAACAAAGCAAGTTAAGAAACAAACTGCATGTTTTGTACACACTCAAAGGACTGAAATCTCAAATATGTCAAGTCTTGACCCGCTGACAAGCTATGAACCCAGCGCTGAATTATGGCGAATACAAGTGTGTGCATGCAGCCATGAAAGACAAGTGATGTACATTTTCTGGTTATGACCTTGAATGCTATTCGCGCAAGTATGCAGATTGTTGTCTGAAACGAAGCGATAAATGCTAAGCTATCTGAGCATATTAAATTATATTTTATTTAAATATTTTGATAAGTTGAGTTAGAAATTGAAAGCAGGCATTTTAATTTGGCTTGCGATGAGTGTTATTTAAGCGCAGCTTCCCTAGCACACCCTGAATGCTCACCACTGAAATGCAAATGACAATCCGCACACTTCGGCGCAAATCATTCTTCATGGAAGACAAGCAGCACTCATTAAACAACAAGATGGACGTCTGGCAACACCAGGGCTGAAAGTGGTCAGAGACTCATAGCTGACCGATTGAGCTAGGATCAGCGACAACCGATCCCGCTGTGGCTGTGGTAACTGGTTGACCAATCTGATCGAGCGTATGGGGACCGAGCTAGAAGGCAACCCGAAATCCCAAATTGCCTGCTCAAGTCGAAGATGCTGTGCCTAAAGACAAAATAAAATGTCGCCACTCGTCGTTAAATCACAGTACAGCGCATTTATGCCCACTTGTTGTCTTTATAAGGGCCGACAATAAATAGTGGTACTAGGATGAACGCAGAAGAGGCGCAAGAACTAGCAAGACATTTGCTGCAAAGACAGATCGGAAGAGTCAATTTCCAGAAGTTGTCATTTTTCCCACCCAGCTT
This sequence comes from Megaustenia siamemsis, assembly GCA_032433765.1. Taxonomy (NCBI): domain Eukaryota; kingdom Metazoa; phylum Mollusca; class Gastropoda; order Stylommatophora; family Ariophantidae; genus Megaustenia; species Megaustenia siamemsis. Next base: position 18,812,956 of record JAVIAB010000156.1, on the reverse strand, counting down.
CTAAAAAAATTGTACCAATGATGTTTGCAAAAATAACGCGGCCTGGAGTGATACTGACCATATATTCCTTAAACCGTTTTATTGTTCGTTAGAAAATATGGGCTCTAATCCTATATTCTCTATGCGTCTTAATGCGTTGATTCTTTCTTCTTGCTTCATTTCTTCTTGTACCAGTTCGAGTGTCAAGAAAGATACAAAGTTCCAGTTCTCGCCCTTTTAGCAGCTTCAATCATTGTCAATTGATGTTGTTGTAGTGCTTCTTTGAAGTTGTCTGTCCTTCTTACTCTGGGTCTGCCTCTTGCTTTTCTCCCTTCTCATCTTTTAATATATGCTTTGTATGGTATGGGAGACAGAAGAAATAGTAGCAACAAAAGACTCCACCGCAGTGCACAATAAAGACAAGTGGAACAATATTAAAACAGGTAAATGAATTTAAATATCTGAGAATAATGTTAACCACAGATGGTAGATGTACAACAGAGGCGAGATGCATAATATCTCAAGCACGAGCAGCTTTCGGGGGGAAAAAATGAGGAAGACACTGTACAATCCATTTTTGACAATAGAAACAAGAAAGAAGACTTCTTAAATGTTACGCAGAGCCAGACTTAACATATGGATGCGAATCATGGACAATAGGACAATAGACAAGAAAATAATTGGAGTCTGTAGAAATGTGGTTTTACAGAAGAATGTTGAGAGTACCATGGACAGCTAAGAAGAGTAATGAAAGCGTTCTGAGAGAGGTCAAAACAAAAAGAGAGCTAATTTCCAATATTAGGAAGAAACAAGCATCATGTTTTGGCCATGTAATGAGAAGAGAACAACTGGAAATATTTTAACAACTGGAAAACTTGAAGGACGAAGAGACATAGGGAAGTAAAGAGAAAAATTAACAGACAGCTTAAGAGAATGGCTTGGCAGAAGATCAACAATATAAATAATAAATAGCTGTCGAGATCGAAAGTTGTGGAGAGACATAATCACCTACGCCAGCAGGCCCGGTACTTGATGATGATGATGATGGTTATATAAAATGTAATATAGAATTGTAATATTAAAATAATTTAGAATAAGACAGTTGAAGTTAGTAAGAAAACATTATTTTAATATCTCCCAAGTAAAGAGTACAAAATATTTCACTCACATTTAAATGTGGCAATATTTTAAACATCATTTCTACAAATCTGTATTCTGCTCCATGCTGTTATCACAATAGATAAGAAAATAAAATATCCTTGCGGTGCCAACATTTTGGAACCACTTTCAGATAATATCACTTCATTATGAATGAGAAAAAAGTTGAGCAATTGGACCGTCTTCAAGCGAAAAAAAAGTTATATGTATCCTCATCATCATGTGCCATACCGGTTGGCGTTCTTCTTCTTCTTCCTCTTTCCTTCCTCATTTGCCTTTCAGCGTTGAGGGGAGATATAATTTGCGGTGTTTTGCTCTTCTGTTCGCCTCTGCTGCTGTTATGTTTCATAGTGCTTCTAATATTCTATCGACCCATCTTTTTAGTGGTCGACCCTTTGGTCTGGTGTTCTCACAACGTTTGTTTAAAGCTCGTTGTGTTGTGTTTTGTTTTTTCTGCCTTGCCAAACCATTGTATCTGTTGTTTCCTTATATGTTCTATGGCGAGGGCTATTCCTAGCTTTTTTTTTTTTTTAACCGGGTACCGGTTGACGTAAGCGATCATATCCTTCGACAGTCTTCTATCTACCGTGCATCGTATCAGTTCTGCTGTTGACTATTTTCCGTGCCATGATATCAAGCTATCTAGTATTCTCTCTCTTTTTCGTCCGCGATCTCTTTTTCCTTGTATCTTACCGCTTGTAACCAAGTATTCCAAATATTTTCCTCGTCTCATGATGTGCCCGAAAAATGTTGATTGTTTCTTTATGATGATTTTAAAGAGCTCCCTTTTTTTTGTTGGCCTCTGATAATTTCCTCATTTATCTTTTTTGCTATCCAGGGATCTTTCTGAGAAATCCCTTATATCGTCATTTCATTTGTTGGTGTATATATATATATATATATATATATATATATATATATATATATATATATATATATATATATATATATAGAGAGAGAGAGAGAGAGAGAGAGAGAGAATTATAAATAAAGCGCAAAAATTATACTGATTCATATTTTTTAAAAGCTTATGCTTTTTTTGTGTGAGATGAGCGAGTTGACATCAAGCCGTCCTTTTTTCTTGCTACATTAAATCTTTTGTGCACATTTTTCTTGCTACATTAAATCTTTTGTGCGCATTTTTTTTTCTTGCTACATTAAATCTTTTGTGCACAGTTTTCTTGCTACATTAAATATTTTGTGCGCATTTTTCTTGCTACATTAAATATTTTGTGCACATTTTTCTTGCTACATTAAATCTTTTGTGCACATTTTTTTTGCTACATTAAATCTTTTGTGCACATTTTTCTTGCTACAATAAATATTTTGTACACATTTTTCTTGCTACATTAAATAATTTGTGCACATTTTTCTTGCTACATTAAATCTTTTGTGCACATTTTTCTTGCTACATTAAATATTTTGTGCACATTTTTCTTGCTACTTTAAATCTTTTGTGCACATTTTTCTTGCTACATTAAATCTTTTGTGCACAGTTTTCTTGCTACATTAAATATTTTGTGCACATTTTTCTTGCTACATTAAATATTTTGTGCACATTTTTCTTGCTACATTAAATCTTTTGTGCACATTTTTTTTGCTACATTAAATCTTTTGTGCACATTTTTCTTGCTACATTAAATCTCTTGTACACATTTCCTGCTACATTAAATCTCTTGTACACATTTCTTGCTACATTAAATCTCTTGTACAGATTTCTTGCTACATTAAATCTCCAGTACACATTTTTGTTACATTAAAAATCGTGTACACATTTCTTTGTTACACTAAATCTCTTGTACACATTTTTTAGCTATATTAAATCTATTGTACACATTTTCAGTTGCTGGGTGTATAACGTAGCCGTGTCGTTTTTTGAGGGGTGGGGGATGGAGGGAGATACGATTGTTATCAACTGTACCCGGACACGAGTAGTCATAATGCCATCACTTTAATCACTCTGGCTCTGGCTTCTGATACCAAAGTTTGTCCCCCCCCCCCGAAACCTCTCCTTACCGTATGGACAAGTAGAAGTGGCTACAGCAACAGAGAGCGTAGCGCTGAAAGCAGTCGGTGACTCATAGCTGACTGCTCGTGTCACAATCAATAAGCCAGAGCTGATCAAGTACCAAATGAAAGAAAAACAGCATGACATCTATGTCAATAAAGAGCTATTTACGAGCTATTGAAGCGAATCATGGACAGTATGCAAACAAATGAAAAGACAATTAGAGGCCACATAGATTTTATTTCTCAAAATAATGTTAAGAGTTCCTTGAGCGGCTAAAAAGATCAACGAGGAACATTTCAGAGACCAACACAAAAGGGAACTCTATAAAGCATTAAAATGTCCCTGGCACATTTTAATTAGAGGAAACTTGAAATACTTAGTTACATCTGGCAAAATATGGAGTAAGAGAGATCGCGGACGACATAGATAGAAGACACTGGATAGCTTGGTGTCATGGCATGGAAAACAGTCAACAACAGAACTGATACGATGCACTGTGGATAAAAATGGGAGCCGCGATAGCTCAGTGGTTAGTGAACTGGACTACAAAGGACAATAGGTAGGGTTCGATCCAAACCGACGGCTTCCGGGTTTACCCAGCCTTAAATGGGTACCGGATTTTTAATGGGAAAATAAAGCGGCACTGGCGTAATACCGACCACGTTACCCCAAAAATCACGTGCCGAAGGACTGTAAAATTTATGGTCACTAAACCATATTCAAATCAAATGTACTATCAACCCTTACGTATGCGTGTGAAAGCTGGAAAACAACAAGAGATATAGAAACAAAGTTGAACGCATTCGAAAATAAATGTCTAAGGAAAATACTTGGTATAGAATGGAACGAATTCAAAACAAACGAGGAAATTAGAGAAATCGCCAATCAACCACTAATATCTTCAGTAATAAAGAAAAGACGATGGTCATACGTTGGACATGTGATGAGAAGAGATAATAATCGAATATCAAAGCAAGCCCTCATATGGGAAACAACAGGTAAAAGAAAAAGAGGAAGACCCAGGGAGACACTGAGAAGAACATTGATGAGAGAGGCAAGAGCAGCAGGAATCGGCTCCCTCAATGAGATAGAACTGCTTGCACAGAACAGAGACAGATGGCGAGATTTGATAAAATATCTTTAAAAGAAAACTGCTAGAACAAAAATTCATATAGGAGAAGGTGTATCTTGGTCTACGCCCTATGGGCCGGTTACGGCTCGAAAGGTCAATAGATAGATAGATAGAAACCATATTCCCTATGCGCCACTTGGCGTGACGGGGGCTCTTTACTTTTTACTTAATGTGGGTAGAAGATTTTGGAAGGACATAGTCGCCTGACATGAAAGACATGATCGATCGGTGGGGCACATGATGATGACAATGAGCAGTACCCTGCTCTACTTCCGCGATGGCTCCTGAATCTCATGGGAAATGAATAGAATGGTAAGTCCGGTACGCAACAAATTATACGATGAAATCGGATGTATTGGGTGGAAAGGAATAAATATAGCAGCTTGCCTTAAACGACACAGCGCAACGAAGCCATCATCATCATCATCATCAAGTACCGGGCCTACTGGCGTAGGTGATCATGTCTCTCCACAACTTTCGATCTCGGCAAGCTATTTATCATTTCTGTTGTTGACCTTCTGCCAAGCCATTCTCTTAAGCTGTCTGTTGTCTTTTCTCATTGCATCTGTCTATCTCTTCGTCCCTCAACTTTTCCAGTTGTTGCAATATATTCCAGTTGTTCTCTTCTCATCACATGGCCAAAGAAATGATGAATGTTTCTTCCTAATATTGGAAATTAGCTCTCTTTTTGCTTTGACCTCTTTCAGAACATCTTCATGACTAACGAAGCCACATTGGAGAAAATTAAAGAGCACGTCGCATAAAGGAATAATCATTGGAAGAACAAAGCACACAAAAGTCATATCAGAGAAGAAAATAATCTAATTAATAAATCTTGGCAATAAATTTCTCCGCGTCACAATCAAAATAAGAAAATCTTAATTTCTCTCCATTTCACATCTAAACCACATACAACTATACTGACATTGCTAGCACTAACACTACAATTTCTAATTTACACCTAA
>JAVIAB010000156.1:18692711-18802711 GCA_032433765.1 Megaustenia siamemsis | reverse complement strand
GCTCAGAAATCCCCCTCGAGAATCTCGAGAAAATCCAAGAAGAATCCTCGCCCACGTGCACAAACTCCGTAACACGGACTGGGATCCAGAGAGTAGGTATGTTTCTGCTGACAATTTTGCCCCGGGCAGCGGCACATATTTATGGTCTACTCTTTTCAATTGTAACTGCCAGAGGTTCTTTAACCTACAGGAGTGCATAGGGGACCTCTTGTGTATTGCCGTTATCCGAGAGGGCTAGATATCGGGTCTCGCTACCCAAGAGATCAGGGGAGAGTTAAGTCATAAAGAAACCACGGGGACATTTTTTCCTCTTTTTGATAAAAACACCATTGCTGCTGCTGGGATTTGAAACCGGTTCCTTAATGACCTGAAGCTGATGTTGTACCTCTAGGCTACCGCCCCCCCCTCACCCCCCACCGAGTTTTATATTGTTCACCTCTCACAGCCTAATGTCAGGAATGACATACCTACATAACCTCTATTGATATAGAATAGGTGTGCACGTGAACTTCCGGTCAATATGATGGATATGCTGCAGGAACCGTTGAGGCTAGGTCTGAAAATTGTTCCTTGTTGCAGCTTCCTCATACTCCAAGTCCGACTTGCTGCCGGAGATATTGAGTTGACGACGGACAGTTCAGCTGCGTTTACTTTCGGTGCCGCTTGGCCTTGTCTTTTGGCCCGTGCAAAATTCGTCGTACCTCTATGATGGGGACTGCAGCTGCCTTTCGTTGTTTTAATCCTTCAATGAGATGAGATATTAATTCGGATGATTCCACTGGCACGGGCGGTTGAGCAATTATGGATTTTAATTCGTTTGCAGTAACACCGGGGCCTTCGACTAACTAGAACGAAGTATCCATGTTGGTTAACATATAAATTCTAAAAGCGAATGGTTTTAAAAAATCTTCATATATTTGTGTCTAATGATGTAAAGAACAAAGTGGAAACAGAATAAGCAGAAAAATGGAAACAGAAGAACTTGTAGAAAATTTGAAGAAAAAGAAGAAAACGAAAAGAAGAAGAAAAATGAAGCAAAAGGAAAAAAAAGACGAAATAAAAGAAACAAACAGAAAATCAAGATTGTGATGAATAAGAATAGCAAGAAAAAAAAATAAACAGAGGAACAATCAGAACTAAGGAAAGAAGTTAAATATAAAAGAAAAGAAGAAAGAGATGCAATAGATATATAATTGTTTTTCATAACCATTGTGTAGGTAACTGTGAAGGAGAGAGAAGGAGAGGTAGACATAGAAAGATACGGGAAAATGACACAAAAAAATTGACAAGCCTTGATTTCATAGAGTCAAAGAATGATTGAAGATATAGATACACGGATAAGGTTGGCGAATCATGCCAGCGTTGCCATAATAACCCAGGGAATAATAGAACAAAGAAGTATGTGATTTTTCAATCTGTCAATTTTTCCGAGTGCTAACACATACTTCTTTGTTCTATTATTCCCTATTATCGCCTCGGAAGTTCCCCATATAATAATATTTATGTATTATTATTTGTACCCAGTATATAACCACTGGGAACTACTATTCGTGCTGTTTCGTCCAATAAATGTTTGTCTACAACACAAGTATTCAGCCCTACTGGGAGATACTTGCATTAATAGGAAAGTACAAATATATAATTTATTTCCGGTCTGTGATCGTTACCCTATGCTATAGTCATTGAGAACGTCATCGTGTAAGACACTGCTGCAATAGCCAATTTTTTAGTTGGCTGCGTGGCAGTGTGCCAAGCGTTCGGCTTCTCGTGGCAAGGCGCGGTGCCACTGAGTACGAGTTCGATCCCACTTCGGACCATATATTGTTCTTCGTTTTTTTCTATTGTTGTTTGTCTGTCAATTTTTCCGAGTGCTAACACATACTTCTTTGTTCTATTATTCCCTATTATCGCCTCGGAAGTTCCCCATATAATAATATTTATGTATTATTATTTGTACCCATAATGACCCACAAGGTTATGGAAAGAATACATATTTAATAGTTGACACCTGCGTGTGCAATCAACAAATAAATTATAATCGGTTAGTTTTCTCCCTTGACGCTGGGGAGCTAACTTCTGCTTACTCTGAGCAGAGAATTGAAAATATTCAACTCGATAACGTCCCTTGCTAGCTATTTACCGCAATGAATTTATTTTATCCATTTTATTACGTTCGTTCTGCTGTTTGAAAGCGTTGTGTTTTATTGTTATATAATTGTAATTTACGTATTTGAAACCTGCTTCTTAATGCAGGAAAATGAAAGGGGAAAATCATCATTTGAAGTGAAAGCTACAAAAAGAAACTTCAAAAATATTCAACCGAAAACAAGAGCCAACGAAATGAATAGAAAGCATCAAACTATAAACAAGGACTGACTAGAGAACTTAATGAAATCAAAGAAAGTAAACACGTTTTGTACAGAAAGATGGAAAGTAAATTCCATACATGAAGAGCAAATTGTTAGAACATAAAATTAATGCGAGAGCGTAAGAGAACTATAGTTGGTAGAAACTGATAAATATCAACATGTGTAAACTTCATAGATAAAGAAATAACCTTTAGTATTCACATCACTATCATCATCATCATAATCATCACTATCATCATCATCACAAACATCATCATCATAATCATCACTATCATCATCATCACAAGCATCATCATCATAATCATCACCATTATCCCCCAGTAATCATCGAATTTACCCAGTATCTATATTTTTCTCACTATTTCTCTAATTATTTTATCTTTCTCTCTCCATTTTTTATCTCTCCTTTTCTCTCTATATTTATCTTTCTTTCTCTATTTCTTGTAAAATATCTTTCTTTCTCCGAACTATCTCTTCTCTCTCTCTCTCTCTCTCTCTCTCTCTCTCTCTCTCTTTCCCTCTTTCCATTCTATATCTTCTCATCCTCTTTCTCTTTTTCTCTCACCTTTTTATCCCTTTTCTCCCCCCTCTCTCACCCTCCCACTGTCTCCCTCCTTCCTCCTTACCTGTACTCTCGCCTCAGTCAAACTACACCTGAGCGCCAACTGTTCACGGGCATACACGTCCGGATAATGCGTCTTCTGAAACACTCTCTCCATCTCTTCCAATTGAAAACTTGTAAACGTTGTCCGGTTTCTTCTCTTCTTTCTCTTTGGTTCCCCATCGTCTCCTCCATCTTCATCATCATCGCAGTCCCCATCTTCATTTTTGTCGTTGTCTTTATTATTGTTACTGTTATTGTGAGTGTTTTTAACATCTTGTTTGATGTCTGACTCTTTCTTCATGTTAACATTGAGCATTGGTTCATGGGTATGATAGTGAGGCCGATCGCTGCAGCTGCTGTTGCAGTTGCTGTTGTTGCTATTATTGTTCATGTTGTGTTTATCAGGTTTCATACCAGTTGTTTTAATTTGATTGGTTATGTTGGTGGTTATAACTCCGTTGCTGGTTGGCGTGTTGGGGCTGGCGTTTGGGGTTGTAGAATGGTACGGGTTAAGGCCATCCCCGATGTGTCGTGGCTTGTTGATGTGGTTCGCTGTTGTGCTGTTAGCTGGGCTGATGGCGGAGTTAGAATGGTGGTGGTGGTTCAGATGGTTGTGGTGGTTTGGGTAGAGGTAACTTGTAGGATTGATGTTGTCGCTGTGTAGACCAGGACTTGATGAGGAAGTGTACACACTTTCAATATCTGAAATAGTCAAAGATAGATATAGAATTATACGTTTATTGTTCATTTATATTATAAATATTCAAAGATAAATATAGAAATATACGTTTATTATGAATTTATATTAGAAATATTCAAAGATAAAATTAGAAATATATGTTTATTATGAATTTATATTAGAAATATTCAAAGATAAAATTAGAAATATACATTTATTATGAATTTATATTAGAAATATTCAAAGGCAAACATAACACTTAAACGTTTATTTTTCATTATAAAATAAATATATAACAGGTAAATATATAACATTAAACATTCATTGTTAATCTATGTTACAAATATAAGGAAAATAATATCATCATCATCATCATCAAGTACTGGGCCTGCTGGCGTAGGTGGTCTTGTCTCTCCACAACTTTCGATCTTGACAGTTATTTATCATTTCTGTTGTTGACGTTCTGCCAAGCCATTCTCTTAAGCTGTCTTTTCTCTTTGCTTCCCTCTATCTCTTCGTCCCTCATCTTTCCCATTTGTTACAATATATTCCAGTTGTTCTCTTCTCATTACATGGTCAAAAAATGATGATTGTTTCTTCCTAATATTGGAAATTAGCTCTATATTTGCTTTGACCTCTTTCAGAACATTGTCATTACTCTTCTTAGTTGTCCATGGTATTCTCAACATTCTTCTGTAAAACCACATTTCTACTGACTCCATTGATTCTCATGTCTGTTGTCCTATTGTCCATGATTCACATCTATATCTTAAGACAGGCTCTACATAACATTTAAGAACTCTTTTTCTTGTTTCTATTGTCAAAAATGGATTGCATAGTATTTTCCTCATTTTTTGAAAAGCTGCTTTTGAGGCTCATATACTACACCTTAAATCCAACTCGACGCAGAATTATAGAAAAGTACACTTTAAAAAAAAAGGTTAAAGGTAAAGCTAAAGTACGAGACATGAACCGGCGTCTTAGCACACGAGTTTTCACCCATATATGCTCGGCCGCCTGTCCAGAGGTGTTCGGAGACTTCTGGATAGTGTCGCTTCAAGTATCGAAACTCACGATGCGAGGCGGCATTCCTCACCTCCCTAGAGTACTACCATGGTACGCATTACTGCCAGCGGCTGGGTCGACCTTGGGGGTATTTTATTTTGTAACCACGAGTACAACTCCCACTGCTTCCAGTGGGAATCGAACACGGGTCGTCCGAACGTCGATAGCCAAGAAGGCAATTTTCCCAACTAGGCTACCGAGGCCCCCGGAAAAGTACCGGCGATCGGTGGACAATGAGATACAACGGAGACGATGACGCTGGTAGGGATACACACTGCGGAAGCCAGCAGAATGTTTTACACGAGATGCCGTTTTGGGGAATTGCCAGGGGGAAAGACAAAGAGGAAGACCAACATATTCTTGGAGTAGACGGGTGGAAGCATATATGAAGATTATGGAGAAGTCATGGAATGATCTTAAAAGAATGGCAAGAAACAGAACGGTTTGGAAAGTGTTTGTTGAGGAGCTATGCTTCACAGGGAGCTGAAAGGTAGAAGAAGATGTCATCTCACAACCCTCTACATCCATTTCATTACTATACTAAGTCTACTTTAGTTTAGTTTAGTTTAGTTTAGTTTAGTTTAGTTTATAGTCTAGTTTAGTTTAGTCTAGTTTAATTTAGTCTACTATAGTTTAGTTTAATTTACTCTAGTTTAGTTTAGTTTAATTTAGTCTAGTTTAGTCTAGTTTAGTTTAGTTTAACTTAGTTTATTTTAGTTTAATTTAGTCTAGTTTAGTTTAGTTTAATTTAGTCTAATTTTAGTTTAGTTTTATTTAGTCAAGTTTCGTTTAGTCTAGTTTAATCTAGTTAGTCTAGTTAGTTTAGTTTAGTTTAGTTTAGTTTAGTTTAGTTTAGTTTAGTTTAGTTTAGTTTAGTTTAGTTTAGTTTAGTTTAGTCAACGGATCAAACTCATTACACATCGAACACGTCCATATACGCTCAGATCTGCTGGTCAGTATGTCCCTCAATGTTTGGTGAGTGACAACACCACTTCTGTTTTGAGTTGATAACTAAATCTACTCTATCAATCCCTTTCTCTACTTCTCGACTTTCTGCATTCATTTCGCGACTTCCTCCTATATCCACTCCCTATATCATCTCAACAACTCCCTCCATTCATATCCCGACTTCCCCCTATATCCACTCCCTATACTCCCTATATCATCTCAACAACTCCCTCCATTCATATCCCTACTTCCCCCTATATCCACTCCCTATACTCCCTATATCATCTCAACAACTCCCTCTATTCATATCCCGACTTCCCCCTATACCCACTCCCTATACTCCCTATATCATCTCAACAACTCCCTCCATTCATATCCCGACTTCCCCTATATCCACTCCCTATACTCCCTATATCATCTCAACAACTCCCTCTATTCATATCCCGACTTCCCCCTATACCCACTCCCTATACTCCCTATATCATCTCAACAACTCCCTCCATTCATATCCCGACTTCCCCCTATACCCACTCCCTATACTCCCTATATCATCTCAACAACTCCCTCCATTCATATCCCTACTTCCCCCTATATCCACTCCCTATACTCCCTATATCATCTCAACAACTCCCTCCATTCATATCCCTACTTTCCCCTATATCCACTCCCTATACTCCCTATATAATCTCAACAACTCCCTCCATTCATTTCCCGACTTCCCCCTATATCCACTCCCTATACTCCCTATATCATCTCAACAACTCCCTCCATTCATATCCCGACTTCCCCCTATATCCACTCCCTATACTACCTATATCATCTCAACAACTCCCTCCATTCATATCCCTACTTCCCCCTATATCCACTCCCTATACTCCCTAATAGCATTTCAACAACTCCCTCCATTCATATCCCGACTTCCCCCTATATCCACTCCCTATACTCCCTATATCATCTCAACAACTCCCTCCATTCATATCCCGACTTCCCCCTATATCCACTCCCTATACTCCCTATATCATCTCAACAACTCCCTCCATTCATTTCGCGACCTCTCCTCAACACCACTCCTCTTTACAACCATTACTTGACTCCTTACATCGACTCCTTACATTAACTACTACATTCATAAACATCATAATCTCAGCATCGGCTTTACGACTCCGACTCTCTCCAAAATGTACTCCTACTCATCCATTCCGACTCAGTCCAGGTTATAAGACGGAAATAGCTGGACGCCCTACTCAGTGGGGAACATTTACTCGGCTACTGAACTTCACGTTAGGAGAGACGCACTTAATGTCAGTAACAATGATCCAAGAACCGAGGTCTGGTCGAGAATGCTTGAGCTCCCGAGAGTCTTTGAGTCCGATACTACAGCTGATAATGACTCGCCTCACCCTGGTAGGCTTGGAGATGAATTATCTCCCATTCTACTATATTGCAAGTCACGTTTTCCCACGTTGGTTGTGTGCTGCATGTTGTGAGACATAACATCTCTTAATTATTTCAATTATTTTATTTTTATTTCTGCGGACGGTGCGTAATTTTTATATAAAAGAATTATACGAGAAGAGTCTAATCAAGAATGCACAGCAACACTTGTAAGGATAAGACGATGGGTGAAAACGACTTGTTTGACAACTTTCAGCCAATAAACAACTTGTTTGACAACGGCCAGCCAATAAATAACTTGTTTGTCAACTTTCAGCAAAAATACAACTTGTTTGACAACTTTCAGCCAATAAATAACTAGTTTGGCTCATCCTGTAATTTAATTCCGTGCAATATAATCTTTAACATTTAGTTCAACTTACAAATATAATCTTTAACATTGAGTTAAACTTACAAATATAATCTTTAACATTTAGTTCAACTTACAAATATTATCTTTAACATTTAGTTCAACTTACAAATATAATCTTTAACATTTAGTTCAACTTACAAATATAATCTTTAACATTGAGTTAAACTTTAACAGATCTTAATTGAGAGAGAAATCTAGCCAGACATTTGAAGCTCGTGATAGTAGAGGCAGCTCTTAATTTCAAGGCAAATTATCCAATGAAAGAGTTAATTAATGTAATTGAGCTGGAGAGAAAACATTTTACACGAACAAATAAGAGACGAAACTGAATAATAATACATGCCATGCTTTATAAGATGGTTATGGTTAATCGAAGGCTCCGGTATCACAGTAAACGAATTAAAATCCATAATTGCTCAACCACCCGTGGAATCATCCGAACTAAAATTCATCTATTTGAAGTATATAAAAACAAAAAAAAAGGCAGCTGCAGTCCCCATCATAGCTACAGCACAAGCCAAAAGTCATAAGGCGGCACCGAAAGTGAACACAGCTGAACTGTCCTTCGTCATATAATATTATCTTTCATCGTAAGAAATCTACGTATAGAAACACCATCCGGATGAAAAGTACAGCTCACGGCGTACACAGAGCACTAAACTCAGTAGCTCCAACAGCAAGCCGGACTTGGAATATGAGGAAACTGCAACAAGGAACACATTTTAGAGTGAACCTGAATGGCTCCTGTCGCCTATCCGCCATATTGACCGGAAATCCCTCTTTATACGAAGACGGAAATACATCGGCCATGTGCTGAGAATGAATGAGAAAGACTTCCCCCATCCTGCATTCATGTGGAAACCATCTGGTACAAGAAAACTAGGCAGACGAAAGGAAACGTTGCGCAGAACAATTACTAGAGTAGGCTCAAACATGGGACTAAGAAACAACCTAGACATACAAGAGGCAGCAGGAAATCGTCACTTGTGGAGAGCGCTATTACTTGCGCCCTATGTGTCGTCCTCGCCCCCAAGAAGAACTAGGTAACTAACGAATTAATTAATTAACAAAGCTCAGAGTTTAAACCAAGCATGTGTCCAAAATGAGAGCCGCGTTAGCTCAGTGGTTAGGGAACTGGACTACAAAGGATAAGAGGTAGGGTTCGATCCCAACCGACGGCTTCCGGTTCACCGAGCTTTTAATGGATAGCGGGTTTTTTTTTTCTGGGAAGTAAAGCGGCACGGACGTAATACCGACCACATTACCTCAAAAATCATGTGCTGAAGGTCTCTAAAATGTATGGTCACTAACACCATATTCCCTGTACGCCACTTGGCGTGACGGGGGTACTTTACTTCTTTTTTTAACGTGTCCAAAATGAAAGTTGAATATTTTTATCTGGCAATTGGGGGGGGGGGGACTGGTTGGTCTCTCGGCAAGACGCCGGCCTCGAGACAAAGAGGTTGCGGGTTCAAATCCCGGCTGCACCGGTTGGGATTTTTATTTATTAAGATTTCTCTCTGCGGTAACCTCCCTTTGGTCTCAGCGGTGAGGCCCGGCTTGAAACGTCAATTGCTCATCGACGGAAAAAAATATACCTCAGAGGACGGACTTATCTGCCTGTGCAGCGAGGTACCCCTGTGCACACAGCTGCCAGGGAAAAATGGATTAACACGCAAAATTCCGTTCCTAGTCTCTAGGGACTTCGTCAGAGGTCAAATGCTGGCGAACGAAAAATAAAAATCTGGCAGTTGGACGAATAAAAAGCAGACAAAAGATAAGAGGACTTGAGAACTTCTTTTAAGGAACTATGAAAAGAGAAAGACCTACAGTTGATGGAAAAGATACACAAGACCAGCAGAAATTAGCTGTGCAGCATCCAAGATAGGGAGCGAATGTTATGTTCTAGGCATTGTACCTGGCTCTAGAGAGAACACTTAAACACATATTTATAAAAGAAAATTAATTTTTTTGCTGAAAGGACGATCTTGATTTTATAAAAATTTGATAATTTTTTTTTTTTTTATGAAATGTATAAGGAAATGGTGAAAGCATTTCGTTTGCGATGCCAGGGGCATACTCTCAATATCGCACGGAAGGACAAAGAGACAAACATGGAGCTCACTCTAACAGGTTTACATCTACATCTAGACAACGTAGGGGGCGTCCAAAACTCGGAGTCGTAGACGTGTGTAAAAGTGACCTGAAGACTCTGAACATAAACCCTGCAACTTGGGAAAACATTGCTACAGACCGTATTCTTTGGAAACACACTCTAAAGCTCCAACTCAAACAGGAAGCAGACAGACTTATAGAAAAAGAGAAACACGGAGAAAGAAAGGAAAAAATAACATTTCCTAGGGGGACTGCTTAAATCCACAGTCAACTATGACTGGTGTAGGCGACTATAAGGAAAGGCGTATGCGAATTTGTTTACTCATTGGAAAGGTAAATTCAGTGTGAATGTTAGCTCTGCCTCTTAAAGAGGCCAACACAAAAAAGCAGCTCCTAAGAAACATTTGTCGGTAACAACATGAAAAGAGAAAAGTTAGAATGCTTTTGTTACAACTGGCAAAATGCAGGGAAAGAAATATCGCGGACGACAAAGAGAGAAGTTTCACCAAAAGAATCTATATGATGCACTGTGGATAGAAAAGCCGCGATAGCTCGGTGGTTAGTGAACTGGACTACAAAGGATAAGAGGTAGGGTTCGATCCCAACTGACGGCTTCAAGGTTCAACCAGCCTTTAATGGGTACCGGGTTTTTTTTCTGGGAAGGTGAAGCGGCCAGGGCCGTCTTTATACCATTTTGTGCCCCTGGGCATAGAAATAGTGTTGGGCCCCTGGACAAAAAAAGAGTGCTGCCCCCCCCCCCCCCCCCGAGGAATAAAAAATAAATGGTTGATAATATTAAAAATGATGTATTATTTACTAATTTCAACAAAATTGTTGTTAAAACACGCTGTACAGCTGCAACTATAATCAACATTAAACATGAAAAACAGAGAAAACAGATTTTATTTGCATGTTTTATAGTATTACGCATTATATTTACAAAAACAAAAAAATTTACACACAAAAACAGATATTTACATATGTTGTTTTTAAATAATAAGCACCATAACATATTACATCTATTACACAAGGTCAAAATCCTGAACATTTGAGGGCACGATGAACTTCTGTCTGAACTGCGGTTAACTTCGACCAGGAAAAAAAAACTTGGACATCCAAATTTAATGAGGGGCCCCCAGGCACGGCTTATAGAGGGCCGGAGAGAGAGTTGGAAGTAATTGATAAACTGAAAGAGCCCGTTCGCATATAAACACAAAATTATGAGATTTTTATAAAATAACACTACATTTTATACGGGTTTTCCGAAACCCTACAAAATATTCGCATGGGGCCCCTATGATCGTGGGCCCCCGGGCAAATGCCCAACGGGCCTATGGGTTAAGACGGCCCTGGAAGCGGCACGGACGTAATACCGACCATGTTACCCTAAAATTCATGTGCAGAAGGTCTGTAAAATTGATGGTCACTAACCCCATATTCCCTATACGCCACTTGGTGTGACTGGGGTACTTTACTTTTATTCTTTTACTGTGGATAGAAGATTGCAGAAGGACATGATCGCCTACGCCAACCGGTCTAGCATATGATGATGATGATGAACTTCAGTGTAAACGAGGCAGAAGCAGACTAAAGTGGACTGACAACATTAAAATGTCAACTGGAGAACCAGCAACAACATGCACTGTCAGGTTAAGTAAAAGTAAAGTAAAGTACCCCCGTCACGCCAAGTGGCGTATAGGGAAATATGGTGTTAGTGACCCTATATTTTACAGACCTTCAGCACATGATTTTTGGGGTAATGTGGTCAGTATTACGTCCGTGCTGCTTTACTTTCCCAGAAAAAAAATCCGGTACCCATTTAAGGCTGGGTGAACCCGGAAGCCGTCGGTTGGGATCGAACCCTACCCCTTGTCCGTGGTAGTCCAGTTCACTAACCACTGAGCTATCGCTGCTCCCTGTCAGGTTAAGTGACAGAGTGGAAAGGTACTCCACTGTAGCCATCCTTCAGTGCGCAGACGGTATAAGACGAACATGAAAGAAAGAAAGAAATACAACACATGAGACATCTAATGTCTTATTTACTCACGTAGCAAGGATATTTACTCGTGAAATCTTATGTAATGTAAGTGACTCATCAAACTTTATATAGACCTTAAGAGCTCTAAAATTGAAAAGTTATTTTGGCGAAAGAAACGATTTACGGGTGAAGATAAAGTTAAATGTGAAATCAAATTGAAATATAATATTGGCTAGATGTGACGCAAGAACTGTAAATAGTTCTAAAATATTTGCGATATTAAACATAACGTTAGAAATTGTATTATTTACTGCAACGATTGATGGGATGATATGGTAGCAGTCCAATTTTGCTTACAGTGTCTCTGGCAGCTACAATACGATGAGCTATCGGAAAGTTTCCGAACTGCAATTCATCATCATCATCAAAGTATTATTATGTTGGGTTAGGTCATCATGTCTTTCCACAACTTTCGATCTCGACAGTTATTTATCATTTCTGTTGTTGACCTTCGGCCAAACAATTCTCTTAAAAGTAAAGTAAGGAAAGAGCCCCCGTCACGCCAAGTGGCGTATAGGGAATATGGTGTTAGTGACCATCATTTTTACAGACCTTCGGCACATGACTTTTTGGATAATGTGGTCGGTATTACGCCCCTGAAACTTTACTTTCCCAGAAACAAAATCCGGTACCCATTTAATGTTGGGTGAACCCTGAAGTTCGATCAGGATCGAACCGAACATCTTGTTCTTTGTAGTCCAGTTCACTAACCACTGACATATCGAGTCTCCTACATTCTCTTAAGCTGTCTGGTATCTTTTCTCTTTGTTTCCCTCTATCCTTTTGTCCCTCAATTTCCCTAGTTGTTACAATATATTCCAGCTGTTTCTTTCTCATTACGTAGCCCCCAAAAATGATGATTGTTTCTTCCTAATATTGGAAATTAGTTCACTCTTTGCTTTGGCCTCTTTCAGAACGTTTTCATTGCTCTTCTTTGTTGCCCATGATATTCTCAACATTCTTCTGTAATATCACATTTCTACAACCTCCAGTGATTTTCTTGTTCGTTGTCCTATTGCCCATGATTCGCATCCATATGTTAAGACTGGCTTTACATAACTTTAAGAACTCTTTTTCTTGTTTCTATTGTCAAAAATAAATTGCACAGTATCTTCCTCAGTTTTGGAAAGCTGCCTTTGACTGAGCTATTCTGCATCTCACCTCTGTTGTACATCTACCATCTGAGGTTAACACTGTTCCCGGATATTTAAATTCATGTACCCGTTTTAATATTGTTCTGCTTGTCTTTATTTTGCACTGAGGTGATGTCTTTTTCTTCGTTGTTACCATTACTTCTGTCTTTTTGACTGCAATTACTGTGACGTATATATGTATATGTTGAAAATAAATTCTGAAAATCAGTTCTATCAATTGGCATGTGTCTGTATGTCACGTGACATCATGCTGTCGCCCATGTGTTGAGAAGCGACAATAAGATAATTTTTAATAAAATTATAACAGGCTCTTCAGTGTGAAATATCAGAATACAGAAAACGTGGAAAATCTACAGAGACATTGAAGAGAACACTTATAAGAGAAGCAAAGTTGGCATGCATAGACTCATTGGATAAGGTCGACCAACTCACTCAAATATAGAGATATATGAAAAAAAAAACACTACGATCCCTATGCAAAGTCCAGCAGCCTGGAAGAAACAAGAAGACTTAGTCTGAGATTGAATGGGTCGTGTCTCACCAAATAGGTAAACTTCTCGAGCCAATTAGGATGGCTGGCATTTGATCGTGACCACGGCTACACCGATGTGGCTGAGGTACCAGAGAGAGATATTTAGAGAATGACCCGTATCTTTGATGTTTATAGTTTTGCTTTAGTTAAAGACATTTTTAATCAGGGGAAAAAAAGGTTGTTTCTGTCATCAAATTGAAACTACAGACGGTGAGACGAGAAGAAACCATAAACCAGCGTTATGGTAATTCTTGGGAGCCGTGATAGCTCAATGGTTAGTGAACTGGACTATAAAGGACAAGAGGTAGGGTTCGATCCCAATCGACGGCTTCCTGTTCATCAAGCGTTTAAAGGGAACCTGGTATTTTTTCTGGGAAAGTAAAGAGGCACGGGCGTAATACTGACCACATTACCCCAAAAATCATGTGCCGAAGGTCTGTAAAATTTATGGTCACTAACACGATATTCCCTACACGCCACTTGGCGTGACGGGGGTAGAGAGAGAGAGAAAAATTGTATTTCTGATCCCATTTTTTTAAAGGTCTGACAGGAAGGGGAGTGGGGAATGGTGGAGAAGGAGGGACTTTTATTGCCGTGGGAAATAAAGGTCGCAGCCCAGTGCATCTACCACGTAGTGTTCAAGTCAGAGGTTTTATGTCAACCTCTTTTATACTAAGAAAATGTACATATGGCGTTTGTCTATATTTTGGAGAAAAAAATAGGGGGGGGGGTGTGTTTGCTATTTACAACACTAAAAGGTAAATGAAGCGTTCATAGCCTGTCATTTACCAGGTACTGTGGTTGATAAATGGCAGGGTCGTCTCTGTGATTCTGGTAGTGCTCGTTTCGGTATCTCTCGGCTACACGAGACCACACCTACACATGGTTCCCCTGTTATCGATAAGTTAGTCTTCGATGTGCCCGAGTTCGTGACAGTATAGATGAGAATCATAAAAAACATGTACTGGCAACAAACAGAAGCTATACTAATTAACAACCAAACAGGACAATTTCAATTTATAAAACAAGGCGTCAGACAAGGCTGTGTTCTGTCGCCGGATTTGTTTTCACTTTACAGCGAATATATTATGAGATCAATAATAGACAAAAAAGGAATTGAAGTCAACGGTCACAACATAAATAATTTACGATATGCGGATGACACAGTCTTAATAGCAGAGACAGAGAATGAGCTACAAGAAATGAGATATAATAGTAAAAGAAAGCAACATGAAAGGTCTCAGTCTGAATAGTAAAAAAACAGAAGTAATGGTTACATCGAAGAAACAATCATCACCATCATGCAGCATAAAAATAAACAAGACAAATCTGAAACAAGTGCAACGTTTGAAATACTTGGGCACGATAATTACATCAGATGGGAGATGCACCACAGAAATAAAAAGCTATAGCTCAGACCAAAATAGCATTTCAGAAAATGAAAAAAATATCTTATGCAACAAATCTATGTCAATAAAAATGAGAAAGAGAGTTCATCGGTGCTATATAGAACCAATTCTGACCTATGGAAGTGAATCATGGACAGTAGACAAACAAATGAAAATACGTTTAGAGGCCACAGAGATGGGATTTCTCAGAAGAATGTTGAAAGTTCCCTGGACAGCTAAAAAGACCAATGAGGAAGTTCTCAAAGAGGCCAAACAAAAAGTGAGCTCTTAAAAAACATCCGAAAGAAGCAATCAACATTTTTCAGGCACATCATGAGAAGAGGAAAGCTGGAATATTTGGTTACAACTGGCAAAATAAAAGGAAAGAGAGATCGCGGACGACAAAGAGAAAAAATACTGGATAGCTTGGTGTCATGGCATGGAAAACAGTCAACAAAAGAACTGATACGATGCACTGTAGATAGAAGATTGTGGAGGGACATGATCACCTAAGCCAACCGGTATGGCACATGATGATGATCTTATATATTTGAGTTATTGAGTTAGTTGTATATTTATTCCTGCCGAAGGTCTATTGAGCCGAAACATCTTTCTGGTTTGTGTTGTCCACTTATTACGTGAAACTTTAACTATAACGTTTTTTCCATATTTTTTTCTATATTTTTTCTATATTTTTTTCCATATTTTTTCTATATCTATTTTTGTCATTTCTACTCAATTCTCGGAATTTTAATTAATAATCAGACGTAGGAATTATAAACAAAACATTTAACACATTACCACCATTGAAGTGTATTAAAATTTTTGGGGCCTCTCCCTCTCTCTTTCCCTTTATCTCTCTCTCTCTCTCTCTCTATATATATATATATATATATATATATATATATATATATATATATATAACACAGGTATCGAGCAGGTAAATGTTTGGTTGCATTCGCCCGAGGACTAAAGTATTCTAGAGTATCATGATAGACTAGAATATTCGTCTTCATCATCCGCCCTTACAAGGACGTAGTGGACGTTTCTGCGTTGTGTTGTGGTTTGCAGTATAACTGTTATATTTGCGCCTTTCGGCCCAACACATCCGACTTCAGCACGACATTTTTGAGTACCGGGTTGTCTTCCCTCTTCGATCCCTGCTCGCTTGGCCAGACTAGACTGGTTAGTCTGTTACTGGAGGCACCACGGAGAGGTGGAGCAGAGTCTGGATGGTTTCGATTCACCGATCCTGGCGCAAGCCATCAGCTGTGGGTCGCTGACAACTTCCAGCTCTGGTGAAGGGAGGCGCGCCTTCTCCTCCGAGCAGGTAAATAAGTTCATTAATAGCAATCACAAACATTGTCGAGTTAAAACCAAATATTTTTCAAATAGTGAAAGTGGGCACTGGTACAAATGAGAATACAGACCTAGGCGTGTATGGTGTGGCCATCTCTAGGAAGAGACAAGTACACAACAACACATATTATAGAAGAATCTTGTATGCAAGAAACATTCAAAAGCAAGATATATAAACAGGAAAGTCGAAAGGCAAACGGTGGAACAATGGTCTGAAATTGTTGTTTTGCACTTGATAAAGATTTTAACCAGCTGTTCCACCAGACTAGACGCCCGACATTCGGACAACCCGTGTTCGATTCCCGCTGGAAGCAGTGTGAATTATACTCGTGGTTGGAAAAAAAACAAAATAGCACCGCGGTCGACCAGTCGCTGGCAGAAATGGGTACCAGGGTAGTTATAGTTATGGTTATGGAAGGCCCCGGTATCACTGCAAACGAATTAAAATCCATAAATACTCAAGCGCCCGTGCCAGTGGAATCATTCAAATTACTATCTCATCTTCCAAACAAAGAAAGGTAGCTGTTGCCATACGCTATCTTCATTCATCGTAAGCAATCGGAATATCAAAACACGATCAAAACGGATAAAACACACAGCTCACGGTGTACACAGAGCACTTTACTCAGTAGCTCCTGCAGCATGCCGGACTCGGAATATGAGGAAATTTCAACAATGAACACTTTTCAGACAGAGCCTTTAACGGTTCCTGCCGCCTATCCACCATAATGACCGGCAGTTCACGTCCTCCTGATGATCGTAATATTTTTTTAATGTATAACGCTCGATGATGTTAGGGCATCGTTTTTGACTTCAAATCCGGACATACGAAACACAGTCGTCGGATTATCCCCGTCGCACATCGAACAACAGACCGTAAGATCTCCCCTGCAATGTGAAATTGTGAAATGATAAACTAGTTCACACGTCTACTACCCTCGATCTCACAGTATCCCTCTTGAATCTAGACAACATCCCTCCCGAATAACATGAAACCCGGGAGCTGCAAAGGCATGTACAAAACCCCGTCATTTCGCCTTTCATTATTAGCATACGGTCGGTTTAAGGATATACAATCGTCCGTTATGATGACGCAGCACACACAACAATGGATGCGCCCATAAATTCCCGATTACTCTAGTGAATGCAGCCAGCAACGCACGAAACGATGGTGCAAAATCCCTGAAATTAAACCTTCTGTTGACTTGGCAGAGCAGACCATATTAATGAGTTGTAACTTGTAAATAATTGGCGTCAAACAATTCCAACGACGGCCATTGAACAGCACTCAATGTCCTCTACCAGGGTATTACTCTGGAAAGGTGAGGAATGCCGCCTCGCATCGTGAGTTTCAATTCTTAAATCGACACTGTCCAGAAGTCTCCGAGAACTTTTGGATAGGCGACCGAGCACATATAGGTGGAAACTCGCGTGCTAAGACGCCGATTCAGATCTCGTTCCTTACATTTACCTCTTCCCGAAGCGTCATAGTTTGTCTCGGTCCCCTACTAGTTTAGCTGCGTGAAACAATTGCACATGTTCTCTACAGCCCTACTCGCAGTAAGTAAAGTATTTCATAATTTTTATACTTAACTCATTCATTACGGAAGATCTTTTAAACGGTAGAGATGTCAGAAATAAAATAGTTCATGTTTTTAAATATTAATCTACATATTTATATGTATCTAACACTTAATATACTATATCTGAATTTGTAGATAATTAAACAAGGAATTATATTTCACCACTACCAAGATGATACTAGACATGTAAAAAGAATATGGTTTGATGACAGTTTACACCAATCAAATTAAGAGTGACGCACTGTGCGGCGAAACGTAAATGGCGGAAATCGGCATGGCGCATCGTGCGTCGAAACGTATGGAAAGAGTTAATATCTATGTTTATCTCCACATCATCATTGAGTGCCATCTCCGCATCGAAGGTTGGCTACCATGGAGCGCCATTCCGCTCTGTCTCTTGCTTTGATGGTGCCGGTTGTCATAGGTTCACTTGTCCATCTTTTGATGTTACTCGTCCATGTTAGTCTTGGTTTGCCTCAGCTACCTTGTGTTTTCCCTTCCAATATTACTTTTATTAGGCTGTTGTGTCTTTAAACGTGCCCCAACAATTTCATTTGTCTTGTTCTAATTGTGTTTAGTAGTTCTCTTTTAATTTTTAGTTGTTTTAAAACTTCATCGTTTGTTTTCTTTTCTTTCCATCCAATTCTACATATTCTTCTATAGATCCACATTTCAAAGGCTTCAATTTTCTGTTCTTTTATCTCCACTATGCGTAGGTTATTGAAAAATAGTAGCAGAGACACCATTTTACCTGTAAGACGTGAGAGTAAGACTTGAGGGTAAGACGTGAGGGTAAGACGTGAGGGTAAGACGTGAGGGTAAGACTTGAGGGTAAGACGTGAGGGTAAGACTTGAGGGTAAGACGTGAGGGTAAGACGTGAGGGTAAGACGTGAGGGTAAGACGTGAGGGTAAGACGTGAGGGTACGACGTGAGGGTAAGACGTGAGGGTACGACGTGAGGGTAAGACGTGAGGGTAAGATGTGAGGGTAAGACGTGAGGGTAAGACGTGAGGGTAAGATGTGAGGGTAAGACGTGAGGGTAAGACGTGAGGGTAAGACGTGAGGGTAAGACGTGAGGGTAAGATGTGAGGGTAAGACGTGAGGGTAAGACGTGAGGGTAAGACGTGAGTGTAAGACGTGAGGGTAAGACGTGAGGGTAAGATGTGAGGGTAAGACGTGAGGGTAAGACGTGAGGGTAAGACGTGAGGGTACCCTCGTCGTTTTACCTACCTACAAAATTATTTCTACAGATGCAAAAAAAAAAAAAAAGAAAAAAAAAAGATAAACGCCTGATGAATATTTTTGGTAAGTTGTTAGTTGTTATTTCGGGACAAGAGTTACTCGCCGCATGCACATCGGCGTTACAGAACCAATATACCTAGCGATTAAGGTGTGCAAATTGAGACAGATAAAACCATATTGCTTTCTTCACACACAGAAGACACCCCCGACTGCTGTTTGTCACTCATTCTCACTCAACATCGCCTCGCACAGCATGCCACCATCGTTTTCTAACCCTCGCTCGCTAAAAACCTCTCGAATTCATTTCAAATCTCGTTCAGTAACATCAGCCCCCGTTTATTTCGATTAATTCGACAATCATCTTCGACTTTGCGGTTTTAATCTACGGGTTTTATCGACGAGTGGAGATAAACCTTCGGAAAACTACAGTAACCTGTGGACATCGGAAATATCACGAGGGAGAAGTACCACTCGAACGCTGGCGAATGCACAGCGAGTGAATCTTTTAAGTTAGACAAGCAATCTTTTGTTACCACTAACCCTGGAGTGAGTCTATTAAATATTTCTTTGGTGAAACGGCTGGGCTAAGTCGCTATCTTCAACTTCTGCATGGAAGCCATTAAAAAGCGTTTTAGAGAAAATGACGTTCACGAAGGGAGATAATGCCATGTGTTTGTAACTGTTACCGAAAATTACGTTTTACTGTGCTGGTTGTGAACAAATCTGCACTTTTTTTTTTCGTTTGTCATCAAAGGTTTTCCTAAAGCCATTTTAAATGTTTGTATTATTTTTTTTTATTATTATTGTTTTACATTCTTATTCTATCACTGCATCTTACATTTCTTTTATTGTTAACGGCATTAATTGAAGATAAATAGAAATATAAGACTAGTTAATTATGCTTTTGAAAAGTGCAGTTTGAAAATGGTTTCGTCCAATACAGACATATTGAAGATAAGTAGATTATACTACTTCTTTAGTATTCATAGATTGCCTGGTATATTAAGCATTTATAGATTTTCTGGTTTATTAAGCAATCAGAGATTGTCTGGTTTATTAAGCATTATAGATTTTCTGGTTTATTAAGCAATCAGAGATTGTCTGGTTTATTAAGCATTCAGAGATTGTCTGGTTTATTAAGTATTTATAGTTTGTCTGGTTTATTAAGCATTCAGAGATTGTCTGGTTTATTAAGCAGAGATTGTCTGGTTTATTATGCATTCAGAGATTGTCCGGTTTATTAAGTAATTATAGTTTGTCTGGTTTATTAAGCATTCAGAGATTGTCTGATTTATTAAGCATTCATAGATTGTCTGGTTTATTAAGCAATTATATATTGTCTGGTTTATTAAGGGCTCAGAGATTGTCTGGTTTATTAAGCATTCAGAGATTGTCTGGTTTATTAAGCAGAGATTGTCTGGTTTATTAAGTAATTATAGTTTGTCTGGTTTATTAAGCATTCAGAGATTGTCTGATTTATTAAGCATTCATAGATTGTCTGGTTTATTAAGCAATTATATATTGTCTGGTTTATTAAGGGCTCAGAGATTGTCTGGTTTATTAAGCATTCAGAGACTGTCTGGTTTATTAGGCATTCACAGATTGTCTGGTTTATTAAGCATTCATAGATTGTCTGGTTTATTAAGCATTTAGAGATTGTCTGGTTTATTGAGCAGTCATAGATTGTCTGGTTTCACAGATTGCCTGCATATAAAGCATTCATAAACTGACCAGTTTCATAGATTGTCTGGTTTACTAAGCTTTCAAAGATTTCTAGTTTCATAGATTGTCTGGTTTACTAAGCTTTCAAAGATTTCTAGTTTCATAGATTGTCTGGTTTACTAAGCTTTCAAAGATTTCTAGTTTCATAGATTATCTGGTTTACTAAGCTTTCAAAGATTTCTAGTTTCATAGATTGTTTGGATTATTAAGCTTTCAAAGATTTCTAGTTTCATAGATTTTTTGGTTTCAAAAATTGTCTGGTTTATAATGCAATCATAGATTGTCTAACAAGGAGAAGATACGCAAACAAACAAAAGAAGCAAAATGAACAAACAATATAGAATAAAATAATTGAAAGATCAAGAATCAAGGAAACCCCTGGAAGAAAACCATACAGGGGAATTCAACAAAATCCCTAACGAAGTAAGCACAGTAGAAGAAGAGTAGAAACAATTTAAGAAAACAGTAATCAACATCTCAAAAACAGTATGTGGAACGAAACTAAATACAAAGGAAGGGAAAAAGAGCACCCCGTGGTGGAACGAAGCAGTCAGAGAAGCAATTAAAGAGAAGAAGAAAATGTTTTAAAATTGGAGGCAAGATAAGAACCAAGAAGAATATGAAAATATGCCTTAATTCGGAAAAAAGTTACAATTTCGATAAAAGAAGCTAAGCAAAACAAATGGACAGAATATGAGCAGGGGTTTCAAGACAGCAACAAGAAATTTATATAAAGCAGTGAAAGCAACAAGAGTGAGAAAAGAAAACCACAATCCTAGTGAGCTCATAAATGACAAATATGGACAGCCTATATCAAATAACCAACATATGCAACTGAAATGGAAATAATACTCTGAAGACCTATTAAACATGGCATAAACTACGAATAACATAACAAAAACAGCGGAAGAATGCACAAACACTGAACCCAAAATAGGAAATAGGAGAAGTAATAAAAAATGCACCAAGAAATACAGCACCGGGGATAGATAACATACCAGCAGAAATAATAGCAACAGCAGGAGAAACAGAAGTAACATGGCTGCACAGAATATTCAATGCAGCATGGCACCAACACAAAAGCCCTAGAAGACTGACTACAGGCAATCGTACCAATATGGAAAAGGAAACGTAACAAAAGAGACTGCAATCAATATAGAGGTATACCGCTTCTCAGCAATGTATGAAAGCCATACGCCAAAATTGTGGGGGAAAAAAGGTTAAGGCCAATAACAGAACTACATTTAAGCGATTATCAAATGGGATTTTTTTTAAAAAAACCTGCGTGGAAGACATCGCCAATGATAACAATTTTTTTAGTTAGCTGAGTTGGCCGTGTGCTCTGTTTGGTTTCTCGTGGCAAGGCGCCGTTCCACTGAGTACGGGTTCGATCCTGCTTCGGGCAATATATTGTTCTTTGCTTTTTCTGTTGTTAAGTATTTGTGATTTTTTCCCGAGTGCCGTAGACATGCATCGTCCTCTGAAATGATTCTCTGATCTGTCGTCTAGGAAGTTTACCTCTATAATAATACTCATTTATTTCCTATATTTGGCCTTTATTTATATATTTGTCTCCTGCTACAGAAACAAGCTTTAAATATTTTGCGTAATGAAAAAGAACAATGAAGACATATTAAAAGATTTGAACATTTAAAAGAACTAGTTTATAAACAGCATTCTACAGAGGAAATTATAACTATGGCCACGTCAAAAGAAATAACAGGCTGGAAAGAAAAATAATGGAAGTATGGTTCCTGGACGACTCATCATGGGCAGACCAAGAAGAAGGTAGTTTTAAGACACCAAGAAGACCATGCATATGACAACAGAAGAAGTGGGAGATCTGACTGGAGACAGAGATTCTTTTAGACAGGCTGATGTGAATGCAACGTTCATTGGGATATCTGACTAGAGACAGAGATTCTTTCAAACGGGCTGTGGTGAATGCAACGTTCTGCAATGGCCAGAACATGTACTTTAGCTATTCTTAATTTCGTTTCTGTGTTCGTGCTTTCTGAAGCAGGCCACATTTAGGCCGACACGTCATGATTTTGTTTTGTTTCTTTTTTGTGAAGCTATCACCAAAACTTGTCGGAGTGTAACTTACACCACACTTCTTGGTACCAGTTTTACCGTGGCACTGCAGTTATTTGCATCATCCCTATAAAGTGTACGCGACCTGATGATGGGGACCATCGTTGTCCCAGCAGTGGTGGGTTCTCTTGATATAGAAGACCTAGTATTGCAGCAGTTCTATTAGGTTCAAGACCCATCTTCTCCAGCAGGACTTGAATAATCTAGAAAGTCATTGCAGCCTTACTGAATATTCACCATCAGTTTGTGAACGGTTAATGGTTCGTGCACGCTCCAAAGCAATAAACTCATCGGCAGCATCACCATCACCGTCAATATCATCATCACCCCCATCTTCATCATCACCCCCATCTTCATCATTATAATCACTATCATCATTATCCCCCATCTTCATCATCATCATCATCATCATCATTTTCACCACCTACTCCATCATCAGCATCGTCATCAACATCAACAGCCTCATCATCATCAATACCATCTTCATAACCATCATCATGCATCATCATCATCATCTTCACCATCGTCCCCATCATCATTATCACCATCTTAATCACCATCCTTATCATCACCATCATCATTAACAATTCAATATCCGCCCTGTAGGAGAACGCTTACCAGATAACGAAATTCTGAGACTTGTTTTCTTCTTGTTCCCATTTGCAAGGATAATTAATATACCAGACAATCTATTCTTCGTTCTTCTTCTCCTCATTTACCTTTCAGCGTTGAGGGGAGATATACTTTGCTGTCTTTTGCTCAACTGTTCGCCTCTGTTGCTGTGTCAATCAAGTCACGTGATGTGTCAGCTGATGTGGGAGACAACAGGCAATACTTTCTCTTGTTTCTCCAATCAAGGACCCTGTCAACGATCTCCACTGTCACGATAAGCTTATTAATGTTCCTATCTATCTATCTATCTATCTATCTATCTATCTATCTATCTATCTATCTATCTATCTATCTATCTATCTATCTATCTATCTATCTATCTATCTATCTATCTATCTATCTATCTATCTATCTATCTATCTATCTATCTATCTATCTATCTATCTATCTATCTATCTATCTATCTATCTATCTATCTATCTGTCTATCTGTCTGTCTGTCTGTCTGTCTGTCTGTCTGTCTGTCTGTCTGTCTGTCTGTCTGTCTGTCTATCTATCTATTGACCTTTTGAGCCGTAGCCGGCCCATATGGTTTAAACCCAGATACTATTTCATTTATCTAAACTTTTATTCTAACAGTTTTCAATCCTTAAAAAGATCTTTCATCAAATCTCGTCATTTGACTCTGTTCTGTGCAAGAAACTCTACAGCCATAATTTGCTATCGAGAAAGTATATGCCCTGCGTAATTTTAATTTTACTATCTTGCTGGTATTGTGCCACTTGTTCTTCATGGCATTTAATGTTTGTGTTGCTATTGCTAATCTTCTTTTGATCTCCTTCTGACAGTCTCCATTGCTAGTTTAAACAGATCACAAATAACTATGTCTGTTACAATTGTTAGTTTAAACAGATCACAAATAACTATGTCTGTTACAATTGTTAGTTTAAACAGATCACAAATAACTATGTCTGTTACAATTGTTAGTTTAAACAGATCACAAATAACTATGTCTGTTACAATTGTTAGTTTAAACAGATCACAAATAACTATGTCTGTTACAATTTTTAGTTTCCCGTTGTTGATAAAAGAGGAGCGCGTGGCAGTGCGGGAGTAGCCACTGTTTCACTGGCTGAAAACTAGGCGTAGGGTGTTCGAAACTCAAGACAGACAGAAAGAATTCTTTTTTTTTTTTTAATGTCGGGGGTGAAATAAAAATCATGAGTCTCAAACGTTGTGGCGACTACTTGACCAAGCGGCCTTTATCCCTCAGGTCCTGCTGTGAGCATGATCCAAGTTATTGAGTTATTGAGTTATTTGTGGGTCATCATCATTGCACTCCGAACATGTCCATAGGTGCTCAGATCCCCTCCTCAGCAATTCCCTCAGTGTCCAGCGACTGACGACTTCAGTTCTATGTTGGTTTATAAGTCTTCTTACACGGCCACTAAGTTTCTCATTTCTGGCTGTGCCCATCTTAACTCCCATTCCATCACCCGAAGAAGTGACGTGGATCAGTTTTTGTCGAAGTCCTGTGCTCTTCCCACATCTCGGTGGGCATTGATGATGTCCGCCCGATCCATTGGTTGCCGTCCTCAACGACAGCGCAGCTAGCCAACCTGTCCGCTCTTTCATTTCCCCGTACACCCGTATGTCCAGGGACACAGACAAAGGTGACCTTACGTATTTTGGATTTCTTCAACGACTCTACCCACTGCATGCGTACAGAGCCCGCATGATCCAATTAACCCTGTTACTCCCACCGTCAAATATATTAATCCATCATAATATTAAACTATGTACCTGAGAGGAATACACTCATCATCAAAGATAGTTGTTGATGATCATTTTGGATTTTCCCATAGTTTTTTTTTTTTTAAATATTATTTCCTACTTTCAAGGAAAAGCAAACTCTCTCAATACCCAATTTCAGGGACTGGGTAAATGCCGCAGTCAGGACAAAATTCTTTACAACTGGATTTTGAACGCGGATCATTCTGGCCAAAACACTAATCCTTCAACCATCGCTTCTTCTCTTATTAGCAAGCGACAGATTCAATCAACTTGGCCATCCGCCATAATTCACAAATTCCTGTCCCTGGTATTGCTGACTTCTTCTGTTTCAAATTTTCGTGGTTTCTTCGAATATTGAAGCGGCTGGCCTTCCAGGAATTCTAGTTATTATCTGAAAGCTTTCAAACGTGTCTTTACATCTCATGTTTTATGAGAAATATTATCGACGTTTTTTTTTCACTTTGATGTTTGAGGTACATATTCAGTGAATATTCACTCTTTTCATCTTATCTTCGCTAGTCTTATATAGCCGTTCTAGGCATTCGAAGCATGTGTGTATATATATATATATATATATATATATATATATATATGTATGTATATAGATACAGTGGAATCTCTATATTCTGATGCGCATATATATAACAGTAAAATCCATTATTTGGGGGGGGGGGGAGAATATTCTAGAAAACATGGATTTATCATGACAATATTCGGAACAAAGCCTGTGTCTTTATTTGCTGTGTGGTTAATAATTTCATTAATCTGTACTCTCTTTGTTGTTTCATAGTTTGACAAACCTCCAGAATTTTCTGTCATCTTTGACTTGGTTAAGGTTTTCATGGAATGCTGATCCTACTAATTTTTTGTTGTACACATGTGTTTACAGTTGTTCCATAATAAGTATACATGGTTCTCGTTGATGTCTTTTCAGAGTATTTTCACATTTATGTAAATATGATTCATACTAATGTGTTTACGGTATTTCCATAATTGGCAAAAATGATTCTAGTTGATATGTTTTTAGAGTATTTTCACATTTATGTAAATATGCTTGCTGATGTATTTACAGTATTTCCATAATTATCAAAAAAGGTTCTAGTTGATATGTTTTTACAGTATTTTCACATTTATGTGAATATGATTCATACTAATGAGTTTACGGTATTTCCATAATTACCACAGATGATTCTTGCTGATGGTGGAACGAAACTAAAGACAAAGGAAGGGAAAAAGAGCACCCCGTGGTGGAACGAAGCAGTCACGGAAGCAATCAAAGAAAAGAAGAAAATGTTTAAATATTGGTACAACAATACAATTTTTATAATTAGCAAAGATAACTTTATAGAATAGGTTAGCTTTTGCTTAGCCGGAGTCAATGTCAAAGGATGATAATTGAAACGTCGTTAGAGCACAAGAACCAAGGGT
This sequence comes from Megaustenia siamemsis, assembly GCA_032433765.1. NCBI lineage: Eukaryota > Metazoa > Mollusca > Gastropoda > Stylommatophora > Ariophantidae > Megaustenia > Megaustenia siamemsis. Next base: position 18,776,179 of record JAVIAB010000156.1, on the reverse strand, counting down.
TGACCACAAACAAGATGGATCGACGGAATATTAGAAGCACTAGGAAACATACGTTTCAAATACTTGGGCACAATAATAACATCAGATGGGAGATGCACCACAGAAATAAAAAGGATATTCTTAATCTATTTAATGAGTCTTAATTTCAGGTTATTAATCTACTTAAATGAATCCTCATTGCTGATTATTAAAATATTTAAAGAATCTTCTCTGCTGGTTATTAATCTATTTAATTAATCTTCATTGCTGATTAATAATCAAATTCATGAATCTTCACTGCTGAATATTATTTTATTTAATTAATCTTCATTGCTGATTATTAAAATATTTAAAGAATCTTGACTGCTGATTATTAATCTATTTAATTAATCTTCATTGCTGATTAATAATCAATTTCATGAATCTTCACTGCTGATTATTACTCTATTTAATGAGTCTACATTGCTGATTATTACTCTATTTAATGAGTCTACATTGCTGATTATTACTCTATTTAATGAATCTTCACTGCTGCTTATTCTTTTTTCTTCTTTTCTCTTTCACAGATACCTAAAAGGTGTCGTGGTTTATATCATTTGTCGTTCTTGTGCTGCTCGAATTGTATGAATTAGTGATTTTCCTTGGTTGTTACATGTCTCTGTCACTGCATCTATCCATCTTCTTCTGGGTCTTCCTCTTGGTCTTTTTTCATGCATTCTCGAGAAGAACGCCCTTGATGGTGATTGGTGAGGATTCATTCTGACCAGGTGGCCGAACCATTTAAGTTGTTGTTGTTCTATATATTCTTGGCAGGGTTTTGTTCCTACTATTTTTCTTATGGTTTCATTTGGTATTCTATCTCTTCTTGTGTTGTTTGTTACTTTTCTCAAGCATCGCATCTCACATGTATTGATCTTTCTTAAATGTGATTTAGAAAGGGTCCATGTTTGACTTTCATAGCACAAAGTTGGTATGAAGATGCTATTTATCATTTGTTGTTTAGCTGGCATAGAAATGGTAACTGCTGCTTATTAATCTACTTAAATGAGCCTTCATTTCTGATTATTAAAATATTGAATGAATCTTCACTGCTAATTATGAATCTATTTCATGAATCTTAATTGCTGATTAAAAATCTATTTAATGAGCCTTCATTGCTGATTATTAATCTATTTAACGAATCTCATTTATGAAGGATGCACCAATGTTGTCCTCAAAGAGTGTAATGGTTAGTAGTATTTTTTTTATTGAGAACACCTGCATTCTACTGTTTTATATTCAAGTTCCTGATTTATATTTGAGATTTAGCTTCTGTCGTTTACTCCTGACACACGCGCATTGATTTCACGGACCTCCATTACGGGGACGTAGTAGTCATCGATACGCCTCAGTCCCTATAAAGGATGGGGTGTACCCTGTCCACGCTACTGGTTATCTAGACTGAGCACCGCCACCCTACAGGGTACGCCTATGTCCAGGTGCGGCCTCGTTATCAGATTACTGGTCACCATGTACTGAAATATCTCGTATACCACATTTTCAAAATTATTGAATCCGAATAATGTACTTGTAATACCTGCCCTTTCATCGCAGAACTGTTGCGAATGTATCCATCGCGAAGGTTGGCTACCATGGAGCGACATTCCACTCTGCCTCTTAGTTTGACAGTACAGATTGTCATAGGTTGACTTGTCCATCTTTTGATGTTACTCGTCCATGTTAGTCTTGGTCTGCCTCTGCCTCTTTTACCTTGTATTTTCCCTTCCAATATTACTGTTATTAGGCTGTTGTATCTTTAACATGCCCAAAACAATTTAATTTGTCTTGGTTTAACTGTGTTTAGTAGTTCTCTTTTCATTTTAAGTTAGGAATAATTTCTGCCAAAGAGTATATAATAAAACAACAGATAAATGGTCTGTCCACTTAATAAGACAGAAAGGTCAAGACACATCGCAACAAGCCATCAATAAACCTTGCAAGAACACCAGACCCGGCCGTGAAAAAGATGGATTGACGGAATATTAAAAACACTAGGAAACATAGCAGGGGAGACCAACAGAAGAACAAAAGACCGCAAAAATATAATCTCTTCGACTCTGAAAGTCAATTGAAGAAGGCAAGTTGAAGAAGTTGCTTAAGAAACAAAAACAAGTGAGTAAAAACGAGCTTTGCAACATTTTGCAGCCAAACTGTAAGATAAACAAGACAATACGTGCGTAGTCAAACAATCACAAGGCAAGTCCACACACTTCTCAAACAATCACAAGGCAAGTCCACACACTTCTCAAACAATCACAAGGCAAGTCCACACACTTCTCAAATAATTAAAATTAAATTAACTGATTAATTAATCCTAAAGATCTACAATAATTACTTAATGAAATAAACATGACAAGCAAAAATATGGACTAGATAAGAATATCAAAAAAGCTAAAACTATGATCATAAACAAAGAAAATTCTCAAGACCTACAATTAAATATCACAGTTGAAGGAATACATCTAGAGACAGTTCAGAACTACAACTACCTGGGACACACTATAACCAGTGATGTAAAATGTACAACTGAAATAAACAAAAGAATAGGATTGGTAAAAAGTAATTTTAATGCCATGGAACAATATACTAACATCAAAACAAATAACACCAGGGCTAAAACAAAGAATAGCAAAATGTTACATCTTCTCAATATTCCTATATGGTGCAGAAACATGGACATTAGACAAGAGAACAGAACAGAGAATTGAAGCCTTTGAAATGTGGATATATAGAAGAATAGGCAGAATTGGATGAAAGGAAAAGAAAACAAACGATGAAGTCTTAAAACAACTAAAAATGAAAAGAGAACTACACAATTAAAACAAGACAAATGCGATTTTTGGGGCACGTTAAAAGACATAGCCTACTAAAAGTAATCCTGGAGTGGAAAATACAAGGTAAATGAGGTAGAGGCAGACCAAAACTATCATGGACGAGTAACATCAAAAGATTGACAAGTCAACCTATGACAACCTGCACCATCAAAGCAAGAGACAGAACGGAATGGCGCTTCGTGGTAGCCAACCTTCGTTACGGAGACGGCACTCCATGATGGTGATGAACTGATTAATTAAAATTAGAGAAAAAGATAATTAGAGAAAATATTTAAAAAGACGAAAGAAAACATAGGAGTAACTTTGTTAGAACGCGAGTGAACAAACCTTTCATTGGGTTGGGACCAAGTCTACCATGGCCAAGTATGCCGTCAATGGAATATCCGTTCATTCTCTGACTGGCGTCCAGGACACGCTGTGATGACGTCATCATGTCGTCTGGGATTGACGGGTGGCCTTGAACTCCCACAAGGCCTTGACCATCCCCAAGTTGCCGAATTGGGAATCCAAACATTCTTCCTTCAGATTTAAGAAAGTCTGCGGCTGTTGCCATTTTGTTTTCTTTTGTTCTGTTTTTTGTTCAATAGTATCTTGTCAATTCTGTTGCAGTTTTAGATTTCTACAGTTATAACGATGACGTATTTCAACAACAGCGTAATGTAGCTGTCGAACAATCGTGAACTGGTGATAGATTCGTCAATTAATGCACGAATTGAGATAGTAAACAGAGATCGTGTTCCCTTTCCTTCTGCACGTCTTACACTGCTAGTTCCTTACTGTGTTCCCGAGATTGTGTACTCGGCAGTGCCAGCAAATAGTTCCTGAAAAGAAAGAAAACATTGAAACACAAAATAATTTTTTTTTACTAAATAAAGTTTACAAACATATTAATTTAAAATGCTCTTTTCTATCTTAGCCAAAGAGGGAGTCTGTGTTTACAACTGTATCTCTTATTATTGTTTCTTTCTACCTGTATCGCGCTCTATCATACATTCTCTCTTGCATACTCTCTCTCACTCTCTCACACTCTCTCTCTCTCTCTCTCTCTCTCTATATATATATATATATATATATATATATATATATATATATACCTTCTGCCATGTGTGTGTGTGTGGTAGGTGTAAGTTTATGTGTAAATATGTATATATATATGGAGCCGCGATAGCTCAGTGGTTAGTGAACTGGACTACAAAGGACAAGGAGTAGGGTTCGATCCCAACCGACGGCTTTATGATTCAGCCAGCCTTTAATGGATACCGGATTTTTTTCTGGGAAATTAAAGCGACACGGGCGTAATACCGACCACATTACCCCAAAAATCATGTGCTGAAGGTCTGTAAAATATATGGTCACTAACACCATATTCCCTATACGTCACTTGACATGACGGGGGCTCTTTACTATTTTACTTATGTATATATATATATATATATGTGCTTGAATGTCATTCAGTCAAACAAATGCCTTTAAACCCCTCTTTTCGTTATAAGCCATTGACCTCTCCACCCATTCCTATTCTTGAACAATTTCTCTATCTTTCTCTACAGCTATAGCCAATATTCTTATGGATTTCAGTGGTTTCTCTTCTCCGCGTATCCAAGGACCTCCCTGGCTTTCTCTTTCCCTGGGGGTTCCATGACAGCACCAGTCTTGCTATGCCGGCATCATCATCATCCTCATCGAGTGCCGTCTCCGCAACGAAGATTGGCTACCATCGATCGTCATTCCACTGTGTCTCTTGCTTTGATGGTGCAGGTTGTCATAGGTTGACTTGTCCATCTTTAGATGTTACTCGTTCATGCTAGTCTTTGTCTCCTTTAGCTTGCATTTTCCCTTCCAATATTATATTTAGTAGGCTGTTGTGTCTTTTAACATGTCCCAGAAATTATATTTGTCTTGTTCTAATTGTGTTTAGTAGTTTTATTTTTATTTTCAGTTGTTTTAAAACTTCATCGTTTGTTTTCTTTTCTTTCCATCCAATTCTACCTATTCTTCTATAAATCCACATTTTAAAGGCTTCAATTTTCTGTTCTGTTTTCTTGCCTAATGTCCATGTTTCTGCACCATACATGAATATCGAGAAGATGTAACATTTTGCTATTCTTAGTTTCAGCCCTACTGTTATTTGTTTTGTTGTTAGTATATTTTTCATGGCATTAAAATTACTTTTTGCCATACCTATTCTTTTGTTTAATTCAATTTTACATTTTCCATCACTGCTTATAGTATGTCCAAGGTAGTTGTAGCTCTGAACTGTCTTCAGTTGTATTCCTTAATTTTGATATTTATTTGTAGGTCTTGAGAATTTTCTTTGTTTATGATCATAGTTACCGAATCCCGGCATCAGGTCTTCTTAGTATAAGTCCAGTCAGTGTCCATTTCTGATCTTGGTATAAGTCCAGTCAGTGTCCATTTCTGATCTTGGTATAAGTCCAGTCAGTGTCCATTTCTGATCTTGGTATAAGTCCAGTCAGTGTCCATTTCTGATCTCCAGTCAGTGTCCTCTGGTATAAGTCCAGTCAGTGTCCATTTCTGATCTTGGTATAAGTCCAGTCAGTGTCCATTTCTGATCTTGGTATAAGTCCAGTCAGTGTCCATTTCTGATCTTGGTATAAGTCCAGTCAGTGTCCATTTCTGATCTTGGTATAAGTCCAGTCAGTGTCCATTTCTGATCTTGGTATAAGTCCAGTCAGTGTCCATTTCTGATCTTGGTATAAGTCCAGTCAGTGTCCATTTCTGATCTTGGTATAAGTCCAGTCAGTGTCCATTTCTGATCTTGTCAAACCACGTGATGCTCATCAATGTTCTTCTTCTTCTTTCCTTCCTCATCTGCCTTTCAGCGTCGAGGGGAGATATAATTTGCGGTCTTTTGCTCTTCTGTTCGCCTCTGCAGCTGTTATGTTTTCTAGTGCTTCTAATATTCCATCGACCCATCTTCTTCATGGTCAACCCTTGGGTCTGATGTTCTCACAACGTTTGTTGAAGGCTCGTTGTGTTATGTTTTGTTCTTTCTGCCTTGTCACGTGGCCAAACCATTTTATCTGTTGTTTCCTTATATATTCTATGGCGGGGGCTATTCCTAGCTTTTTTCTCAGTTCTTCATTTCTGATCTTATTTCTCAGACTGTTTGTTCATCAATGTAAATGTGTAAATCTAACAAGCATCACTTCGGTATGATTTTTCGTAACAATCTGTTTTCCGTGGTAATGTTTATGCCAGTCATATTTCAAAAAGCGAGTGAGTGCATATGTTCTCAATAATGTTGTGAATTTTCACTGCTGACTGTTTATTAAGACATAAACAATAACACAAATCCTCTCTGTGAGAAAGTCGCCAGACACACCACAGGCTGAAAGCTGTCAAGGACGCACAGCTGACTGTTTGAATCAGAACAATAGCTGATAAAGATCCAACTCCACCTCCTGGAGGTGGGTCTGAAATTAGACTTGTGAGTATTGAGAAGGGTCGAAGAGAGATGGGAGGTAACCCTGTAATCAAAATGTAAATCTGAAGTCGGCTTTTGGGCGCAACTGTCGCAGCTTGATACATACTTCATCGCAACGACATTTTAACGCCCTTTCAATGGTTGTAGATGAAAGGAATTATCATTGGGCGATCGCAAAAGAAAGAGAAAAAACATAAACTCTAGCAAAGATGAACATTCGAAAATTCATTGAAATGTCGAACTCGTTTTGAGTAGTTTAGTCGACAGATCATCTACATTGCAAAATGCGCAACTCTCAATTGCTCAGATCGTCTCCTCTAAGCGTTGGGGACAGAGACATTTTTCCACAGACTCGGACATTTTTCCACAGACTCGGACATTTTTCCACAGACTCGGACATTTTTCCGAGTTCTGACACTGAGTACGGGTTCGATCCTGCTTTGGTCCATATTTTTTTCTGTTGTTGATTATTTGTCAATTTTTCCGAGTGCTGTAAACATACCTCTTCCTCTGAATTGATGCTCTAAGCGTACCCCTGTATAAACTACGTCAGCCACACTCTAACGAAAACACTGAAGATGGCTTCTATTAAGATGCACAAACTCCGTAGCCCCGGCGAAGACCTTGACCTCAACCCATTAGTCGCCTCTTACAACGCCTGTTACAGGTGATAGTGATTCTATTGTTTTCTTCCCTTACTGTTTTCAGCGCCTCGGTATGTAGTCACACTGGCGGAAGTTGTTCAATTAAATTTGACCAAGTAGCTACAACAAGAACTCAGATGTGGTATATTATGATAATTAATCATGTTTAGTTTTAATCATAATTATGGTAAATGTTTTGTTTATAATTCCTACGTCTGATGATTAATCAAAATTGCGAGTATTGAGGAGAAATGGCAAAAATAGATATAGAAAAAATATGGAAAAAAAATATAGAAAGAATATAGACAAAAATATGGAAAAAACGTTATAGTTAAAGTTTCACGTAACAAGTGGACAACACAAACCAGAAAGATGTTTCGGCTCAATAGACCTTCGACAGAAATAAATATACAAGTAACTCAATAACTCAAATATATAACACGCATACAAAAATGTATTTAAAATAAACAAATAGTAAAAAATATAATTATAACATAATTTTTCGAAACTATTAAATGTTTAAAAAATATATATATGTATTTATTTAAATTTTAATTACATATTTGTATGCGTGTTATATATTTATTCCAGCTGAAGGCCTATTAAGCCGAAACGTCTTTCTGGTTGTCCACTTGTTACATGAAGCTTTTAACCATTCCGCTTTTTTCTAGTTTTTTTTTCTATATCTATTTTGTTCATTTCTCCTCACAGTTAGTAGTTTCACTGCAGATTCGCAATTGTATGCTTTTCTACGAATTTCTTGGCCTTGACCCTACAAAAATTGAGTAAAAAGTTCTGAATCAGCCGAAAATTAAAAACAAAAGAACTGCTTAACACAAGTCGAAAAAGACAACTATAGCTTGTTTCATAACTCGTGCCCAACTTTTAAAATCGATAGCTTTTTAACCGCTTGTTATAAGTTGTTCAAAATTTGCATGTAAAGTTATAATGATTAGAACCCAACATGGAATTAATTTCATTAAAAAAAACAATTTTGGTTATTATTGTTGCTTATTTGATTTATATAAATTTATAACGACCCATTGATGTAGTCAAAACTTAATGTTTACAGTATTTTAAGTTAAAAATAGCTAGCAAAAATCCATACACGGTAAAATTGACGTGTTTGCACGCTTTCGCCGTGGTTTTTTGACACAATTAGACACTTGAGAAATTGTGTGTTCCATTTCCGTTCATTCAGAGGTGTAGACGTGAAATTCGCAAAATGTTGGGTATGAATGAAACTGTTACAATAAGAAAATTAAAAGTTTCGCTGAAAAAGAACAACAGTATTGAAATATCAAAGTCTACATTATGGAGGAATGTGAGAGCTGCAGGCTTTATATTCAGAAAGTATTCCAATGGACGAAACATCATCTGCGAGAAGCCACATATAGTAGTCATGAGAAGCAAGTACTTACGTGAAGTAAAAGAGGTGCGCAAGCAAGGTTATGGTATTGTGTACTTGGATGAAACATGGATCAATGCTCACCACACTAACCAAAGGGAATGACAGTCATCAGATGGAAAGATTAAGAGATTAATACCTGGCAGCAAAGGACAGCGCTTGATAATTGCTCATGCAGGTAGTCGACAACATGGGCTAATACAGAATGCAGAGCTCATTTTTCTTTCAAAATCCATAGACAATCGGGATTATCACTCTGAGATGAATGGTCACATATTTAGACATTGGATTGAAAATTCTGTTCTCCCATCACTAGATCGACCATCTTGCCTAATAATGGACAATGCAGCGTACCACAACATTGTTGCACTTGAAGATAAAGTCCCGACGTCATCCAGTACAAAAGATGCTATTAAGATATGGCTCACAAAGGAGCACATACAATTTAATAACATGTACTTAAAACCTGAATTACTATCTCTAGTAAAGCAAAAACAAAGGACAAAGATTTTTCAAATAGATAAGATTATCCAAGAGCACGGTCATATAAGTTTGAGGCTGCCACCTTACCATGCTCATTTAAATCCAATAGAACTAATCTGGGCAAAATTAAAAGGACAAGTGGCAGATGAAAATACAACATTCAAAATATGCGATGTAAAGACTCTTGCTAATCTCGCTTTATTAAATATAGACAAAGATTATTGGGCTGAATGTGAAGACCACGTCTTAAAACAGGAAGAGGAATATTGGAAAAATGATGGTTTGTGGAATGTTCAACCCCAAACAGTTATTAATCTTTTAGACTCGTCTGATTCAGAATGAAAGTATATAGCCCCCACAATGTTGGCCCCTATATTACCTTAAATTAGTTCAACAAACGGTCCTTTTCAGGACCACACAACTATAAAAATTGGACATACAGGTATACCTTGATATTATCGTCCGTCCTCGAACTGAGAAGACAATAATTCTCCTGGTATTTCCCCATTACGGCCACACCTTTACCTAGTGAAAATTAATCATAGACCAGCAACTACGGTAATTTCTATTATTTAGGGGTTCACAATTTACAATTTTGACAAACATCAAAGAAATTCGCCGCTTTAAGAAAACTGCAGCTGCAAGATATTTGTTAAATATACATTTAAAGGGTATTTTGCATTCTAATAACATTTGGAAAATTTCAACAGTTTTTAACAAACGGTTACTGAACAATAGCGTTTTGAAGTTGGGCAAGTGATTTGAAACGAGCTATAATTTCCTTCTACATGTAAAGAGACACAATAAAAATAAAAAGTAAAGAGCCCCTCGTCACGCCAAGTGGCGTATGGGGAATATGGTTTTAGTGACCATAATTTTTACAGACCTTCGGCACGTGATTTTTGGATTAATGTAGTCGGTATTACGCCCATGCCGCTTTACTTTCCCAGGAAAAATCCGATACCCATTTAAGACTGGATGAATCCGGAAGCCGTCGGTCATGATCGAACCCGACCTCTTATCCTTTGTAGTCCAGTTCACTACCCAGTGAGCTATCGCGGCTCAAAGAGACTCTGTACCCTACTAAAAGTCATCTTGGAAGGGAAAGTAGGGAAAGAGGGCAGAGGCAGACCAAGTCTAAAGTGGACTGATAATATCAAAAGGTGGACAGGTGTACTTGGAGAAGACAGACAGAAGCAGAGATGAACATGATGGGGAAGACATGGAATGATCTTAAAAGAATCTCAAAAAACAGAACGACTTGGAAAGTATTTGTTGAAGACCTATGCTCCACAGGGAGCTGAAAGGTAGAAGAAGAGAAGAAGATGGTGACGGCGAGTTATTGTTATTGAGTTATTTGCGGGTCATCATCATTGCACTCCGAACATCTCCATACGTGCTCAGATCCCCTCCTCAGCAATTCCTGCAGTGTCCAGCGACTGACGACTCCAGTTCTGTGTTGGTTGTTAAGTCTTCTTATACACCCACTAAGTTTCTTGACGATGATTCTTACCATACTTTCTCTTAAACAATTGAGTATCTTTGTCTCCCTCTATCTCTTTTTCCCTATATTTTTCCCGCAGTCGCAACGTTTTCCATCTGCTTTCTTCTCAAGAATAAAACCAACATTATTATTGTTTCTATCTATCTATCTATCTATCTATCTATCTATCTATCTATCTATCTATCTATCTATCTATCTATCTATCTATCTATCTATCTATCTATCTATCTATCTATCTATCTATCTATCTATCTATCTATCTATCTATCTATCTATCTATCTATCTATCTATCTATCTATCTATCTATCTATCTATCTATCTATCTATCTATCTATCTATCTATCTATCTATCTATCTATCTATCTATCTATCTATCTATCTATCTATCTATCTATTTATCTATCTATCTATCTATCTATCTATCTATCTATCTATCTATCTATCTATCTATCTATCTATCTGTCTGTCTGTCTGTCTGTCTGTCTGTCTGTCTGTCTGTCTGTCTGTCTGTCTGTCTGTCTGTCTGTCTGTCTGTCTGTCCTGCCTGCCTGCCTGCCTGCCTGCCTGCCTGCCTGCCTGCCTGCCTGCCTGTCTGTCTGTCTGTCTGTCTGTCTGTCTGTCTGTCTGTCTATCTATTGTCCTTTCGAGCCGAAGACGGCACATAGGGCAGAACCACAATCTCAAAAACAGAAACCTTACGTGCCAAAGTTGCACATACTGCAGGGATCACTGCTCTAAAATATATGGCGCTGTTTCCATAATAATACTTTTTACAATGACAGCTTGTCAAGCCATCGATCAACCTCCTTAGTCGCCTCTTACGACATACCTAGAAGGTCACAGTGTCACCTTTCTTTACTTCCCTCATAATGAAGCCCCGGTAACACACAGGAAATTTATTGTTTACTGGTGATTATATTGAAGACGACCTGGCGTAAAGCTGACCACGCCACACACAGTGTGCCATGGTCATGCAAAAAATATGGTCACTAACAATATATCACCGACACGCCTAGCAAGGCAGGGGAGGTAACCTTGCTCTCTTTTTTCATAATGATTAAATTTGCCTCTGCTGCTCTGAGAACATTCATTCTGCTACTACTGTCATAAAGATGATAAGCAACGAAATGAAATATATAAATATTAAATATTAAATACTATGCGGGACAGATAGTAGATCTGCAATAAACAACGTAAAATAGACACAAAATGGTATTAAACAGCTAAACTAATTGAAAGACGGGACAAACGACAACGTTTCGGAAAATGTCTTCTTCGGATGCATAACCATAACAAAATACTATTTTAGTTTCGTACCTGATGAGGACTTTTTTCCGAAACGTTGTATATTGTCTCGTAATAGTTTAGCTGCTTAATACAATTTTGTTTTTATTTTACATTGCCACTATCTTAAGTTCCCACATGTATTCTCAACATAACCATATTACTGCTGGTTTTCAAAGAAAATTCTTCTCAATTTTTTATTATTGTCGAGAATTAACTTCCGTATCTGAATTACCAGAACTAGCTATCGCTAACACAAGAAACACTTCATTTTAATTCCCTTGACAAAAATAAGTTACGTAAACTATCTTTTTCTTCATATTTACCTGGGAAAGTGTAGCTATATATTAAATTAATTTATATAATTAAAATGAGATAAAGAGAACAGGAAAATAAAACCAGTTGTATACACTTTTTTGTAAGTAAAATAAATTTTAAAAAGCACATGATTTGTAATCTCCATTTTCAACTACCGATACTTTGCTGTTGTTTGGTGACGTCGCTCTGCCTTTTATAACTCCGCCCCCAAAAAGCATGTAATATTAACGTAAGTTACGTCTTGTCGTTGTTTACAACGAGGTGCAATGTATGCATACACCTTGCGGCTTGAGACATCCACATCAGAACTATTTTTTTATTTAAGTTCTTGTTTTGTATTTTTTTTGGTTCTCTATTCATTGATTACTTCTCAAAGAGGCCACCACTAAAAGGGAGCTCAAAAAAAAACATCAGAAAGAAAACAAACGACATTTTTCGGGCACATCATGAGAAGAGGAAAGTTGGAATACTTGGTTACAACTTGCAAAATGCAAGGAAAGAAAGAATCGCGGACGACAAAGAGAGAAAATACTAGATAGCTTGGTGTCATGGCATGGAAAACATTCAACAACAGCTTGTCCTATGATTCGCAGAATTATCGCTTTCCTATGATTCGCTGAATTATCGCTTTCGTAGGATTCGCTGAATTATCGCTTTCCTATGATTCGCTGAATTATCGCTTTCCTATGATTCGCTGAATTATCGCTTTCGTAGGATTCGCTGAATTATCGCTTTCGTAGGATTCGCTGAATTATCGCTTTCGTAGGATTCGCTGAATTATCGCTTTCCTATGATTCGCTGAACTATCGCTTTCCTATGATTCGCTGAATTATCGCTTTCCCATGATTCGTGGAATTATCGCCTTGGAAGCTTCTCTCTATAAAAATATTCATTTATTATTACCTATCTCCAGTCAACAACAGAACTGATACGATGCACTGTAGATAGAAGATTGTGGAGGAACATGATCGCCTACGCCAACGGTATAGCACATGAGGATGACGATGATGATGATGACGATGATGATGACGATTCATTGACTCTGTGAGGCTACAGGAGCCCCAACCACCGTCGGAGGAGAGGAGAATATGGCCCACTGTCGCCTGCAACGCATGATGTGAAAGGCGACTAAGGAAGTTCGGGACAAGGTCTTCGCCGATACTACGGAGTTAGTGCATCTGGACTGAAGCCATTTTCAGTGCTTTCGCTTGTGTGTGGCTGGCTTGTTTCATGCTGTGGAAGGTGACGTGTAAGGGATCTGGGCATCACGGAGTTGCTGCCCAGTAACACAGCACAGCGAACAGCTTCATAGTCGTGCTCAGCAAATGCACGTACTCCGTAGCACCAGCGAAAACCTTGACCCCAACCTCATTGGTCGCCTCTTACGACAAGCATGGCCGGTGACAGTGGCTCTATTGCCTTCTCCCAGGACCCAGGTGGGCACACGGACCTAAGAATAAAATCATCACATAGTGCTTCTTTATTATTTTGTTCCTGTAACGTTATTTTAAAAAAAAACGAAAAGAGAACTACTAAATACAATTCAAATAAGACAAATGAGATTTTTGGGGAATGTTAAAAACACAACAGTCTACTAAAAGTAATCTTGGAGGGGAAAACATAAGGTAAAAGGGGCAGAGACAGACCAAGACTAACGTTGACGAGTAATATATAAAAGATGGACAAGTCAGACTATGACAACCTGCACCACCTAAGTAAGAGACTGAGTAGAATGGCGCTCCATGGTAGCCAACCTTTGTTGCGGAGATGGCACTCGATGATGATGAACGTTATTTTCATGATCTGCAGCACTTGTTTTTGATTTGCTTTTCCCAATGACGCGCTTTCATGCGAAACCAATGACGCGCTTTCATGGGAAACACAATTTGAAAATAATTAAACAGTTTATGACATTCGGTATGTCGCAATTTCATGCCACATAGTTGTGCCCCACAGCTAGCTATATTTTTACTTAACCATGCCGGATTGAGATCATTTTCCCGAAATCACCCAAAGATTGTGACGTTTGCAGCTGTGCGAGAGCTACAGACGGCTGATATCATTCTACACACAATTGGCCCTTTTCGCTAAGCTGTAAAGGTCACGAACATTGTGTGATTTCTTTCAGCCAGCAGGCCTGAATAAACTAAAGATGGCTGTGGTTGTGCCGAAACGAACACTATAATTTCTGAGAGAAAAAAGGAGTTAATTTTGGTAATAGTTTCATATCTACGTATTTTAGGGAAACGTCAAAGTTGTAAGTGATTGATACAGTACAGTCGGGAGAGAGAGAGACAAAGTTGTAAGTGATTGATACAGTACAGTAGGGAGAGAGAGACAAAGTTGTAAGTGATTGATACAGTACAGTCGGGAGAGAGAGACAAAGTTGTAAGTGATTGATACAGTACAGTCGGGAGAGAGAGACAAAGTTGTAAGTGATTGATACAGTACAGTAGGGAGAGAGAGACAAAGTTGTAAGTGATTGATACAGTACAGTCGAGAGAGAGAGAGACAAAGTTGTAAGTGATTGATACAGTACAGTCGGGAGAGAGAGACAAAGTTGTAAGTGATTGATACAGTACAGTCGAGAGAGAGAGACAAAGTTGTAAGTGATTGATACAGTACAGTAGGGAGAGAGAGACAAAGTTGTAAGTGATTGATACAGTACAGTCGAGAGAGAGAGACAAAGTTGTAAGTGATTGATACAGTACAGTCGGGAGAGAGAGACAAAGTTGTAAGTGATTGATACAGTACAGTCGGGAGAGAGAGACAAAGTTGTAAGTGATTGATACAGTACAGTCGGGAGAGAGAGAGACAAAGTACATAACCATATTAGAACTCGGAAATTGGTTTTATGTAAAATATGTGGAATATAATAGTAATAATAATAAGAATAATAATAATAAACAAACTTGCAGGAGCAAATTGTTGAAAAAACAACACAGGGGAAAAGGCGGTTGTTTTGGGATAAGGCCAAATGGAAACACGAAGTAAAGAGATAGCAAATAATAAACATAATAAACACGTAAGCTTGATAATAAATAATATATATATATATATATATATATATATATATATATATATATATATATATATATATATATATATTGTCCTTTGGAGCCGAAGATGGCACATAGGGCAGAACCACAATCTTATAAACAGAAACCTTGCGTGCCAAAAATGACACATATCGCAGAGATCACTGCTCTAAAATATATGGCCCTGTTTCCGTAACAATACTTTTTACAATGACAGCTTGTCAAGCCATCGATCAACCTCCTTAGTCGCATCTTACGACATGCCATATATATATATATATATATATATATATATATATATATATAATTGCTGTCCTGAAACATGTAAATAAAGAACATTAGGACATGACGCGACAGGTCATTCTATTTATAACTAGAATGGATTTTCAAATAAGTGAATATGGATTCCATGGAAGGAAAAACATCCAATGTAACATTCAATTGTCAATTATTTTTTTAGAAAACGTATCACGTATCCTAAAGTGCTTCATTGAACCTGTTCAACAATATGGAAGCGAGTCGTGGACAATGAGTAAGACAGCACAAAGAACATTAGAGGCAGCTGAGATGTGATTTATCAGAAGAATGCTACGAGTTATTCCATATATAGCAAACAAATTAAAAATGGAGAATGTTTAAACCAGCGGGAGAAACCAGAAATATAATCAAAATAATAATGAAGAGACAATCTACACTTATTGGACATGTCATGCGAAAAGAAGGTATTGAAAATACTATAACAGGCAGTATGAATTGAAAGAAGAGCAGAATAAAAGCAAGATAAAAAATATTAAACAGCTTATCCAAATGGCATGACAAAAAATATCATCGACTAAATCCATAACATGTATGATGAATGACAGAGTGCTGTGGAGAGTTATGATCACCTACGCCAACCAGTGTGGTACATGATGATGATGATGAAGATGATGATCATGATCATGACGAAGATGACGATGATGATGATGATGATGAATATGGATTCCTGTTTTCGGAAGAAAGAAGAGAAAAGAAATATGTAATCTGCAAAAAAAAAAAATTTTTAAAAAGTAAAGTGCCCCCATCACGCCTAGTGGCGTATAGGTAATGTGGCGTTAGTGACCATAAATTTTACAGACCTTCAGCACATGATTTTTGGGATAATGTGGTCGATATTACGCCCGTGCCGCTTTACTTTCCCATTTAAAAAATCCGGTACCCATTAAAGGCAGGGTGAACCCGGAAGCCATCGGGTGGGATCGAACCCTACCTCTTGTGCTTTGTAGTCCAGTTCACTAATCACTGAGCTATCGCGGCTGCCTATATGTAATATGTATTGGGGAAAAAAATCTAATGACAGAAATGAATGAGAAATATTGATTCCTTACGGATAAATTAACCCCATTGTTTTCTAAGACATATATTCTGCGCTAACTCGAACAATAAGAAATAATACAGGCGACTAACGTTATTGTGTAGCTCTGACTGAAGGAGGTTACATGAGAAATTACAGGAATACCAGCATATAAAGAAATCCAATAAAGGTAAGAAGCAGTCACGTATAGTTTTTTCATATCAACTGTATAAATCTTAACATCTGGACTATATTTTAACAACTGGGAAAATTGAGGGCCAAGGAGATAGCGGAAAGCAAAGAGAAAAATACTAGACAGCTTAAGAGAATGGCTTGGAAGAAGGTCAACAACAGAAATGATAAATAACTATCGAGATCGAAAATTGAGGAGAGACATGATCACCTACGCCAGCAGGCCCGGTACTTGATGATGGTGACGTATAGATCTTCAAGCAATGTGGACGTATAGTAGTACAGAATAGGTTTCCGAAATCACATGACAACATTTTCGCATTTGATTAGTTTCTATAATTATGGACTCCGGATGGGACTCATATGGCAAGTCGTAGTCAAGTCTAGAACTGAGAAAAAGACTAGAAATAATTCTCGCCATTTAATACGCCAAGAAATAACAGATAAAATGATTTGGCCACGTGATAACATATAAAGAATAAAATACAACACAATCAGCTTGTGTGAGCTCACATGTACTGTACACTAACGCGTGTCACAGCTATCTTGTGTGGGTTCACACGCACTGTACACTAACACGTGTCCCAGCTATCTTGTGTGAGCTCACACGTACTGTACACTAACGCGTGTCCCAGCTATCTTGTGTGGGTTCACACGTACTGTACACTAACGCGTGTCCCAGCTATCTTGTGTGGGTTCACACGTACTGTACACTAACGCGTGTCCCAGCTATCTTGTGTGGGTTCACACGTGTACACTAACGCGTGTCCCAGCTAACTTGTGTGGGTTCACACGTACTGTACACTAATACGTGTCTCAGCTATCTTGTGTGAGCTCACACGTACAGTACACTAACGCGTGCCCCAGCTATTCTGTGTGAATTCACACTTACTGTACACTAATACGTGTACCAGTTACACTGTGTGGATTCACACGTACTGTACACTGACACATGTCCCAGTTATCCTGTGTGAATTCACACGTACTGTACACTAACACTCACGAACAGCAATCGTATTGTGCAGACACCCTCGCACAAATGACAGAGATCAGCAGACAGACGCGTTAGGTAGGAGCTCACAACAATTAGGCGCCACACACCCACATTTCTTTTCATATTCCACACAACGACTTTCTCTTCTTTACATTTCGTTACAATGTCTAGATTGGTTTTATAATTATTGCGCAAATGTCGTGTTCGGTAGCGAGTGAGACATCTAGTATGTTTAGATAGAGTAAATGCATCAAAGTGAACACGCAGGAACGATAACTGGAGAAATAATTCGGGAAGGACATAATCGAAAGACGTTTCATTTCAAGTGTCTGAAGTGTGAAGTGGTTATCATCCTGCCGAAGGCAAAAAATGGAAAAAAAAAAAAAAAAGTAGCGTGTAGCGAAAGAATGTAGCTATGTAGCTTACTCGCACTTTCTGAAAATATTTATTCATTTTCCTCTCAGGACGAGCACAGCGGAAGATCTAGGTCTCAACAATTGACGGTCTGCAACTAGTTCCTGGATGTTTCCTATTCCCATGGTTGAGCCTTCTCCTGTAATTTTTCTGTATAGCTCTTCTCATGCTTTGATTGAATTTTTTTTCCCGTTGTTATTAATTTTGAATTGAAAATTGAAGCCTTTGAAATGTGGATCTATAGAAGGTGAGAAGCAAAAAACAAAAGTCGAACGACGTTTTGGCCAAAGAGGCCTTCAGCTGGAACAATAAACATCATCAAGTACCGGGCATGCTGGCGTAGGTGATCATGTCTCTCCACAACTTTCGATCTCGACAGTTATTTATCACTTCTGTTGTTGACATTCTGCCAAGCCATTCACTTAAGCTGACTGGCATTTTTTTCTCTTTGCTTCCCTCTATCTCATCGTCCCTCAATTTTTCAAGTTGTTACAATATATTCCAGCAGTTCCCTTCTTATTACATGGCCAAAAAATGATGATTGTTTCTTCCTAATTTTGGAAATTAGCTCTCTTTTTGCTTTGACCTCTTTCAGAACATTTTCATTACTCTTCTTAGCTGTCCATGGTATTCTCAAAATGCTTCTGTAAAATCACATTTCTACAGACTCCAGTGATTTTCTTGTGTTTTGTCCTATTGTCCATGATTCGCATCCATATGTTAAGACTGGCTCTACGTAACATTTAAGAACTCATTTTCTTGTTTCTATTGTCAAAAATGGATTGCATTTTTTCTTCCTCATTTTTTTTTTAAAGCTGCTTTTGCCTGAGTCATTCTGCATCTCACCTCTTTTGTACATCTTCCGTCTGAGGTTAACAAAGTTCCCAAATATTTAAATGCATTTACTTATTTTAATATTGTTCCACTTGTCTTTATTTTGCACTGAGGTGATGTCTTTTTCTTCGTTGTTACCATTACTTCTGTCTTTTTGCTATTAAGCCTGAGTCCTTTATTTTTGGTTTCTTTCACTATAATGTCTAACCTTTCTTGTAGCTCATTTTCACTCTTAGCGATTAAGACTGTATCATTAGCATAAAAAAGTACCCCCGTCACGCCAAGTGGCGTATAGGAAATACGGTGTTAGTGACCCTATATTTTACAGACCTTCAGCACATGATTTTTTGGGGTAATGTGGTCAGTATTACGCCCGTGCTGCTTTACATTCCCAGAAAAAAATCCGGTACCCATTTAAGGCTGGGTGAACCCGGAAGCCGTCGGTTGGGATCGAACCCTACCCCTTGTCCGTGGTAGTCCAGTTCACTAGCCACAGAGCTATCGCGGCTCCCGTATCATCAGCATACCTTAGATTATTTATACTATGACCTCCAATAGAATAAGAAACAAAAACACAACAAATATATATAAAGGATATACTTGGCCGAAACGTCGTTCGACTTTTTTTGTTTTGTTGCTCATCTGCGTACAGTTGTTACCACACCACTTATTTCTCTTTTTTTTTTAAGTGTCATTATTAATATTTTACTTTTACCTAGAGGCTTTCCTACTCCATCTAGGTTTATATCCTGCCACCGCAGAAGTATTCTCATTACATTAACTAGAGTTTTGGTGTTTTTGGGTAGATAGTATTTTCCTTCCGGTGTGTGACAGTGCTGGCAGCACGACACAATTTTCGATGGGAGTCAAATTTAAGTTATAAGTGAATTTCAATGCCCGTAGAAAAAGAAATTCAAGCGTTCTTGTGCTATTTCAAATGGATTTTTCAGACAATTCGAGCAGCACAAGAACGACAAATGATATAAACCACACCTTTTAGGTATCAGTGAAAGAGAAAAGAAGAAGGAGAAGAAGTATTTTCCTATACATTTTGCTGTAGAAAATTATATTACCATTTGTGGCCTACTCAATCAATTTCAAACTGTCAAACATTCTTTAACGTTCGGAGCACCAGAATACAAAACGGGCCTCCCGTTTGTTGCTGTTATAGAGAGTAACAGATATTGGATCTCACTACCCAGATATATGCTGAAGTCGGATGTGTTTGGCCGAAAGTCTCAAATATCACAGTTTTACTGCAAACGCAGACACGTCCATTTAACGTCATTTTAAGGGCGGATGATGAAGAGGTGTGATCTTTTCTAGCCAAAGGGTGAATGCAAACGATCTACCCAGAGAATATGGGGAGGGGGGGGGAGGGTAAAGCCACGAAGAAACCACGGATTTGAAGTGAAAATTGTTTACTACATGTAGTGGGGTTTGAACACCGGACGTTCCTGCCCAGAGATCGACGTCTTACTTCTAGACCAGGAGACTGGTTGGTCTCTAGGCAAGACGCCGGCCTCGAGACAGAGAGGTTTTGGGTTCAAATCCCGGCTACACCATTTGGGTTTTTTATTTATGATTTCTCTCTGCGGCAACCACCCCCAGGTCTCAGCAGCAAGGCCCGGCTTGAAACGTTAACTACTCATCGACGAAAAAAAATATGAGTACCTCTGAAGACGGAGTTATCTGCCTGTGCGGCGAGGGGCCCCTGTG
Organism: Megaustenia siamemsis; assembly: GCA_032433765.1. Taxonomy (NCBI): domain Eukaryota; kingdom Metazoa; phylum Mollusca; class Gastropoda; order Stylommatophora; family Ariophantidae; genus Megaustenia; species Megaustenia siamemsis. Next base: position 18,755,713 of record JAVIAB010000156.1, on the reverse strand, counting down.
CAACACGGGATAAATGGATTAACACGAAACATTCAGTCCCTAGCTAGTCTCTAGGGACTTCGTCAGAGGTCAAAGCTGGCGAACGCTAAAAAAACAACCTCTAGACCAACAAAGCCTTGTCCCGTCCTCACTGTTACGTTATATAGCACAAACAAAATGATGTTTACATATTTTGTTTCGAATTGGCGCGTAATAGGGTTTCAACGCCTGTTACATGTTGGTTAATTCAAACGCTCATTCGCTCTAAGTGTATACATATATTATGCTGGCTTGCAGTTTTCTATGAATGGCTGTCCTGCCGGTTAGGATGTTTCATTTTTCCTAACTCCAGTGCAGTTTTTGATCAAGAAAACACATTTGGTTTCAATTTTTGAGGTTTGCAGGAACCATAATCGAGTTATTACTGTTTAATGTTTGTGGGAATGATGTTTCCTTTAGTTCCCGATACCGGAAGAGCTCATACTAACTGAAGTACTTCCGTGTGCTCTCGTGGTTTTCTAGTAAACACATATTCGGAGACTAACATTGAGGGCCAGTAATTTTACGTGCGAAGAGAAATGGGTACAGCTGTTTATTAACAATATTTTAGCAGCTTTGTTCATTTGCTAACTTCATAAATATAAAACGTACATAATCTCTCTTTCCTTCTTTCCTTTCTCATTTGCCTTTCAACGTTGAAGGGAGAAATAGTTTGCAGTCTTGTGTTCTTCTATTGGTTTCTCCTGCTTTTATGTCTCATAGTGTTTCTAATATTCCATCAATCCATCTTTTTCGTGGTCAGTCCCAAGGTCTGACTCCCAGGACATTACGTTAATATGGATAGGTTCTTAACCAATTGTGTTTCCTTGACTATGAAGTCGACAATTAGCCATTGTTTGTTACTGTTATCGGCTCCCTCGCTGCACCTGGTTGCCGTGTGTTGGCTTTTATCCTTTGAAATTTTTATTTTGATTTTACTTTCCGGGAAGTTTGTGTTCTCCTGTCACCGTAATTTTGATTACGACGTCATTACTGTTTGAGGTCGTCATTTCATTATGAGTGCAAAATATGGGCAGTCTTTGAAAGAAAAATTTAAGGTGCAAAATATGAGTGACCACTGAAAGACAAAATCACATGACGCAAAGTGTGAATTTTGCCACGTATGTCGTAAAATAGGGAGCCGCGATAGTTCAGTGGTTAGTGAACTGGACTACAAAGGGCAAGAGGTAGGGTTCGATCCCAACCGTCGGCTTCCGGTTCACTCAGCCTTTAATGGGTACCGGATTTTTTTCTGGGAAAGTAAAGCGGCACGGGCGTAATACCGACCACATTACCCCAAAAATCAAGTGCCGAACGTCTTACCGGTTGTTTCCCATATGAGGGCTTGCTTTGCTATTCGGTTATTATCTCTTCTCATCACATGTCCAACATATGACCATCGTCTTTTCTTTATTACCGAAGATATTAGTGGTTGATTGGCGATTTCTCTAATTTCCTCGTTTGTTTTGAATTCGTTCCACGCTATACCAAGTATTTTCCTTGGACATATATTTTCGAATGCGTTCAACTTTGTTTCTATATCTCTTGTTTTTTTTCCAGCTTTCACACGCATGCGTAAGGGTTGATGGTAAATTTGATTTGAATAGTCTTAGTTTTGTGTTTGTGCTGATGAGTTTTGATTTCCACAACTTTTCAAGGTTTCTGAAAGACATTGCTGCTTTAGCTATTCTGATTCTAATTTCTTTGTTTGTATCCCCTTCTCGTTCAATATGACGTCCAAGATTAAACTTTAACCTGATAAAATGTGACATAAACATTACAGTAATTTGTGCGATGTAAAATAGTAAAACAGTAAAATAAAAAAGTATTAGCTTAATGTGATAAACATAAGAAGCAAAAAATATGGACTAGATGTGAATATCAAAAAGACTAAAACTGTGATCATAAATAAAGAAAATTCTCAAGACCTACAAATAAATATCACAGTTGAAGGAATACATCTGGAGACAGTTCAGGGCTACAATTACCTTGGACATACTATAACCAATGATGGAAAATGGAAAATTGAAATAAACAAAAGAATAGGTATGGCAAAAAGTAATTTTAATGCCATGAAAAATATACTAACAATAAAACAAATAACAGCAGGGCTGAAACTAAGAATAGCAAAATGTTACATCTTCTCAATATTCCTGTATGATGCAGAAACGTGGACATTAGACAAGAAATCATAACAGAAAATTGAAGCCTTTGAAACGTGGATATATAGAAGTATAGGTAAAATTGGATGGAAAGAAAAGAAAACAAACAATGAAGTTTTAAAACAACTAAAAATGAAAAGAGAACTACTAAATACAATTATGACAAGACAGATGTAATTTTTGGGGCATGTTAAAAGACACAACAGCCTACTAAAAGTAATATTGGAGGGGAAAATACAAGGTAAAAGAGGCAGAGGCAGACCAAGACTAACATGGACGAGTAACATCAAAAGATGGACAAGTCAATCTATGACAACCTGCACCATCAACGCAAGAAACAGAGTGGAATGGCGATCCACAGTAGCCAACCTTCGTTGCGGAGACGGCAGTGATTGATGATGATGAAAATAGTTCCTTCGATTTTTTGTCCTAAACTAGCATAAATATAATTACATTAAACTATTCTAGTCATTTACGTTTTAAGTAATGACAAAAACACTGTGTTGCTGCTAATTAGCATCTATACAGTTCTGTTCAAGTATATATATATTATATAGAAAGACATAGCTCAATGATTCTGACAATAGGCGCAAAATAATACTGCTTCCTGTTGGCTCTACTTCTTAATGTTTTTTATGAAATAGATAGAACACCATATTATTTGTTGTTTGTTGTTGTTATTGTTGTTGTCGTTGTTGTTGGTCTTGTTGTTGTCATGGAACAGGGAGCTGTTTGCTGAAATGTCCCACCTTGTTCTCATACACATTGCTAGGTCGATAGATGCCGTTGTACGGTTGTAGTAGGTTTGACATTCATATACGTTGAAGTCTATTAGTAACGCGTTGATTTTTTTATATCACGGCTTTAGTAGAGAATACTGTGGCTGGTTGTACACTGACTTTAAGTCAATGAGCTGGAATGTTATTATGTTATGTTTTCTGATAAAATATTAGAGGAGTAGTGGCCTCCGTTTCTTACTCCGAAAATCTCCGCCGATGATGGGAAACAAGAAACAAAAGAGAACACAAAGATAAGACTATTTAATACAAACATAAAAACAGTTACTTAGTTCTTTGGTTATGGAAAGCCCCGGTATCACTGCAAGCGAATTATCAATTGCTCAACCGCCCGTGCCAGTGGAATCATCCGAATTACTAACTCATCTCCCAAACAAAGAAAGGTAGCTGTAGTCCCCATCATAGCAGTCTCAGCACACGCCAAAAGACATAAAGCGAAACTGTACAGAAAGTGAACACAGCCAACTGTTCCCTGCTATACGATATCATCATTCATCGAAAACAATTGGAATATCGAAACATGATCAAAACGGATGAAACGTACATAAGTTATCTTATATAGCTCAGAGAAAAGGGTGTTCAATAAAAACAAAGAAACAAAATATACAAATATTTGTAAACACCAGTTTGATGAAGATTCTGAACATTTGATGATATGACAAGATCATAAAAAAAGAAATATGGGAAAGAGAATAACAAGGGTCAGTCAAGCAACATATTATTAATATAAAATGTAAATGGATCGGACACACAATAAAACCTGATGCCAGCATAGCAATGCAGGCTCTGTCGTGAAACACACAGGGGAAGAGAAAGCCAGGAAGGCACAGATGAATGGGCTGAGAGGCCTTTACATTGGTTCTTACTCCAAAAAGTGGTTTAAGGGGCTTTCACAGAAAGACAGATAGATTGACAGACAGACAGAGAGACGAACTGATAGATAGACAGATAGATTGACATACAGACAGAGACGAACAGATAGATGGACAGATCGATTGATTGATTGATTGGTTGGATTGATTGATTGATTGATTGATTGATTGATTGATTGATTGATTGATTGATTGATTGATTGATTGATTGATTGATTGATTGATTGATTGATTGATTGATTGATTGATTGATTGATTGATTGATTGATTGATTGATTGATTGATTAATTGAGATGAGTAATGCTATCAATTTAAAAAAAAAGATGTTTTCTTTGTATAGAGTCTGAGAAAACCAGAGACAAAATTCCAACAAATAATTAAAGTGAACATCCAAGAATGAAATAGTTGGAACATCTGACCAGAATGAAACTCGACTGACCTTCAGCACGAGCATATAACACGAAAATCTCAATATACAGGACAACAATAAGTGCCGGTATAAGGTTACAAGAATCCAAGTAGTCGAATTCTTCAAGGACAACTCTAGCTACTCAACTTTCTATATCCGGGAAGGCGTACTAACTTCCCCTTTTAATTTCCTTTGATTCAAGCATTTGGAAATATAACCAAACATTTAATTAAAATCATATATGATGAGTGCAGCGTCTCAAATACCTGGGCACAATAACAACATCAGATGGAAGATGCACCACAGAAATAAAAACCAGAATGTACAAGCCAACGTTGCATTTCAGAAAATGAAAAAAAAAACCATCTTGTGCAACACGTATATGTTAATAGAAGTGAGAAATTGAATTCATCGGTGGTATATAGAGCTAATCCTGAGCTATAGAAGCGAATCACAGACAGTCTTCTTCTTCTTTACCTTTCAGCTCCCTGTGGAGCACAGATCTTCAACAAACACTTTCCAAGTCGTTCTGTTTCTTGCCATTCTTTTAAGATCATTCTATGTCTTCCCCATCATCTTCAATATCTGCTTCCATCTGTCTTTTCCAAGAATATGTTGGTCTTTCTCTTTGTCTTTTTCCTTGGGGATTCTAAAAACGGCCTATTGTGTAAAACTATCGGTTGGCTACAGCGTTGTGTATCCTATCCAGCGCTATTGTCTTCGCTGTATCTCTTTATCCACTGGTGTTTGACTGGTACATTTCCATAATTCTATGTTAGTGATTTTGTCCTGCCATTTCCATCCTTTTATTGTGCGCAAGCATCCATTAATTAAACTCCGTGTCTTCATGATTGTCATTGTTGTTGTTCTCCATGCTTCACAGCCATATAATTGGGTTGACTTAACATTGGAGTAGAACATTTTAATTTGTGTATGTAACCTTATTTATTTATTTATTTTTTTTATTTCCATGTGTTTCCTAGTGCAACATATGTACTCTTGCTTTAGATATCCCTATTTTGGTATCATTTTCTGTTCCTCCCTCATTATCTATATTACTGCCCAGATATATGTAAGATTGTACGTCTAGTAGATGTATTTCTCCTATTTTTATTTGGTTATTGCCAATTGCATTAATTCTCATAATGGTCTTATCTCTATTAATTTTCACTCCCAGCTGTTGTGATCTCTCATCAAATATGCTCATTTTATCTTGCATCTTGTTGATGGCTGTGTGATTGTAGAACTATGTCAACAGCAAAGTCTAAATCATCAAGTTGTTTGGTCAGTGACCACTGGATTCCATTTCTGTTCTGAGTTATTTTCATAATCCAATCTATGGCCAGTAGAAAGAGAAATGGAGACAGAAGGCATCCCTGCCTTACTTCTGTTCTTATTTCAAATGCTTCTGTAAGCTGTCCTTCATGCACCACATTACATTTCGTTCCTTCATACATTGTTTTTATCAGGTTAATAAACTTTAAGGGTATTCCGTAATGACTCAGCAACTTCCAAAGCATTCCTCTGTCTAAACTATCAAATGCCTTTCCATAATCTATGAATCCAATATAAAGTGGAGAGCGTAGTTCAAAGCCTTGTTCAACAATTATATGTAGAGTAGTTATTTGATCAGCACATGATCTGTTCTTCCTAAAACCTGCTTGTTCATCTCTCAACTGTTTCTCTATGGCCTCTTTTAGTCTCTCCAGAATGATTTTGCTTAATATTTTTCCTCACACTAATAGTATCATAATTCCCCTATAATTTGTGCACTCCTGTAAACTTACTTTCTTTAGTAGTTTGATCAAATAACATTCTTTCCAGTAATTATGTATTTTTCCCTTTCCCATACTTTATATAGTAGATTATGTAACATCTTGGTAGAGGTGTTAATATCTGCTTTTTTTCTGTGTAGTGGCTTTAGAATTTCTCGTTTCCTTTTTATTTATGTCTGCTTTCTTTCTTAAAGTTTCTCCAGAGTCTCTGCTGTCATCCATGCCTTATTCTGGCGTTCTCTTTTCCCCAGCGTTTCTTTGCATGTTATAATATTCCATATGTCCTTTACCTTTTCCAATGTTCTTCTATATTTATAGTATTTTGTAGTTGTTGAATGACTTGCAATTTATTTGATAATGTGACTGCAAAATTATCTTAAATCTCTTGCTCTTTAAAAAACCCGATATTTAAATACTGCTTACCATTATGAGGTGTAGATCTTTTCAGTTGAAGTTTAAGGAGAATCAAATTGACCACACACACACACACACACACACACACACACACACACACACACACACACACACACGCACGCACGCACGCACGCACACACACATACACACACACACATATATATATATATATATATATATATATATATATATATCAATCACGGACAAGGTCAAATAAATAAAAACACGATTGGTTGCCGCAGAGATGGGATTTCTCAGAAGAATGTTGAGAGTTCCATGGACAGCTAAAAAAGATTATAGAGGAAATTCTCAAAGAGGCCAACACAAAAAGGGAGCTCATAAGAAACATCAGAAAGAAACAATCAACATTCTTCGAGCACATCATGAGAAGAGGAAAGTTGGAATACTTGGTTACAACTGGCAAAATACAGGGAACGAAAGATCGCGAGCGACAAGGATAGAAGATGCTAGATAGCTTGGTGTCGTTTCACGGTAAACAGTCAACAATAACATGATTATTACCATACTCAGAGAGTTAAAGAAGGACAAAACTGCCTGACAACCGACATGACACATGATGATCATGATAAGATAAGTTTAGCCACCAGGCCAGCCTTCACTCATATCAAGCGTCCATAAGTGATCACATGACCTCGTTAGCTAACCCCCGAATCATTTTAGAGGAAGAGGTGTGTTCACAGCACTCGGAAAAAAATGACCAATAATCAACCACAGAAATTTAAAAAAACAAAAGAACAATATATAGCCCGAAGCAGGATCGAACCCGTACTCGTTGGCACAGCGCCTTGCCACGAGAAGCTTTTCCCCTGAAATGATTAGCTGATTTTCGCCTCGGAAGTTTCCCTCTATCATCATCAAGAACCGGCCCTGCTGGCGTAGGTGATCATGTCTCTCCACAATTTTGGATCTCGACAGTTATTTATCATTTCTGTTGTTGACCTTTTACCAAAGAACTCTCTTAAGCTGTCTGATATCTTTTCTCTTTGCTTCCCCCTGTCTCTTCTTCCCTCAATTTTCCCAGTTGTCTCAATATATTCCAGCTGTTACCTTGTCATTACATGGCCATAAAATGATGATTGTTTCTTCCTAATATTGGAAATTAGCTCTCTTTTTTGTTGTGGCCTCTTTCAGAACGTTTTAATTACTCTTCTTAGCTGTCCATTGTATTCTCAACATTCAACATGAAACATTGGTTTCATCTCTATTTATTTTCAGTCCCATCTGTTGTGATCTCTCATCAAGTATGCTCATTTTACCCCTTGCATCTGTTGATGATTATGTGATATGGGAGCTATGTTATCAGAAAGTCTAAATCATTAAGTAGCTTGACCACTGGATTCCATTTCTGCTGTTCTGAGTTATTTTCATAATCCAATTTATGGTCAGTAGAAAGATAAATGGAGATAGAAGGCATCCATACCTTACTCGTGTTTTTATTTCAAATGTTTTTGTAAGCTGCCCTTCGTGCACAACACTACATTTCATTCCTTCATGCATTGTTCTTATCAGTATTCCATCTATAATAACATTCATCTCTTATTGTTTGTCTTATTAGCTAATCTCGCAGCGTTAAGCGATTTAGAAATACAAGCCCTCCCATGTTCCCGCTGCAGCTCTCTTGAGATGAGACATCCTTCCTGGCTCAAAAATCTGGCTAGATAATGTTGCTATTAAATTAGGCTTCATGCATTAAAATCTGACCAATTTCTCATCCATACAATGTACGGATCTCAGTTAGTGGCAGATATTCAGGATAGGCAACTAGGTCACGACTCCTCTATTTTATCAGAATACATAACACAATTACATTACATTCCAGCTCAATGAGTTAAATGACAATGTACAACCAGCCACCGTGTTTTTTTAGTATAGCCGTGACATAGTTCAAGTAATTTAAGCAATTACTAATAAATAGTCTTCAATGGCTACGGAGGTAAAACCTACTACAACCGTACAACAGTATCTATCGACTTTACACTTCGTGTGAGAACTAGGTAGGCCATTTCAACAACCAGCTACTCGTAGACATAACAACAGCAGAACAACTAACAAGATTGCGTTATATCTCTTTAATGACACATACAAAAGTAGAGTCAATAGTAGACGCTCTTATCTACAGTCTCCATACTTTAAATCACTGCGCTGTGTCTTTACATAAAATAAACTTGAGCAAAAATGTAAGACATGTTTATTAATAGCAAAACCATGTTGTTGTTTTTTTCTCATAACTTATAATATAAATAACTAATACATTATGATATAATTATAACTGTTATAATTGTTAGGTCAATATTTGAAGGAAATGTCTTACATAAAGCAAATTGATGTAATGTCGAAAATAACAGGTTAAAGGTCAAACTGAAGTTGGGTTTTCACTTTGTGGGCTCCTCAAGTTTCGAACCCACCGTGCGTCGCTGATCCCAGAGTGCACAGCGGAGATTCGTTGGTTATGATTCTATTCAAGAGTTATCGGTCTTTCGAGGTGAAGATCGGAAAACATATCAATGTGTTCGGAGATGATTCTAACATAACCTGACATAACATAACATAATATAATATAACATAACATAATATAATAAAACATAACATAACATAATATAGCATAACACACTACAACACAACATAATATAACATACCATAAAATAATACACCATAATATAACACAATTTAATATAACATAATATAGCAGAACATAACATAACATAATATAATATAACATAATATAACATAATGTAACATAACATAATGTAACATAACATAATATAACCAATATGACCAAGCTGAGACTTCTGTTTATTACCTGTTGCTGATTCAATCTTGGAAGTGAACATTCCAAAGGTAACAACAACAAATATAGATCGTGATAGTGCTTGGATATATTACGTTTAACTCGTTGGGATCTTTGCTCGGTAATTATGGAGTTAAGAAAACAAAACAGATAAAACATGGGGGAGGGGCAGGGGGAGCGGGGCGGGAGGGGGGAGGGGATATCAGTGTCTTCTTGGAGCTAAGAATTATGTTGGTCTTGTTACCGCTAACACTAATACTGCTATTGAATATATTTGTTACGTTACATTGTATACACATGTACACACACCGCACACACACACACACACATACATACACACACAAACATACATACATACACACACATATACATATATATACATACATACATACATACATACATACATACATACATACATACATACATACATACATACATACATACATACATACATACATACATACATACATACATACATACATACATACATACATACATACATACATACATACATACATACATACATACATACATACATACATACATACATACATACATACATACATACATACATACATACATACATACATACATACATACATACATACATACATACATACATACATACATACATACATACATACATACATACATACATACATACATACATACATACATACATACATACATACATACAAAATGTATGTACATATATATATATATATATGTGTAGATCACTCGCTGAAAATAAACTTGGTTAAGAAATCATCATCATCAAGTACCGGGCCTGCTGGCATAGGTGATCATGTCTCTCCACAATTTTCGATTTCGACAGTTATTTATCATTTCTGTTGTCGACCTTCTGCCAAGCCATTTTCTTAAGCTGTCAGGTATTTTTTTCTCTTTGCTTCCCCATATCTCTTCGTCCCTCAATTGCCCACTTGTTACAATATATTCCAGTTGTTCTCTTCTCATTACATGGCCAAAAAATGATTGTTTCTTCCAAATATTAGAAATTAGTTCTCTTTTTGCTATGGCCTCTTTCTGAACGTTTTCTTACTCTTCTTAGTTGTCCATGGTATTCTCAACATTCTTCTGTAAAATCACATTTCTACGGACTCCAGTGATTTTCTTGTGGTTAGTAATATCAATTAACAAATAAAATTGCCACTGTTAAATGCATTGAAACACCGACCATCTTTATTAACAAATGAGTGGATTAACCGCAACACTACATTAATTTCATATTCAGCAAAAATATTTAAAATATGTGTAAATTTTGCTCAATTTTAGTTATAGAGTGTAACATTTTTACTCAAAATATTTCCGTAACATTTTAGCACAGGATAGCAGGGCTCATTTTCAAAGAGGCAGTGGTTGTTATTTCTCTAAAGAAGAGAAACATAACAGAAAGAATAACATGAAATCAGAAAACATAACTAAAATGTGAACTCTCGAAAAATATAGTAAAATATATCGTACCTGTTTTTTTAATATAAATCATAAAAATGAAACAACTAATATATGAATTTAATTAAGAAAAGATATTTTAAAATTTGTTTTTGTTGTATTTGTTTATTTCTTGTGTGGTTTTTCATAGATTATTATTATATTTCTTGGTTTTTGTTGTATTTGTTATTTTCTGTTGACATTTTCGTTTTTGTTGTATATATATTCTATTGTTGAATTTGTTGGTTTTTGCTGTCCTTGCTATTTTCTTTTGAAATGTTGGTTTTTTTTTGTACATTTGTTACTTAATGGTGTTTTTTTTTAATTTTATTATTTATATCACATTTGCTGGTTTTTGTTCAATCTATTACATTTAATATAAAAACAACATTAAAACATATACTTTGTAACAATATATGTCGCATACATGTTTTAATTTAAATCACACAATTAAAACATGTAACCTACTGGGCTAAAGACTGTTAGACCACAACAACTTTGTAAGAAATATCAACATATAATCAACCAGAAATGGTTGAAAGGGGATCAAAAGTGAGAAACAATGTGGATTTGGGGAAGGAAAGGGCACCAATAATGCAACATACATCCTGAGAACATTGATAAAAAGAGCTATAGAGGTAACGAAAAATCTATATATGTGCGTTATAGAGTAGACAAAAGCATTTGACAAAGTAAAGAATGTGGAAATAATAATAAATATGCTGGAGAAATTAAACATTGATGGTAAGAATCTGCGAATCATAAAAAAACATGTACTGGCAACAGACAGCAGCCATAATAATTAGCAACCAAACAGGACAGTTCCAATTTATATAACACAAAGAGTCGGACAAGGCTGTGTTCTGTCGCCGAATTTGTTTTCACTTTACAGCGAACATATTATGAGATCACTAGTAGATATAAAGGGAATTGAAGTCAACGGTCACAACATAAACAAATTGCTATATGCGGATGGCACAGTATAAATAGCCGAGACAGAGAATGAAGTGCAAGAAATGATAGACATAATAGTAAAAGAAAGCAACAAGAAATGTCTCACTTTGAATAGTAAGAAAACAGAAGTAATTGTCATATTGAAAAAAACAATCAACACCATCATGCAGCATAAAAATAAACAGGAAAAATCTGAAACAAGTGCAACGCGTCAAATACTTGGGCACAATAATAACATCAAATGTAAAATGCAACACAGAAATAAAAAGCAGAATAGCTCAGGCCAAAATAACATTTCAGAAAATGAAAAATATCTAATGCAACAAATCTATACCAATAGAAGTTAGAAATAAGAGTTCATCGGTGCTATATAGAGACAAATTTTACCTATGGAAGTGAATCATAGACAGTAAACAAATAAATAAAAAGACAAATAGAGGCCACAGAGATGGGGCTTCTCAGAAGAATGATGAAAGTTCTCTGGACAATTAAAAAGACAAATAAGGAAATTCTCAAAGAGACCAACATTAAAAAGGAGCTCCTACGAAAATTCAGAAAGAAACAATCAACATTATTCGGGCACATGATAAGAAGAGAAAAGTTGGAATACTTGGTTACAGCTGGCAAAATAGAAGGAAAGAGAGATCTCGTGCGACTTCTTCTTCTTCTTTCCTTCCTCGTCTGCCTTTCAGCGTCGAGGGGAGATATAATTTGCGGTCTTTTGCTCTTCTGTTCGCCTCTGCTGCTGTTATGTTTCCTAGTGCTTCTAATATTCCATCGACCCATCTTTTTCGTGGTCGACTCTTGGGTCTGTTGTTCTCACAACGTTTGTTGAAGGCTCGTTGTGTTGTGTTTTGTTCTTTCTGCCTTGTCACGTGGCCAAACCATTTTACCTGTTGTTTCCTTATATATTCTATGGCGGGGGCTATTCCTAGCTTTTTTCTCAGTTCTTCATTTCTGATCTTATCTCTCAGACTGCTTCCTGTCATTCGTCTAACACATTTCATTTCTGTAGAGGTTATTTTTCTTATTGTTCTTGCATCTAGTGTCCATGTCTGGTATTGGTAGCACAATGTTGGGATGAAGATTGTGTTGTATAGTGTTCGTTTTGCCTCCAGAGTTATTTCCTTGTTGGACAATAATGGTAATAACTGTCCGATGATTTGACAAGCTTTGTTGCGTCTTGATTCTATCTCTGCTGTTTGAGGATTATCGTTTGTCATTAGACTTCCTAGGTATTTGAATTCCACTACTTGTTTTAGTTGTCTGCCTTCTATAGTTATGTTGATGTTCTGCTTATTTTTGGCGACATTCATGACTTCTGTTTTGTTGATGTTGATTTTCATGTTGTATTTTGTGCCTGAGATGTTGAGTTTGTTTAAGTGTTCTTGTAGGTCTTCTATTGTTTCATGTATTAGTGCCTGATCGTCTGCAAATAAAAGCTCGTTGATCTCCTCTATTTCTAATGGGTTGGCTAGCTTTCATATATGGTCCATGTATGTAATAAACAGTAGGGGGGATAGTACGTACCCCTGTCTTACGCCTGATCTAAGTTCGAACGAAAAGAGTGTTCTCAGGCGACAAAGAGAGAAAATACAGGATAGCTTGGTGTCATGGCACGGAAAAGAGCCACGAACAGCACTGATACGATGTTCGGTAGATAGAAGATTGTGGAAGGACATGATCACCTACGTCAACCTGTATGGCACATGATGATGATGATGATCAAAATATGTCGCATACATGTTTTAATTTAAATCATAGAATTAAAACAATTAACCTACTGGGCTAAAAACTGTTAGACCACAATGACTTTGTAACTCACACATTTATAGTGGGCAAATATGTACAGCGAATCAATTCAGAGGAAGAGGTCTGTTTACAGCACCCGGAAAAAAATGACAAATAATCAACAACAACAGAAAAAAACACAAAGAACAATATATGGACCGAAGCAGGATCGAGCCCATACTCAGTGGCACATCCCCTTGCGACGAAAAGCCAAACGCTAAGGAACACTGCCACTCAGCTAAACTATTAACTCGCTGATTATCGGCCTCAGAAGTTTCCCTCTATAATAATATTCATTTATTATTATGTCTCCGCAAATATGTACAGTAGTATATGAAATATGACTTCAGTGGATAAATACAAAATCCAATCACTTATATCAGGTTATAGCCGATCTTGTTCAGATTGCTTCTAAAATGATATTCTGATCTTCAACTTTTGATACAGTGAGCCGTGATATCGCAGTGGTCAGTGAACTGGAAATGAGGTCGGGTTTGATTGTTATCGACAGCTTCCAGGTTCACCCAGCCTTAAATGGGTACTGGATTTTTTTTTTCTTTAGAAAGTAAAGCTGCACGGACGTAATGCTGACCATATTACCGCAAAAATTATGTTTATTAAGGTCTATTAAAATATATCGACACTAACACCTAATGCCCTCTACGCCACTTGGCGTGATGGGGGCCCCTTTTTGTTACATTCGATAGAGCACTGGGACAACGAGTGGTCGAATCAATAACATGTCGGGCTCCGAACTTGGAGAACACGGGTTTCGAATCCCGGTAGGGTCAAAAGTTTTAATTTCTATCCGGGGGGTAAAATAAAAATTCAGACCCGAACACCTCGAAGCATCTGCACTGGATAGACGGCCTTTATTCTCCGGTCCTATAAACACCCCCCCCCCCCCCCCCCAAGCAGACCCCAATAGTGAGAAAATGCCGTAGAGATAGATAAAGCACTCCGCAGTCAGAAAATCGTGTTGACTAAAACAGCCAATCAGGAGTATACTTTTTGTATGCCATGAGTTTTAGATCTTAAATTACCGGTTTATCCCTGATCTTAGATGTACTTCCTAAATATCTAGATTATTTAATGAAATAAACATAACAAGCAAGAAATATGGATTAGATATGAACATCAAAAAAGACTAAAACTATGATCATAAACAAAGATGATACTCAAAACCTACAAGTGAATATCAAAATAGAAGGAATAGACCTGGAGACAGTTCAGACGTACAACTACCTTGGACATACTATAACCAGTGATGGAAAATGTACAACTGAAATAAACAAAAGAGTAAGAAAGGCAAAAAAGTAATGTTAATATCATGAAGAACATACTAACATCAAAACAAATAACACCCGTACTCTTTGGCACAGCGCCTTACCCGGCGTAGGTGATCATGTCTCTCCACAACTTTCGATCTCGACAGTTATTTATCATTTCTGTTGTTGGCCTTCTGCCAAGCCATTTTCTTAAGCTGTCTGGTATTTTTTCTCTTTGCTTCCCTCTATCTCTTCATCCCTCAATTTGTCAGTTGTTACAATATATTCCAGTTGTTCTCTTCTCATTACATGGCCAAAAAATGATGATTGTTTCTTCCTAATATTGGAAATTAGCTCTCTTTCAGAACATCTTCATTACTCTTCTTAGCTGTCCATGGTATTTTCAACATTCTTCTGTAAAACCTCATTTATACAGACTCCAGTGATTTTCTTGTCTGTTGTCCTATTGTCCATGATTCACATCCATATGTTAAGACTGGCTCTACATAACAATTAAGAACTCCATAACACATGTATATATTAAATTTGACTCAATCTAAAGTTTTTTTTTTTTTTATCTTACTCGTTTTCTTTTACTAAGCAGTTTCTACAATATTGCTCACCTCTGGTAACAAAAAAAATGTGTTTCGTCCCCTGGAACTACTCTTTTGTTTGTTTCGCTGTTTTCTTGATTTCCTATTAATATTTTTTACTTTCACTGTCACCAACTTTCCAAGAAATATCACAAGTTCAAATTATTTTATTTGGTATTTCCACTACTCTATTAGTGTCATTAAATCATCTATAATATTAGGTTGGTATTTTTTACAGAATATGTACACTTGATTCTTGATACTTCTAGCACCGCTCGACGTCACGTAGGACTCGATGTACTGTTCACTACCCCTCTGAGGTAGGAAAATCGACGAGAAGTTCGATTTTATCTGTCTAATAAGTCTATGCCTGCCAACTTTGCTTCTCTTATAAGTGTTATTTTAATGTCTTTCTAGATTTACCTTTTTATATGTATTATGAAGTTTCCCATAGAAGAGCCTGTTTTGAAATTATGTTGTCGTGACTCAACATCTTCTTCTTCTACCTTTCAGCTCCCTGTGGAGCATCGGCCTTCAACAAAACAGTTTCCGTAAGTTCTGTTTCTTTCTGTTCTTTAGAGATCATTCCATATCGTCCCCATCATGTTTATTTCTTCTTCCACATGTCTTCCCCAAGAATATTTTAGTCTTCCTCTTTGTCTCTTCCCTTGCGATTCATCGGATTATTTCTGCTTCCACATGTCTTCCCCAAGAATATTTTAGTCTTCCTCTTTGTCTCTTCCCTTGCGATTCAATCGGATTATTTCTGCTTCCACATGTCTTCCCCAAGAATATTTTAGTCTTCCTCTTTGTCTCTTCCCTTGCGATTCAATCGGATTATTTCTGCTTCCACATGTCTTCCCCAAGAATATTTTAGTCTTCCTCTTTGTCTCTTCCCTTGCGATTCAATCGGATTATTTCTGCTTCCACATGTCTTCTCCAAGAATATTTTAGTCTTCCTCTTTGTCTCTTCCCTTGCGATTCAATCGGATTATTTCTGCTTCCACATGTCTTCCCCAAGAATATTTTAGTCGTCCTCTTTGTCTCTTCCCTTGCGATTCAATCGGATTATTTCTGCTTCCACATGTCTTCCCCAAGAATATTTTAGTCTTCCTCTTTGTCTCTTCCCTTGCGATTCAATCGGATTATTTCTGCTTCCACATGTCTTCCCCAAGAATATTTTAGTCTTCCTCTTTGTCTCTTCCCTTGCGATTCAATCGGATCATTTTCATCATCATCGAGTGCCGTCTCCGCAACGAAGGTTGGCTACCATGGAGCGCCATTCTGCTCTGTCTCTTGCTTTGATGGTGCAGGTTGTCATAGGCTGATTTGTCCATCTTTTGATGTTACTCGTCCATGTTAGTCTTCGTCTGCCTCTGCCTCTTTTACCTTTTATTTTCCCCTCCAGGATTACTTTTAGTAGGCTATTGTGTCTTTTAACATGGCCCAAAAATCGCATTTGTCTTGTTTGAATTGTGCTTAGTAGTTCTCTTTTTAATTTTAGTTGTTTTAAGACTTCGTCGTTTGTTTTCTTTTCCTTCCATCCAATTCTACCTATTCTTCTTTATATCCACATTTCAAAGGCTTCAGTTCTCTGTTCTGTTTTCTTGATCCTTTTAAGATCATTTAAAATCTTATCCGTCATCTTCTTCTCTACTGTTTCCTCCAAGAATATCGTGGTCTTCATCTTTGTCTTTTTCCTTGAGGATTCCAAAAAAAGGTCTGTTGTGTAATACTCTAAGTTGTCTTCCACAGTGTATGTCCTATTCAACGCCAACGACTTCATTGTATCTCTTTGTTCACGTGTATGTGACAGATACATTTCAGTAATTCTATGTTAGTGACAGATACATTTCAGTAATTCTATGTTAGTGACAGATACATTTCAGTAATTCTATGTTAGTGACAGATACATTTCAGTAATTCTATGTTTGTGATTTTGTCCTGCTATTTCCATCCTTTTATTCTGCGCAAGTATCCATTAATAAAAGTCTGTATCTTCGTGACTGTCATTTTTGTTGTTATCCATGTTTCATAACCATAATAAAGAACATTAGAGTTGAAGATTTCTATTTTTTGCAAAGAGAATCCAATACATGCCCAACATAAATAAATACACTACAGGTAAACAAAAAACAAAATAAATAAACAGTTATTAGACTTTTTGATGTGTAACTCAATAAGAGTATATTAGATACTACCACAAAAACTGTGCACCAAACAAATACAACTTTTGATATTTAATAGCAACAAGTGAATAATTTCTACATGGTAGGGAGTGTATTTCAAAATCAGTTTTCAAGCTTACATAATCATCAAAGGGGAGCAGCGATAGCTCAGTGGTTAGTGAACTTGACTACAAAGGACAAGAGGTAGGGTTCGATCCCAACCGACGGCTTCCGTGTTCACCCAGCCTTAAATGGGAACCGGATTTTTTCTGGGAAAGTAAAGCGGCAAGACGTAATACCGATCACATTACCACAAAAATCATGTGCCGAAGGTCTGTAAAATTTATGCTCACTAACAACACATTCCCTATACGCCACTTGGCGTGACGGGGGCTCTTTAATTTTACCTTTTTTAATATTTTAACTATAATATTTTTAAAATTTTAGCAAAAAGTGAATAATTTCTAGATGGTAGGGAGTGTATTTCAAAATCAATTTCCAAACTTACATAATCATCAAAAGTTAAAATACCTTTTTCACAAATGTAGTGTAAATATTAGCTACCTGAACTATAACCAACTGTAACAAATCTATTGTTTTTTTCTGACTCCCTGTCACACGAATATAGACGTAAATATATCAATTATTATTATTATGTTTGTGTACTATGAATATATTTACAAATGTTGCTGTCTATAGATTGTTTCATGTCCGTCATGGTTCATTCAGAATATCTTATATTAGGTCGAATATTTATTTTTGAGATAAAAAAAAAATAGCGGGTTTATTATGTTTATTTATTTGTTCATGTTTTTATCGGTTTATATTCAAATAAGAATGTTTATGAAAGTTAGAATATAAGATAGTGTGCGCCTGTATAGCAAATAAGAGCAGGAATCAGAACTGTGTATCTTATTCGATGTAATAAATGAGAAGAAGAAGACGAAATGGCAGTAGTAATAATAGTTGTAGTAGTAGTAATAGTTGTAGTAGTAGTTGTAGTTGTCGCAGTAGTAGTGGTAGTTGTCATAATAGTAGTAGCAGTAGTAGTAGTAGTAGCAGTAGTAGTAGTAGTAGTATTAGTAGTAGTAGCAGTAGCAGCAGTAGTAGTAGTAGTAGTAGTAGTAGTAGTAGTAGTATTAGTAGTAGTAGCAGCAGCAGTGGTAGTAGCAGCAGTAGTAGTAGTAGTAGTAGCAGCAGTAGTAGTAGTAGCAGAAGCAGTAGTCGCAGCAGCAGTGGTAGTAGCAGTAGTAGTCGCAGTAGTAGTAGTAGCAGTGGTAGTAGCAGTAGTAGTAGTAGTAGTGTTAGTAGTAGTAGCAGTAGTAGTAGTGTTAGTAGTAGTAGTAGTAGTAGTAGTAGCAGTAGTAGTAGAAGTAGTGTTAGTAGTAGTAGCAGTAGTAGTAGTAGTAGTGTTAGTAGCAGTAGCAGCAACAGTAGCAGTAGTAGTAGTAGCAGCAGCAGCAGCAGTAGTAGTAGTAGTTATAGCAAATGTAGTTATAGTAGTAGTTAAAAGAAGAAGGTAGAGGAAGTGTAAGATGAGAAGAGGAGGAGGAAGAAGAAGAAGAAAAAAAGAATAAGAGGAGGAAGAAGAGGAAGAAAAGAATAAGAGGAGGAAGAAGAGGAAGAAAAGAATAAGAGGAGGCAGAAGAAGAAGAAAAGAAGAGGAGGAGGAAGAAGAAGAAGAAAAGAATAAGAGGAGGAAGAAGAAGAAGAAGAAGAAGAAGAAGAAGAAGAAGAAGAAGAAGAAGAAGAAGAAGAAGAAGAAGGACCAAACGCAGGATTTATTCATGTAAAATATGTTATGGAAATGATATGTAAAAAAAATACTTACTGAATATCCAGTTGAGCTATTCGGAAAACGCGCACAACAAAAGTCTAATCCTGTAGAGTCCATCATGAATGGAATAATAAATTATGAACTGAGGATAACTAGCAACAATTATTTCTTTCCACGCTGAAAAAAAAACAAAAAACAAAATAAGCCTAATAAAAGAAATTACTAGTAACAGTTGATTGGATCACAAACCGGCAATAGTAACAAAGATGCAAACGAACTAATCTGCAACAACAATAGGCTATAGAGGCCAGTGTGCTTTCTTCTACAGATTACCAGTATTATCTTTCTTATCCAAATTTTGCTTGATGTATTCTCTTGAAGACTTTATTCTAAAGGCGGAATCATTTTCACGTGAATATTCGAAACTCCGCCCATAAGTAATCAAGCTCTGCCTATATTTTTGTAACTCAAGTTTCTGATTGGTTAAAGCTTTGCATAAAATTTGGCAATAGGCCCCGCCCTCTGTGAAGATACAGAATTAGCAAAGGCGAGCAGTGGACGGATTTCCATGGTTACCAGTTGCACGGCGTGAGCAAATCGATGATTGACAGGTAATACAGCTGCAGACAGCCTGACTGACAAAGATGCCTTCTCGCTGAGAGTCCGTGAGCTTGCATGTGCGTCATATGTCAGCCTGTAGGGTACCGTAGACCGCGCAAAGAAAGCCATCCACAACCTCCCGTTGTGAAGGAAAATGGCTTTAGTTTTATGGCATGTGTTTCGTTTTTCGTTATATCCTCTCACACTCATTCTTCTTCCATTTGGTCAGTCTTTTTCCTTTCAGCGTCTTTCGGAAAGTCTTATTTATACTGCCCTCCCTCTACCTTTTCTTGTCTCCTATGTTTATTTCTTGTAATTTTTTGGGGTCCAAACTCACGGAGGTTTATGAGCCTACGAGAGTCTTAGCTCAGTGGGTAGGAATGGGTGTACTCGTCATGTTGTATTAACGAAAGTTGTTTGTTGTTGCTCGGAGAAGACACATTAAGGAAATATCTTGTATTTGTTGATTTCTGTTGTAGCTGTTGATTTATATCGTATTTTATTTTGTTCCCGATGTTAGCTGTTGGTGTCTGGTGTATATGTTGATATATGTCAATTATGTGTGTGTGTTGTGTATATATATATACCACACACAACAAACTGTACCACACACTGAAATAAAAAAAAAAGACTAGGAATGGCAAAAAGTAATTGTAATGCCATGAAAACTGTACTAACAACAAGACCAATAACACAGGGCTAAAACCAATAATTGCAAAATGTTATGTCTTCTCAATATTCCTGTATAGTGCAGAAACATGGACGTTAGACCAAAAAAAAACAGAACAGAAAATGGAAGCCTTTGAAATGTGGATTTATAGAAGAATAGGTAGAATTGGATGGAAAGAAAAGAAAACAAACGATGAAGTTTTAAAACAACTAAAAATTAGAAGAAAACTTCTAAACACAATTCAATCAAGACAAATCAAATTTTTGGGGCATGTTAAAAGATACAGCAGCCTACTAAAAGTAATATTGGAAGGGAAAATACAAGGTAATAAAGGCAGAGCCAGACCAAGACTAACATGGACGAGTAACATCAAAAGATGGACAAGTCAGCCTATGACAACCTGCGCCATCATGACAAAGACAGAGTGGAATGGTTCTCCATGGTAGCCAACCTTCGATGCAGAGACGGCACCCGATGATGATATATATAGTAAGAACAGGAACTTCGAAACATCGCCGTAAACATTGTTTTGTTCGTTTCATTTTGTCAGAACGGACGAAGAAAAGAAATATCCCTAAGACAAAGGAGCAAGAGCTGTATTTTTACAGCTTTGTAATGTGCGATTAATTTAAATATTTGGGAACTTTGTTAACCTCAGACGGAAGATGTACAAAAGAGGTGAGATGCAGAATGGCTCAGGCAAAAGCAGGTTTCCAAAAAATGAGGAAGATACTATGCAATTCATTTTTGTCAATAGAAACAAGAAGATGAATTCTTAAATGTTACATAGAACCAGTCTTAACATATGGATGCGAATCGTGGACAACAGGACAACTGACAAGAAAATCACTAGAGTCTGTAGAAATATGGTTTTACAGAAGAATGTTGAGAGTACCATGGACAGCTAAGAAGAGAAATGAAGATGTTCTGAGAGAGGTCAAAGCAAAGAGAGAGCTAATTTCCAATATTAGGAAGAAACAATCATCATTTTTTGGCCATTTAATGAGAAGAGAACAACTGGAATATATTGTAACAACTGGAAAAATTGAGGGACGAAGAGATAGAGGGAAGCAAAGAGAAAAAAATAACAGACAGCTTAAGAGAATGGCTTGACAGAAGGTCAGCAACAGAAATGATAAATAGCTGTCGAGATCGAAAGTTGTGGAGAGACATGATCACCTATGCCAGCATGCCCGGTACTTGATGATGATAATGAATGCGATTGATTAAAGTGGATTGATAACATGAAAAGATAGACAGGTGAACCTATGACTATATACAGTATTAGTCAACAGATAGGGTAAGATGGCGGCTCCGTGGTAGCCAATCGTCGATGTAGAGTCCTCAACAAATGAATGCATGAGATGTGCGTCGGCGGCAGAATGGTAGAACACTTGCTTTGTTGAGAACTGAGTATGAGTTCCACATCTGTTTGACTCTTTTAAATCAATCTTTTTGAATGGAGACGAAGACGCGCCTCACAGGGGCACAGCTGGAAGTTGTCAGCGACCCACAGCTAATGGCTTGCGCCAAGATCGGTGAACAAGAACCACCCAGCCCCTGCTCCACCTCTCTTCTGTGCCTCCATAATCAGACTAACCTGTCTAGTTTGGCCAAGCGAGTAGGGATCGAAGAGGGAAGACAATCCGGTACTCACAAATGTCATGCTGAAGTCGGATGTGTTGGGCCGAAAGGTGCAAATATCACAGTTATACTACAAACCACAACTTGTCCTATCCCATTTCCCACAATCCACTTTCCGACAGCACACTGAATGGATGGTTCCGCGAAGTGACTAATTTTTTTCTATATCTTAAATATATTTTTAATACACCTTTTTACATTAATTTTCCCCGCTCTTTCTCTCTGTCTCGCTCCCTACATTGTTGCTCTCTCTCTCTCTCATTCTCTATCTCGCTCTCTACATTCTCGCTCTCTCTCTCTCTCTCTTTCTCTGTCTCGCTCTCTACATTTTTGCTCTCTCTCTCTCTCTCTCTCTCTGCCATTAATCATTAATGTAATAAATTATATACTCCCTACGTATTTTCTTATTGTATTATCTCTTCTCTCTTGTAAGTTTTAGTTTTATTACTTCAGAACATGTAGTAGAGTATATCTTCATTTCGTTGTTTGTTTATGTGGAAGTAATTATAGAAGTAATAAAAGTATATATTTTTGTTTTTAATGTACGCTGCACGAGACTTGCAATAGATGAAAGGATAACTCTCCAACGTCATAATTATTTTCTTTACTTGGGTAGAGTTATCTGACCTGCGACACATCAAGACAGGCACTGTAGTGGAACACACACGGGATGAGAAAGCCAGAAAGATCCAGGAATACATAGAGAAGAGAAGTCACGGAAACCCACAAGAAAATTGACTTAGACTGGAGAATTTGTCCGTGGCTTATGCTCAAAGAGAAGGGTTTAAATGACTGATTGATTGTTCGATTGATTAATTAATCTGACTTGAAAATGTGAACTGCATAATGACGTCAATATGACACGTCAATATCACATGTCAATATCACACGTCAATATCATACGTCAATATCACACGTCAATATCACACGTCAATATTACATGTCAATATCAGACGTCAATATCAGATGTCAATATCACACGTCAATATCAGACGTCAATATCACGCGTCAATATCAGACGTCAATATCACACGTCAATATCACAAGTCAATATCACATATCAATATCCCACGTCAATATCACATGTCAAAATCGTATGTCAATATCACACGACTATATCACACGACAATATCACACGTCAATATCACATATCAATATCACACGTCAATATCACATATCAATATCACACGTCAATATCACATATCAATATCACACGTCAATATCACATATCAATATCACACGTCAATATCCCATATCAATATCACACGTCAATATCACATATCAATATCACACGCCAATATCACATATCAATATCACACGTCAATATCACATATCAATATCACACGTCAATATCACATATCAATATCACACGTCAATATCACATATCAATATCACACGCCAATATCACATATCAATATCACACGCCAATATCACATATCAATATCACACGTCAATATCACATATCAATATCACACGTCAATATCTCACGTCAATATCAGACGTCAATATCTCAATAAATCCAACTTCAACGTAGCGTGTTCTAGTACCAGGTTTCCCTCCCTCTCGATCGTTACTTTCTTGGCCAGATTGTTTAGTCTGTTTCTAGGAGCACTGCGGAGAGGTGGAGTTTAATCTATATAGTTCTGTTTACTGATCTGGCTCACGCAGAGGAATGTGAGCCTCTGATTGCTGTCTGATTGCTCTGGTGCTGACAGCCTCTACCCGCTTCATCATCATCTAGCTGCTTGCCGTTCTTGGACTACGCTCCTATAACAGCCATTCTGATCAGTTTTTTTTCTGTCCGGCACTAGATGTACAGCGTCTGCAGAGTCAATCCCAGTTTGTGTGTGATACCTTGCACCGACCTTCGTAAAGGTTTCTCTCTCTCTCTCTCTTTCTCCCTTTCTCTCTCTCCCTTTCTCTATCTCTTTCTCTCATTCTCTCTTTCTCTCTCTCTTTCTCTCTCTTTCTCTTTCTCTATATTTCTCTCCCTCTTTCTCTCTCTCTTTCTCTCTCTCTATATCTCTCTCTTTCTCTCTCTCTTTCTCTCTCTCTCTTTTTCTCTCTCTCTCTTTCTCTCTCTCTTTCTCTCTCTCTCTCTCTCTTTCTCTCTCTCTTTTTCTCTCTCTATTTCTCTCTCTCTCTATTTCTCTCTCTCTCTATTTCTCTCTCTCTCTCTTTCTCTCTCTCTTTCTCTCTATCTTTCTCTCTTTCTCTCTATTTCTCTCCCTCTTTTTCTCTCTCTCTTTCTCTCTCTCTCTCTCTCTCTTTCTCTCTCTCTCTCTCTCTTTCTGTTTATTTTCACTGCAAAATAGTATTTTAGTTATAATGTGCAAATGTTGCATCATTTATGAATGATGATGTCTCGAGACTTTTAATGGGTACCGGATTTTTTTCTGGGAAGGGAAAGTGGCATGGGCGTAATACCGACCACATTACCCCAAAAATCATGTGCCGTAGGTCTGTAAAATTTATGACCACTAACATCATATTCCCTATACGCCACTTGGCGTGACTTTACTTTACTTATATCTCGAGACTGATTTATTCCACTCATTGTTAAAAGTGATATTTCTTTTATACTGAGAAAAAAAAAAAACATTACAAACGGACAAAATAGCATTTGGGCATACACGTAATACTTTTAAACGTGATACAGGTTTGTCGGGGTTTAAAGAGTTAATTCCGAGTCTATAAATAGAATTCTTGGGTAATCCCCACAATGTGGATAATATTGCGTTGATAATTTTTTAAAAAATTAATTGTGTTACATTGTGTTTTGCACCCGACGGTCCCGTGTTATTGCGTTTCTTTATTTATGAATGACTATTTTAAAACGTCGACGTGAAATGATTAAATGTGTTATCGACTCCCTAATAACTGTCGTTGATTGATGTTCCCTTCCCCAGTTTCCAAATCAACACAAATGCACTTAAAGTAGGCCTACGAGCCATCCTATACTCTTAACTTTGTTTTGTGTTCTTGTTTTGGGCGGATCTCCGACAGTTGTTTAGATTGGTAACAGCTATTCTGCCTGTCGTTTATCCTTTTGTTGATATCTTCACCTGCTCCCACATCTGGTGTTACTATGATTCCCGGGTATGTGAATATTTTCACCCCAGCGATCTCCCGGTTCCCTGTTTTGACCGATGTAGGAATTCTTAAATTTTGTATCGTAGACTCTCTTCTTATTATACGAGTTCATTTCATGTTTTTGATTGTGTTTGCGAATATATTTATTTTTTCATCTAAAGGTGAAGGTAAAGCACGAGACTTAAATCTGCGTCTTAGCACGTGAGTTTACACCCATATGTGCTCGGTCGCCTATCCAGAAGTGTTCGGAGACTTTTGGATAGTGTCGCTTTAAGCATCGAAACTCACGATACGAGACGGCATTCCTCACCTTCCCAGGGTAATATCCTGGTACCTATTTCTGCCAACGGCTGGGTCGACCGCGGGGTTATATTTCACACTGGTCCCAGCGGGAATCGAAGACGAGTTGTCCGATCGCCGGAGGCTCAGTCGAGTGCGTGGTTTTCCCAACCAGGCTACCGAGACTCCCAGTTTTTAAATTTAATACATTCAGAAGCAAGGCTCTAGACAGCACAGGAACTGGAAGCTATCAGCGACTCATAGCTGACGGTTGCAGCAGGATCGATGAACCAGAATCTGCTGCACATCTTCGCCATGCCTCTAGTAACAGACTAACCAATCTAGTTTGGTCAAAGCGAGAAGGGATTGAAGGGTTAACATAAGTTTGATTTGTTAATATACCCTTATATATATTTTGTGTGTTTGTTGTTCGTTCCAGCCGAAGGCCTCTTGGCCGAAACGTTGACTTTTGTTTCGTCCATTTCCACGTAAAGCTGTCACCATACCATTTTTCTTTTTTTCCTTTTTTTTATTATTGCTCTTAGGGTTAACAAAGCTCGGTAATCAAAAATGCTCTACCGGATGTGTTGAACCTAAAGGGGCAAATAACTCACAATACAATTCATCGACGTCCAGGTAACTTCCATTTAAGGACAGATAATGAAGACGACTCTCTATTCCCCTTTAGCAGTCGTCGAGTGAACGCCAGAAAGATCATCATCAACAAATACTATGCCTGCTGGCGTAGGTGATCGTGTCTCTCCACAACTTTCGATCTTGACAGTTATTTATCATTTCTGTTGTTGATCTTCTGCCAAGCCATTCTCTTAAGCTGTCTGGTATTTTTTCTCTTTGCTTCTCTCTATTTCTTCGACCCTCAATTTTCCCAGTGGTTACAATATATTCCAGTTGTTCCTTCTCATTACATGGCTAAAACTTGATGATTGTTTCTTCCTAATATTGGAAATTAGCTCTCTTCTTGCTTTGGCCTCTTTCAGAACGTTTCCATTACTCTTCTTAGCTGTCCATAGTATTCTGAACATTCTTCTGTAAAACCACATTTCTACAGACTCCAGTGATTTTCTTGTCTGTTGTCCTATTGCCCATGATACACATCCATATGATAAGACTGGCTCTATATAACATTTACGAACTCTTTTTCTTGTTACTATTGTCAAAAATGGATAGCACAGAATCTTCCGCATTTTTTTTTTTTGAAAACTGCTTTTGCCTGAGCTATTCTGCATCTCACCATTGTTGTACATCAACCATCTCACCTCTGTTGTACATCTACCATCTCACCTTTGTTGTACATCAACCATCTCACCTTTGTTGTACATCAACCATCTCACCTTTGTTGTACATCAACCATCTCACCTTTGTTGTACATCAACCATCTCACCTTTGTTGTACATCAACCATCTCACCTTTGTTGTACATCAACCATCTCACCTTTGTTGTACATCAACCATCTCACCTTTGTTGTACATCAACCATCTCACCTTTGTTGTACATCAACCATCTCATCTCTGTTGTACATCAACCATCTCATCTCTGTTGTACATCAACCATCTCATCTCTGTTGTACATCAACCATTTCATCTCTGTTGTACATCTACCACCTGAGGTAGAGAGATTTAATTTTTCGTTCGCCAGCCTTTACCTCTGACGAAGTCCCTAGAGACTAACAACTGAATTTTGCGTGTTAATCCGTTTTTCCCTCGCAGCCATGTGGACAGGGGTCCCATCGCAGAGACAGATAACTCCGTCTTTGGAGATACTCATATTTGTTTCCTTCCATGAGTAATTGCCGTTTCAAGCCGGGCCTCGCTGCTGAGACCAGGTGTGGTTTCCGCAGAGAGAAATAAAAATCCCAACTGGTGCAGCCGGGATTTGAACCCACAACCTCTCTGTGACGAGACCAACCAGGGACATGGTAGAGAGGTAGAAAGATTTAATGAGTTTATAGGTATGCGATGTAATCTTTGTGTTCTACATCTTCTAGTCGATCAAAGTGTTTCTCTAGGAATTGTCTCTGTTGTCTGTCTAATCATTCAGTCATATTTGCAAAACAATGATCTGTCAGCATGTACATGCTATGAAAGATGACTGACTAAGTTAAGATAACTGTGTCGACAGGATGATAGCCGATGAAATTACGATGCCATGAAAATCAGAGGAGCGGGAAACAACAACAGCAGGCACTGACTCCCTTGCGTATTTCAGAAACTCGTCCAGGACAATGACGTGTACACAGACACAGGCGGGTATTGTGTAAAGTCTGACACTAAATATCAAAGAGCGTTCAAAGAAAGGACAATCGATAGACAGACAGACAGACAGACAGACAGGGAGTCAGCCAGTCAGTCAGTAATCTATTATCATTTTTAGTTTTTCTGTCAGTCTGTCTGTCTGTCTATTTGTCTGTCTATCTGTCTGCCTGTCTGTATGTCCATGTCCAACGCTCTCAAACAGTCTTTGATGCTGATATACTCTAGACTCATCTTTGACGCTGATATACTCTAGACCCATCTTTGACGCTGATATACTCTAGACTCATCTTTGACGCTGATATACTCTAGACCCATCTTTGACGCTGATATACTCTAGACCCATCTTTGACGCTGATATACTCTAGACCCATCTTTGACGTTGATATACTCTAGACCCATCTTTGACGCTGATATACTCTAGACCCATCTTTGACGCTGATATACTCTAAACCCATCTTTGATGCTGATATAATCTAGACCCATCTTTGACGCTGATATACTCTAGAGCCATCTTTGACGCTGATATACTCTAAACCCACCTTTGACGCTGATATACTCTAAACCCGTCTTTGATGCTGATATACTCTAAACCCACCTTTGACGCTGATATACTCTAGACCCATCTTTGACGCTAATATACTCTAAACCCATCTTTGACGCTGATATACTCTAAACCCATCTTTGACGCTGATATACTCTAAACCCATCTTTGACGCTAATATACTCTAAACCCATCTTTGACGCTGATATACTCTAAACCCACCTTTGACGCTGATATACTCTAAACCCATCTTTGACGCTGATATACTCTAAACCCATCTTTGACGCTGATATGCTCTATAAATCAGTCCTGGATACCGATATACTATAGGTCTATCCCTGTCACAAAATAACTACATGTCTTTCCCTGGTGCCAGAGTTACTCCAGTTACTATCCTGTTACCAGGTCAAGGATAACCGGCACTAGACACCACGCGAGGGAAGCAGGTGACGTCAGACATATTTTCCTTGATCCGGACAACCCCAGTTCTGGCGCCAAACCGACGTTATCCTTCGGTTGTCTCATCGCTGACCATCGGTCAAGGGCGGTGTTTTGGCCAGGGTTAGTGGTCATATAATAGTTTTCTGTTTATTTTGATTGGTCCTTCCAGACAGTGTTGGGTTTAATTGCTTCCATTCTGACGGATGTTAAGTCTGCCACAGACGATGGAACCAGCAAAGTACTGACTGGACAACGGAAAGGCATTCGATTGCACTGGAAGCTCGGTCGATGCGTAATCTGAGCTATCGTGTCACTACTATCATGTTTCCTGTGTTGGTGGGTGTTTTTGGAATATGTCGGCTTAAATATAACATCGTTTATAAATTTAAAATATTTGGATTTATCAATTTTGTTACCGCTAACAGTTTATACATTTCATAATTGTTATGTTTCAATCCTAGGAACGTTGGACATGTGATGAGAAGAGATAATAATCGAATAGCAAAGCAAGCCCTCATATGGGAAACAACAGGTAAAAGAAAAAGAGGAAGACCCAGGGAGACACTGAGAAGAACATTGATGAGAGAGGCAAGAGCAGCAGGAATCGGCTCCCTCAATGAGATAGAACTGCTTGCACAGAACAGAGACAGATGGCGAGATTTGATAAAATATCTTTAAAAGAAAACTGCTAGAACAAAAAATTCATATAGGAGAAGGTGTATCTTGGTCTACGCCCTATGGGCCGGTTACAGCTCGAAAGGTCAATAGATAGATAGAATCCTTGGAGCATTAATAAATTAATTAACTGAATGACATCTATAAATACATATATTTGAAGGCGATTATAAATTTAATGTCTATAATCATTTTGCTTGCTTACGTTCGCCCGATGACTAAAGTATTCTAGAGTATTCGTAGACTGTAGAATTCCTCTTCGTCATCCGCCCTTAAAAGGACGTTAAGTGGACGTGTCTGCGTTGTGTTGTGGTTTGCAGTATAACTGTTATATTTGCGCCTTTCGGCCCAACACATTCGAATTCAGCACGGCATTTTTGAGTACTTACTTTAGCTGCTCCACCTACTTCTTCTGTGCTTGCCCTGCGACGACTACTCTTCTTCCTCATCCGTCCTTAAAAATGCATTCATCAGGCGTAGATTTTGTTGTGGTGTACAGCAAGGTCGGTGGCTGAGTGGTTATTGTGCTCACTTTTTGAACAGAAGGATCTGCGTTCGATCCCCAGGAGGCGCGGAATTTTTTTCAGACCGACTGGGGTCATAGGTTCACCCAGCCTGTGAAAAAGGGTACAACAGATTTTCATGGAAGTAAAAGCGGCCTGACGTGATACCGACCACATGACACACAAATATACCGTAAAAAAGTAACGAGCCACCGTCACGACAAGTGGCGTATAAATATGGTGTCCGTGGCCATAATTTTTACAGACTTTGAGAACATGATGTTTTTGGGGTAGTGTGGACGGTATTACGCCCGTGCCGCTTTACTTTCCCAGAACAAAAACCCCAGTACCCATTTACGGCTGAGTGAACCCGGAAGCCGTCGATCAGTATCGAACCCGACCTATTCTCCTTTGTAGTCCAGTTCAATAGCCACTGAGTTATCGCGGCTCCCCAAAAATGAGCAGTGGTCAATTCAAGATAAGGTCACTAGCACCATATTCCTGATACGACTATCAAGGCGTGAAGTGAATCTTTTCACCGAAAGTGAACGCAGTTGAACTGTCCTTTGTCATACGATACCATCATCCATTGTAAGCAAATTGGAATATCGAAACACGATCCGGATGAAAAATAGCTCACGGTGTGCACAGTGCACTAAACTCAGTAGCTCCGGCAGCAAACCGGACGTGGAATATGAGGAAACTGCAACAAGAAACACTTTTCAGACATAACCTCAACGGTTCGTGCCGCCTATCCGCCATATTGACCGGAAGTTATGTGAAAACGAAGGGTAGGAAGAACATCATGCCACACAAAGATCTTGTCGCGTGGTCAGTACCTGTATACGCTGCGTGATTGTTCTGATTTTTCACCTAAACCTGCGCCGTGGCTGACACACTCCGTCTTTGGCAGGATAGATGTGGGTTTGATGTAGCTTTCCGTTTGGAAGGATAGATGTGGGTTTTATGTAGCTTTCCGTTTGGAAGGATAGATGTGGGTTTGATGTAGCTTTCCGTTTGGAAGGATAGATGTGGGTTTTATGTAGCTTTCCGTTTGGAAGGATAGATGTGGGTTTGATGTAGCTTTCCGTTTGGAAGGATAGATGTGGGTTTGATGTAGCTTTCCGTTTGGCAGAGTGAATACCGGCCAGGGTTGTTGGGTCCACCCTGCTCGATGCCCAAATCGACTGGCCAGTACCTGATTACGCTTATTATTTCACAACCATACTCTCTCTTTTCCTTTATCCTTTCCTCTCCCTCTTTTCATATCTCTCTTCCTCTCTCTCTTCTCCTCTCTCACTTGATCACTTTCTCTCTTTTCCTTCTCTCTCTCTCTTTTCCCTCTCTCTTTCTTCCTCTTTCTCTCTCTTTCTATCTCATTTTTCTTCTCTCTCTTCCTCCCTCTCTTCCTCTTCCTCTCTCTTTCTCTCTCTTCCTCTCTATCTTTTCCTCTCTCTCTCTTTTCCTTTCTCTCTTATTTTCTTTTTTCCTCTTTCTCGTCCTCTCTCACTCTTTCTCTCTCTCTCTCTTTTCCCTCTCTCTCTTCCTCACACTCTTTTCTTCTCTCTCTCTCTCTCTTCTTCTCTCTCTTTTCCTCTCTCTTTTCCCTCTATCATTTTCTTCTCCCTCTTTTTATCTCTCTCTTCCTCTCTCTCTTTTCCTCTCTCTCTCTCTTCCACTCTCTTTTTTCCTCTCTCTATTCCTCTCTCTTCTTTCCTCTCTCTCTTTCTTTCTCTCTTCCTCTCTCTCTCTCTTTTCCTCTCTCTCTTCCTCTCGCTCTCTCTCTCTCTCTCTCTCTCTCTCGGACAAAAGCTTAATGAAGAATACGATAGTATTAAAAAAAACAGAGTCGGAATATGGTCCATGACTTTATGTAGAAGCACCTCATCAATTCTAAAAAGATTAGAAAAATGGCGACAATGTCTTTATAAGAGGATATGACGTCACACCTGAAAGGCGAACATGTAATGAAGTGGTCGAGTCAAAGAGTAATTTTAACACGCCGATAAAAAAAAAAAAAAAAATATTCCTTACTTTTTTAACACAGGGGAAAAAGTTCCTAGTTTATTTACTTAACTCATATTCTTACGCGCCGACCAGACACGCGAATGGGGATTTAAGAGTAAACGAGATTTCCGAAATGAAAGGGGAGCATCGCTTTCCTCCTAATGGGTTATTTTATCACAGATTAGGGATTCGAACGTTTGTAGTCTCTGATGTATGTTATTTTACTAGTAAACAGATGACTTTGATATGTGGGAGCGATCGTGTGGTTCAGTGTTGTGGTAGAGTTTTTGCATTTCAATTTTTTTTATTAACTCTTTTAATAGAATTTTATAGTTTTTGCTCGCGTTATTTTTTTCTTCTTCTTTTTTTTTTCTTGTTGTCTGTCCTTTATATGAGAGTTATAAATTATTAACTAACTAACTGTGTTAGCGGCGAAAAAATGAAATAGATTTTTATGTAAACAAGAAATTAAGTGGAATTTTTCAATATAGAATTCGTTTTCAGAAACAGGTAACATATAATATGGAAAACAAAATTAAAATAATGGAAAGTAATGAGAGCATATTAATATTCTTTCTATTTTCCAGTGATTGGATTTTATTATTATTATTTTTTTACATTTTGGCCTATTGCTTAATTTAGAGATAATATTTATTCTATATTTAACAAAATTGAAGCAGTTGAAATGTGGATTTATAGAAGAATAAGTAGAATTGGATGGAAAGAAAAGAAAACAAACGATGAAGTTTTAAAACAACCAAAAAAGAAAAGAGAACTACTAAACACAATTCAAACAAGACAAATTAGATTTTTGGGGCATGTTAAAAGACACAATAGCCTCTTAAAGTAATATTGGAAGGGAAAATATAAGTTAAAAGAGGCAGAGACAGACCAAGACTAACATGGACGAGTAACATCAAAAGAGGGACAAATCAACCTATGAAAATCTGCACCATCAAAGCAAGAGACAGAGTGGATTGGCGCTCCGGGGTAGCCAACCTTCGATGCGGAGACGACACTCGATGATGATGATGATATTTAACACAAGAAAGCTGGAAGATACGATAATGTGCATTTTGAGAAGCGTTTATCTTAATCTCTAAGTGCCGTTTTAGTTATCACCATCATCATGTGCCACACCGGTTGGCGTAGGCGATCGTGTCTTTTCACAATCTTTTATCCACAGTAAAGTTAAAAAAAAAAAAAAAAGTAAATGGCCCCATCACGCGTATGATGTTAGTGACCATAACTTTTACAGACCTCCGGCACATTATTTTTTTAAGCAATGTGGTCGGTAATACGCCAGTACCGCTTTACTTTCCCAGAAAAAAAAATCCGGTACCCATTTAAGGATGGATAAACCGGGAAGCCGTAGATCAGGATCGAATCCGACCTCTTATCCTTTGTAGTCCAATTAACTAATCATCGCGGCTCGCTTTATCCACAGTGCATCGTATCATTTCTGTTGTTGACTGTTTTAGTTATGCTCCTATACAAATAATGTGAAACAATTCTGAATGAAGATTTTCCTTGTTAAGCACTTCCTGTCTTTTTAAAAATTGATATTTTGTTAGAACGGTTAACTTTATGTTAATTTTCTCATTTAATTTATTTTAAATTTTAATTCATTATATTTTAGTAATTGTTTTTTATATACGGATGACACTGTCTTATATTAGCAGAGACAGAGAATGAACTACAAGAAATGATAGACATAATAGTAAAAGGAATATATCCCTAGACCGGCCATACTCTAATCTTCGATCTGTTGTTTGATATGCGACGGGGATAATCCGATGACTGTGTTTTATATGTTCGGAATAGGAGTGAAAAACGATGTCCTAACATCATCAAGCGCTATACATTTTTTTAAAATATGACTATCATCATTTTCAGGAGGACGTGAACTTACGATCAATATGGTGGATAAGCGGCAGGAACCATTGAAGGCTATGTATGAAAGTGTTCCTTGTTGCAGTTTCCTCATATTCCAAGTCCGGCTTGTTACAGGAGCTACTGAGTTAGGTGCTCTGTGCACACCGCGAACAGTGTGTTTCATCCGTTTTGATCATGTTTCGATATTCCAATTGTTTACGATGAATGATGATATCGTATGGCAGGGAACAGTTGGCTGTGTTCACTTTCTGTGCGGTTTCGCCTTATGTCTTTTGGCGTGTGCTGAGACTGCTATGATGGGGACTACAGCTAC
This sequence comes from Megaustenia siamemsis, assembly GCA_032433765.1. Classification (NCBI taxonomy): domain Eukaryota; kingdom Metazoa; phylum Mollusca; class Gastropoda; order Stylommatophora; family Ariophantidae; genus Megaustenia; species Megaustenia siamemsis. Next base: position 18,721,522 of record JAVIAB010000156.1, on the reverse strand, counting down.
CTTTCTTTGTTTGGGAGATGAGTTAGTAATTCGGATGCTTCCACTGGCACGGGCGGTTGAGAAATTATGGATTTTAATTTGTTTGCAGTGATACCGGGGCCTTCCATAACCAAAGTAAAAGGAAGCAACAAGTAAGCTGAATAGTAAGAAAACTGAAGTAATGGTCATATCAAAGAAACAATCATCACCATAATGCGGCATAAAAATAAACAGGACAAATCTGAAACAAGTGCAACGTTTCAAATATTTGGGCACAATAATAATATCAGATGGAAGATGCAAAAATAAAAAGTAGGATACTGTATCCATGAAACATATCTTTGATAAAATTTATGATTTTTTATGGTAAGCCATATGTATATATACACATAAACTTGAAGCAAACTGTAAGAAATGTTTAGTAACAGCAAAACAATGTTTTTATGTAATGAATTATAATACTTATAACTGAGATATGATATAATTCTAATTATGTTAATTTAGGGCAATGACTGAAGGAACTATTTTACATTAGCGTAATGACTGTGCTGCAAAATGCTTCCGCGTGTTCTCGACCTTATGCTTCTACTAGTCTCGTTCTTCTTCTCCCACGTGTTCTCGACCATATGCTTATATAGTCTCATTCTTCTTCTCCCACGTGTTCTCGACCATATGCTTCTACTAGTCTCATTCTTCTTCTCCCACGTGTTCTCGACCATATGCTTCTACTAGTCTCATTCTTCTTCTCCCACGTGTTCTCGACCATATGCTTCTACTAGTCTCGTTCTTCTTCTCCCACGTGTTCTCGACCATATGCTTATATAGTCTCATTCTTCTTCTCCCACGTGTTCTCGACCATATGCTTCTACTAGTCTCGTTCTTCTACTTGTTCTCGTTCTTCCTCTTCTCCTTCTACTTGTTCTCGTTCTTCCTCTTCTCCTTCTACTTGTTCTCGTTCTTCCTCTTCTTCTTCTACTTGTTCTCGTTCTTCCTCTTCTCCTTCTACTTGTTCTCGTTCTTCCTCTTCTCCTTCTACTTGTTCTCGTTCTTCCTCTTCTCCTTCTACTTGTTCTCGTTCTTCCTCTTCTCCTTCTACTTGTTCTCGTTCTTCCTCTTCTCCTTCTACTTGTTCTCGTTCTTCCTCTTCTCCTTCTACTTGTTCTCGTTCTTCCTCTTCTCCTTCTACTTGTTCTCGTTCTTCCTCTTCTCCTTCTACTTGTTCTCGTTCTTCCTCTTCTCCTTCTACTTGTTCTCGTTCTTCCTCTTCTCCTTCTACTTGTTCTCGTTCTTCCTCTTCTTCTTCTACTTGTTCTCGTTATTCCTCTACTTCTTCTACTTGTTCTTGTTCTTCCTCTACTTCTTCCCGTACCTGTTCTGGTTTTTCACTTCCTTCTTTAACTTCAGCATTTTCATCTTCTTCCACTTCGTCATTATCATCTTGCGACATAAAAGATCACTTGTTTCGATCTATCGCAGCTTCAGCGACTTACTAATGAACCGTGAAACTCTGACCATTCCTCCCTGCACATCCGATTTCATCAAGGCATTAGACTTCTCGCAGATCTTCGAAAAGTGTATGACAAAACTGCCGATGTCGGGGCAAAATTGATCGGAAATAGGAAAATAAATGTATCCATAATTTCAAACCTTTCGAAGAGTAAGACAATCCTCAAATAGGAGAATGGAGGCGAAGGCGCGCCTCCCAGCACCAGAGCTGGAAGTTGTCAGCGACCCACAGCTGATGGCTTGCGCCAGGATCGGTGAACCAAAACCATCCAGACCCTGCTCCACCTCTCTGTGGTGCCTCCAGTAACAGACTAACCTGTCTAGTCTGGCCAAGCGTGCAGGGATCAAATAGGGAAGACAACCCGGTACTCAAAAATGTCGTGCTGAAGTCGGATGTGTTGGGCCGAAAGGCGAAAAATATAAGTTATACTGCAAACCACAACACAACGCAGACACGTCCACTACGTCCTTGTAAGGGCGGATGATGAATGGCTGCGATCTCCGACTAGTACAGTCACTGGCAAGAAGGAAAGGAATGGCAAACTACCTTCTTATATTGCCTGGACTAATCATGACAAATCAGACGATTAGAGGCCACAGAGATGGGATTTCTCAGAAGAATGTTGAAAGTTCCCTGGACAGCTAAAAAGAACAATGAGGAAGTTCTCAAAGAGGCCAACACAAAAAGGGAGCTCCTAAAAAACATCAGAAAGAAACAATCAACATTTTTCAGGCACATCATGAGAAGAGGAAAGTTGGAATACTTAGTTACAACTGACAAAATAACAGGAAAGGGAGATCGTGGACGACAAAGAGAGAAATTACTGGATAGCTTGGTGTCATGGCGTGGAAATCAGTCAACAACAGAACTGATACGATGCACTGTGGATAGAAGATTGTGTAAGGACATGATCGCCTACGCCAACCGGTATGGCACATGATAATGATGATGATATATATATATATATATATATATATATATATATATATGGTATGGTATGGTATGGTATGGTATGGTATGGTATAGTATGGTATGGTATGGTATGGTATGGTATGGTATGGTATGGTATAGTATGGTATGGTATGATATGGTATGGTATGGTATAAAAAAAAGTAAAGTACCCCCGTCACGACAAGTGGCGTATAGGGAATATGGTGTTAGTGACCATACATTTTACAGACCTTCGTTATGTGATTTTTGGGGTAATGTGGACGGTATTACACCCGTGCCGCTTCACTTTCCCATAAAAAATCCGGTATCCATTAAGGGCTGAGTGAACCCGGAAGCCGTCGGTTGGGATCGAACCCTACCCCTTGTCTTTTGTAGTCCAGTTCACTAACCACTGAGCTATGGCGGCTCCATATGGTATGGTATGGTATGGTATTATGTTTTTTAAAAAAAAATGTAATAAATAATAAATATAATCTATTTTGTATATAATATAATCATACAACAACGGAGTGAAACAGGGATGTGTCCTCGCCCCCACGATTTTTGTTATATTTTTTTGCTGCCCTTCTAAATTATGCCTTCGAAAACAGCTCAGGAGATTTTTACATTCGCACAAGATCAGATGGCTCACTGTTCAACCTAGCACGACTAAGAGCACAAACAAAAACAAATGTTGCCCTATTTAAAGAACTTTTATTTGCTGACGATGCAGCCCTAGTCGCTCATAGTGAAGCCGCCCTACATTCGCTGATCAACAACCTGGACAAGGCATGCGACCTTTTTTCACTGTCAATTTGTGTTCAGAAAACAGTAATACTAAGTCAAGGCGACATCAAACCTCTATTAATCACTCTAAAAGATTGTCCACTAGAATCAGTTCAGAAATTCACGTATCTTGGATTCACAATTACGCAAACCATTTCTCTTGATGATGAAATAAACAGCTGAATTGGTAAGGCAGCTACGACTTTCGGCAAACTCACAGAAAGAGGTCTGGAAGAACACGAAATTAACACTAAAAACCAAACTCTAAATATATCAAACGTGTGTGCTTAGCACACTATTATACGGATCTGAAACCTGGACAACATACTCAAACCAGGAAAAAAAAACTAAACGTCTTCCACATGCGATGTCTCCGCATAATAATGCACATCAAATGGCAGGACAAAATAACTAACTTAACTGTCCTGCAACGTGCTAAGACCCCAACAATCATGTCGATGCTCAAATGTCGAAGACTAAGATGGCTGGGGCACGTCCAGCGAATGGAAGAAAAACGCATCCCCAAGCAAATACTATATGGTGAACTAACACACGGAAAAAGACAAATCGGAGATCTAAACTACGATATAGAGATATCTGTAAATCATCTCTGAATGACTTCTCCATATCTGAAAATGACTGGGAACATCTGGCAAGTGATCGCACATCATGGAGAGCATGTATAAGGAATGGTATAACATCATTTGAGACTGTGCTAGGCTTAACTTAGAAGAGAAAAGACTCATGGAAAAGGATGGAAAACCCTGTGAATCAGTGGGCCTGACTTGTTCATTCTGTGACCACGTGTGTTTGTCAAACATTGGTAGAATTAGCCACGAGAGAATCTGTTCGACAAAAACAAAACCTCAACAAAAAAGTACACAATAGCCTCCACTAGACCGTCTAACAAGACGAAATGGGCCATACATAATTATATATAGAATACACATATATTTTGCCATGTTTTAATGACAACGGATACACCTGTCAAGGTTTGAACTGAATGACAGAGAGCTCATTCCATCCCACTTTCTAATAAATTCATCACCGGAAGTGTAAATGTAAATTGAAAGTACTGGTGACATCCCATTATTAGCTCATTCCTGAACACAGTCCAGGGAAAACAGGCATAGTTCGTGGGAATGGTAAACAGGTTGGAATGAGTGGGTGAGTGAGTTTTTAGATGAATTAGTGAGTGAGTTAATGAGTGTGTGAATGAGTAGGTGAATTTGTGAGTGTGTGGTGTACGCGAATGAGTGAGAATGTGCGGGAGTTAGCGAGGAAATGAATGGGTGAGTAAGTGAATGGATGAGTGAAAGAGTGATTGAGTGAGTGAATGAATGGATGAGCGAGTGAGTGGATGGATGAGTGAGTGAGTGAATGGATGAGAGAGTGAGTGAATGGATGAGAGAGTGAGTGAATGGATGAGTGAGTGAGTAAATGGATGAGAGAGTGAGTGGATGGATGAGCGAGTGAGTGGATGGATGAGTGAGTGAATGAATGGATGAGCGAGTGAGTGGATGGATGAGTGAGTGAGTGAATGGATGAGAGAGTGAGTGAATGGATGAGTGAGTGAGTAAATGGATGAGATAGTGAGTGAATGGATGAGCGAGTGAGTGAATGGATGAGTGAATGAATGAGTGAGTAAATGGTTGAGAGAGTGAGTGAATGGATGAGTAACTGAGGGAATGGATGTGTGGGTGAATGAAAGGATGAATGGAGTGAGTGAGTGAGTGAGTGAGTGAGTGAGTGAGTGAGTGAAAAACTATATAATAATCTGCTCTTGGTATATTCAACTTTAAAATACTAAAGAAATACAAGACAGGCGAATGTAATATGTTAGTAATTCGATACACTATATATATATATATAATCCACACCTATCAGGTATTGATCAGGCAGGAATTTCAGGATATTCATTCGAATATTATATTTAAAATGTATATTAGCACATTCATTTAGTAATGTCCCGCGACATGTTCATATAGCAGGGGAGTGGGATAATGTTTCAGCGTAATAGGTAGGCTATAGCAGTTGCATGTAAGGGGCCGGTTCTCTTCTCCGCTGCCATGAGTTCACACAATCGTTTCTTTTAGTAGAGACTGGAGAGTACAAAGCTGCGTTTGAACCTTCGCTCACCCTGATCGCCAGGCAGCGCGTTAGAACAAGGATACAGACAGACACTCAAAGAATTTAGAACATTTAGATTATACATTTAAACAAAATAAGAAATTAGATTAAATATTTAAACAAAATAAGAAATTCGATTACACATTTAAACAAAGTATGAAATTAGATTATACATTTAAACAAAATAAGAAATTAGATTACACATTTAAACAAAATAAGAAATTAGATTATACATTTTAACAAAATAATAAATTAGATTAAACGTTTAACAAAATAAGAAATTAGATTAAACATTTAAACAAAATAAGAAATTAGATTATACATTTAAACAAATGAAGATATTTAGATTATACATTTAAACAAAATAAGAAATTAGATTATACATTTAAGCAAAATACGAAATTAGATTATACATTTAACAAAATAAGAAATTAGATTAAACATTTAACAAAATAAGAAATTAGATTATACATTTAAACAAATGAAGATATTTAGATTATACATTTAAACAAAATAAGAAATTAGATAATACATTTAAACAAAATAAGAAACTAGATTATACATTTAAACAAAATATGAAATTAAATTATACATTCTTCTTCTCCATCCTCTTTCCTTCCTCATCTGCCTTTCAACGTCGAGGGGAGATATAATGTGCGGTCTTTTGCTCTTCTGTTCGCCTTTGCTGCTGTTATGTTTCCTAATGCTTCTAATATCCCATCGATCCATCTTTTTCGTGGTCGACCCTTGGGTCTGGTGTTCTCACAACGTTTGTTGAAGGCTCGTCGTGTTGTGTTTCGATCTTTCTGCCTTGTTATGTGGCCAAACCATTTTATCTGTTGTTTCCTTATATTTTCTATGGCGGGGTCTATTCCTAGCTTTTTTCTCAGTTCTTCATTTCTGATCTTGTCTCTCACACTGTTTCCTGTCATTCGTCTAACATATTTCATCTCAATAGAGGTTATTTTTTCTTATTATTATACATTTAAGGAGCCGCGATAGCTCAGTGGTTAGTAACTGGACTACAAAGGACAAGGGGTAGGGTTCGATCCCAACCGACGGCTTCCGGGTTCACACAGCCTTAAATGGGTACCGGATTTTTTTTCTGGAAAAGTAAAATCAGCACGGGTGTAATACCGACCACATTACCCCAAAAATCATGCGCTGAAGGTCTGTAAAATATAGGGTCACTAACACCATATTTCGTATACGCCACTTGGCGTGACGGCGGTACTTTACTTTACTATTATACATTTAAACAAAGTAAAAATTAAATTATACATTTCAACAAAATACAAAATTAGATTATACATTTAAACAAAATAAGAAATTAGATTATATCATCATCATCATCATCATCATCAAGTACCGGGCCTACTGGCGTAGGTGATCATGTCTCTCCACAATTTTCGATCTCGGCAGCTATTTATCATTTCTGTTGTTGACCTTCTGCCAAGCCATTCTCCATAGGTTATATATTTAAACAAAATAAGAAATTAGAGCATAAAATTCAGGCAATTAAGAAATTGGAGTGAACGAGGTAAATTATTTAGCTTTTTTATTAATTCCCATAAGAAATTAAATGACTAGATTAAGTCAAACAAGAAATTAAATCAAACAGGTTTTTAACAGCCACAATTATATTTATGTTTTATTTTATCACAGAGGACAATTGAGATCTTAATGTAAAAATAAAAGGTAGAATCAGGAGAAAAGGCATTACAATATTATTAGAGATATTATTAGAGATATTATTAGATATATTATTAGAGATATTATTAGATATATTATTAGAGATATTATTAGAGATATTATTAGAGATATTATTAGAGATATTATTAGAGATATTATTAGAGAAATTATTAGAGACATTATTGCATATATTATTAGAGATATTATTAGATATATTATTAGAGATATTATTAGAGATATTATTAGAGATATTATTAGAGATATTATTAGAGATATTATTAGAGATATTATTAGAGAAATTATTAGAGATATTATTAGAGACATTATTGCATATATTATTAGAGATATTATTAGAGATATTATTAGAGATATTATTAGAGATATTATTAGAGATATTATTAGATATATTATTGGAGATATTATTACATATATTATTAGAGATATTATTAGAGATATTATTAGAGTTATTATTAGAGACATTATTAGAGACATTATTAGAGATATTATTAGAGACATTATTACATATATTATTACAGATATTATTAGAGATATTATTAGAGATATTATTAGATATATTATTAGAGATATTATTAGAGATATTATTAGAGACATTATTAGATATATTATTAGAGATATTATTAGAGATATTATAAGCGATATTATTACAGATATCATTAGAGATATCATTAGAGATATTATTAGATATATTATTAGAGATATTGTTAGAGATATTATTACAGATATTATTAGAGATATTATTAGATCTTGTTTTTTCGTTCGCCAGCTTTTACCTCTGACGAAGTCCCTAGAGACTAGGAACTGAATGCTGTGTGTTAATCCGTTTTTCCCTGGCAGTCGTGTGTACAGGTGTCTCTCGACGCACAGGCAGATAACTCCCACTTCGGAGGTACTCACATTTTTTTCCGTCGATGTTTAATTGACGTTTCAAGCCGGGCCTCGCTGCTGAGTGAGACCAGGGGCGGTTGCCGCAGAGAGAAATCATAAATAGAAAACCCAATTGGTGTAGCCGGGATTTCAAAAACCACAACCTCTCTGTCTTGAGTCCGGCGTCTTGCCTCGAGACCAACCAGTCCCCCTTATTAGACCTGAATTGTTTTTTTCTGGCTTGGATTTATGTTTTGAGTTTGTATAGTTAATTTTTTTATACCTGATGAAGACTTTTGCCGAAACGTTGTAGTATGTCTTGTCTTTTATATAAGTTTACCTGCTCCGTATCATTTTATGTTTATTTTGTATATTACAAAGAAAGTGCGTATAGCATGAATTCTGATTTATATATTTTCTTTTTTTAACTACGAATTAAATTACTTGGCAATATAGGATTTCTCCTAAACAGCACTCCTCTATAAGCAAGTGGTAATTAAATGTTGAAACAAAGAGAAAACGTCAGAGTACTCAAAGTGAAATAAGTAAAGTAAAGTACCCCGTCACGCCAAGTGACGTGTAGGGAATTTGGTGTTAGTGACCATCAATTTTAGAGACCTTCGGCACATAATTTTTGGGGTAATGTGGTCGGTATTACGTCCGTGCAGCTTTACTTTTCCAGAAAAAAAATTCGGTACCCATTAAAGGCTGGGTGAACCGGAAGCAGTCGGTTGGGATCGAACCCTACCTCTTTGTAGTCCAGCTTACTAACCACTGAGCTATCGCGGCTCCCACACAAAGAGATATACTGTCTCTTGCTTTAATGGTACAGATTGTCATATGTTGACTTGTCCATCTTTTGATGTTACTCGTCCATGTTAGTCTTGGTCTGCCTCTGCCTCTTTTACCTTGTATTTTTCCTTCCAATATTACTTTTAGTAGGCTGTTGTGTCTTTTAACATGACCAAAAATTTCATTTGTCTTGCTCTAATTGTGTTTAGTAGTTCTCTTTTTAGTTTTAGTTGTTTTAAAACGCCATCGTTTGTTTTATTTTCTTTCCATCCAATTCTACCTATTCTTCTATAAATCCACATTTCAAAGGCTTCACTTTTCTGTTCTGTTTTCTTGTCTAATGTCCATGTTTCTGTACCATACAGGAATATTGAGAAGATGTAACATTTTGCTATTCTTAGTTTTAGCCCTGGTGTTATTTGTATTGATGTTAGTATATTTTTCATGGCATTAAAATTACTTTTTGCCATTCTTTTGTTTATTTCAGTTATACATTTTCCATCACTGGTTATAGTCTGTCACAGGTAGTTGTACACACTATAACCAGTGATGGAAAATGTAGAACTGAAATAAACAAAAGTATAGGTATGCCAAAAAGTAATTTTATAATGCCATGAAAAATATACTAATCTGGAGTATAATCTGAACAATAACTATCCTGAAGATACTTGTCTTAAAAGAAAATACAGATATACGATTTATTCCCGAGTCGTGTTTTGTAATCCTATGCACTAGTCATGAGTACACACAAGCGGGAAAGACATCGCCAATTATAGCTATCTATTTTAGGTAGCTGAGTTGGCCGTGTGCTCCAGCGTTTGGTTCTCGTGACAAAGCGCTGTGCCGAGGAGCACGGATTCAATCCTGTTTCAGATCATCAAATGTGCTTTTTTTTTCTTTTGTTGATTATATGTGATTTTTTTTCCGAGTGTTGTAAACATAGCTCTTCCCCTGAAATGATTTGATGTATTTTATTTTACAAGTTTTAAAACAACTGAAAATATAAAGAGAACTACTAAATACAATTAAGACAAGACAAATGAAATTTTGGGGGCATGTTAAAAGACACAACAGCCTACTAAAAGTAATATTGGAAGGAAAAATACAAGGTAAAAGAGGCAGAGGCAGACCAAGACTAACATGGACGAGTAACATCAAAAGATGGACAAGTCAATCTATGACAGCCTGCACCATCAAAGCAAGAATCAGAGTAGAACGGCGATCCATGGTAGCCAACCTTCGTTGCAGAGAAGGCACTCGAAGATGATGATGATTTTACAGGAAAGGTAAACCAGCTAAAGTATCAGGCACATTATGTGACAAACAACTGTACGTAGTACCGACCGATGCTATCGACAAGGAATTCCTCACTTTTATGTTTGTGCGCATTTATAGATGATTTGTTCTCTTGATACCTGATGGAATCTTCAAGTATGTACAGACACTCCTGAACCAAGAGAAAGTTAAGAGAGCGGACCATCCCAGGAGAAATAGGATCAAGCCTGATCAAACTTAACGCTCGTTTAAACGGTCAGGGGGAGACAAAACAAAACAGGACGAACTCAGTCGCCGACCCCTGCTGGACTTCAGCTCCCCGGGGTAGATAACTCTGGGAACATCAGATTCTGAGGTTCACCCAATCGAATTGCCGTAATGAAGTTGCGTCATGCGTTAGTCTCATGGTGTGGCAGCAAGGCTAAAGTAAATTTTCTCGGGAGCTGCTATTCTTTAGCATTTTGATGGCGGAAGTTGCTCTGGTTTATCGTTCCGGAGACTTGAATAAGAGAACATGCTGTGGAGGTTAATGACGGTTCGAGCTTAGGGAATTGTTCCGTGAAGCAGTTGTTAAACATTAGGCATTCGAGCTAATTCCGGGTTACTAAGGCATTGCTAACAGTTATACAAGGAAGAATTCAGTATAAAATCAATATTGAATTAGAAGAACAACAATTTGGATTTAAGGGAAAACAGTGCGACAAAAGAAGTCATATTCTGCATAAAAAGTGCACAGAAGAAAACGAACCTTTACATACCTGCTTCATGGACTTCAAGAAATCATTTAATAAATACACCAAAAACAAAGTATAGACTGCTTAAAAGATATGCATCTAGATGGCACAGATAAAAATAAGAATAGCAAAATGCTATATCTTCTCAACATTCCAGTAAGGTACAGAAACATGGACATTAGACAAGAAAACAAAATAGGTAAATGAAGTCTCTAAAATGTGGATTTATAGAAGAATAGGAAGATTTGGATGGAAAGAAAAGAAAACAACGACGAAGTCTTAAAACAACTAAAATTTAAAAGAGAACTACTAAACACAATTCAAATAAGACAAATGAGATTCTTGGGACATTTTAAGACACAACATCCTACTAAGAATAATATTGGAAGGGAGAGTACAAGGTAAAAGATGAAGAGGCATACCAAGACTAACATGGATGGGTAACATCAAAAGATGGACAAGTCATCCTACAACAACCTTCACCATCAAAGCAAGAGACAGAGCAAGATGGCGCTTCATGGTAGCCAACTTCCGATGCGGAGACAGCAATCAATGAATGAATGAAGGCATGCTTGTTTATGTTTTTCTTTATTTTAAAAAAAATGTTACATATTATGAATAATACTTACTTTCTGAATTCCAAAGAATGAGGAAAAGTGTATTCTATCTATTGTATCTATTGATATATACATTAATATATATATATATATATCTTTAAAAGGAGTTCTTTAGATTTATGTAGAACCACACTTGGCAATCGGAGCCGCGATAGCTCAGTGGTTAGTGAACAGGACTAAAAAGGACAAGCGGTAGGGTTCGATACCAACCGACGGCTTCCGTGTTCACCCAGCCTTTAATGTGGTAACAGATTTTTTATGGGAAAGTAAAGCAGCACGGGCGTAATACCGACCACATTACCCCAAAAATCATGTGCTGAAGGTCTGTAAAATATAGGGTCACTAACATCATATTTCCCTATACGCCACTTGGCGTGACGGGGGTATTTTACTTTTTTTTTTTTTTTACACTTGGCAATCGTAAACAGTCTGACAACAGATACAAAAATAAATGGAGATGCCGTTATGCAGAAGAATGTTGAAAATGCCACATACAAACAAATGAAAGTAATGAGAATGTTCTTGAAAGAAGCTCTAAACACAAAGAAAGCTTATTTCTTATATCTCAAGAGGAAAGAATTACATTGTGATAATCTGGTGAGAGAAGAACAAATGAGATACACAGTGAGAAGGGGAAAACCGAGGGAAGAAGTAATGGAAGGAAGTAGAGAGAAAACATACAAGGTACTTGATGATGGTGATGCTGATAATGACAGTTTTGATGATGTTGGTGTTCATAATAAATGAAAAACAAAACATAGGATTGTATACGTAAAGTACCCCCGTCACGCCAAGTGGCGTATAGGGAATATGGTGTTAGTGACCATCATTTTTACAGAACTTCGGAACAAGATTTTTGGGATAATGTGGTAGGTATTACGCCCGTGTCGCTTTACTTTCCCAGAAAAAAATCCTGTATCTATCTAAAGCTGGGTGAACCTAGAAGCCGTCGATCAGGGTCGAACTCAACCTCTTGTCTTTTGTAGTCCAGCTCATTAACCACTGAGCTATCGCAGCTCCCCTGTGAAATGTATGCTATCTGTCGAAACTAGGGAATGCATGACATCGTTAACTATTTAGGAAAAAAATAAGTAATGCATGACCTACCTACCTTCATACCAACCTACCTACCTACATACCTACCTTCCTACCTACCCTCTTACCTACCTACCTGCCAGACTATCTATCTATCTATCCATCCATCCACCCATCCATCCATCCATCCACCCACCAACCATCCATCCATCCATCCATCCATCCATCCATCCATCCATCCATCCATCCATCCATCCATCCATCCATCCATCCATCCATCCATCCATCCATCCATCCATCCATCCATCTATCTATCTATCTATCTATCTATCTATCTATCTATCTATCTATCTATCTATCTATCTATCTATCTATCTATCTATCTATCTATCTATCTATCTATCTATCTATCTATCTATCTATCTATCTATCTATCTATCTATCTATCTATCTATCTATCTATCTGTCTGTCTGTCTGTCTGTCTGTCTGTCTGTCTGTCTGTCTGTCTGTCTGTCTGTCTATCTGTCTATCTTACCTACCCACCTACCTATCTACCTACCTGTCTTTCTGTCTGTACAACAGCATTACTCGACATTTGCTGAAACTAGGAAAGAACAAGAACTGAATTTTGTATGACACCTTTCACTTGACAACTTTCTTTTAATATTATCAAAAAATCAGAAAACGGCGCAAAAAACTGAAGCCGTTGAAAGGCGAATCTGTAGAAAAATTGGGGAGAATTGGTTGGAAGGAATGGAAGATTAACAAGGAAGTTCTGAATGAGCTAAAAAATGGGGGGAAAAAATGAACTTCTTTATCATCATCATAATCATCATCATCGAGTGCCATCTCCGCAACGAAGGTTGGCTACCATGGAGCGCCATTCTGCTCTGTCTCTTGCTTTGATGGTGCAGGTTCTCATAGGCTGATTTGTCCGTCTTTTGATGTTACTCGTCCATGTTAATCTTGGTCTGCCTCTGCCTCTTTTACCTTGTATTTTCCCCTCCAGGATTACTTTTAGTAGGCTGTTGTGTCCTTTAACATTAGGAAAAGACAAATGAAATTTCACGAAATGTGAAGAAACACAATGCTCTACTAAATGTCAACAAGGAAGGGAAAAGTACATGGTAGTCGAGGTAGAGGCAGGCCAAGACTAAAGTGGACTGATAACATTGAAAGGTGGACAGGTGAACCTAGAACAACGTGCAATTATGGTAAAAGAAGGCGTCAAATATAGCCATCCATCGTAGCCAACTTCCATGTGGAGACGGCACACAAAACACAACTCAGGATGTATTTCAAGTATTTCAACGAAAGTATTAAGTCCTACCCTATCCGGAAGAAATATTTCTTAATAAGGAAAACAATCTTACGGTCTGCTGTTTGATGTGCGACGGGGATAATTTGACGACTGACTGTGTGTCTATGTGATCGGAATTGGAGTCATCAACGATGGCCTAACATCATCAAGTGATACGACGATCATCATTTTCAAGAGGACGTGACTTACCGGTATATGGGGATAGGCGGCAGGAACAATTGAAAGCTATGCACGAAAAGCGTTCCTTGTTGCAGTTTCCTCACATTACAAGTCGCATGGCTGTGTTAGTCACCTCTAGTGACTCGGGCAGACGGTGCTCGTAAACCTGGGAAGGCCGACCGTCTAAGGGCAGAATCCCCCTACAAAAAAGATCATCTGCTGCCTTGCAGGAAGATTGGGGACAATCAAAGGCTAAGGAAAGCAAAGCTGAATAAAATGCTGGCTGAAATCGGATGCACTGGGCCACTGGCGCAGAACACAGTGCAACGTTTTAACGGGTGTTCAATCAGAGTGGATCTGGCAGACTCTAATTGTGATGTTCTGTCTGTGGGGGCGATCAACACACTTGGCCTGACAGCTGATTTCATGCGAGAGTCTGGGATCCTACTCTGACTGAGTCCTGATCGCAGGCAGACAGACAAAAGGGAAAAGAAAACAAAAAACAGATATACAATTTATTCCTGAGCTGTGTTCGCAACCCTGAGCTATAGCCACGAGCATACATGCGTGATAGACATCGCCAGTAATGTCAACTTTTTTAGGTTGTTTTGTTGGCCGTGTACCGTAATGCATAGTCTATCTATTGGCAAGGCGCTGTGTCGAGGTATGTGTATTGTTATTTGCTTTTTATTCTTTTGATTATTTTTGAATTTCTTTCGGAGCGTTATAAACATACATTTACTCTTTCCCGTTCGCTTATTTAGTTACTATACATTAGGTACCGGTTGTATTGTCTCTGCTCAAGAAGGTCGTATTGCACTAGGTTGTTATAACAGCAGACCGCTGATAACTTGATCATTTCAGAAAGTTGGTAACTTTGTACTAGACTTTAAAAAAAAAAGGAGCTGCATGTAACCTGTGAGGGTGTCTTATAATAGAAGGGGTTCGCATGTTACTTGGTTATTATAGAAGTAGTTCATAGGTTATATACTGGGTATCGATCCCACTTCGGACCATATATTGTTCTTCGTTTTTTTCTATTGTTGTTTGTCTGTAAATTTTTCCGAGTGCTAACACATACTTCTTTGTTCTATTATTCCCTAGTTCATCGGTTACTTGGTTATTATAGAAGTAGTTCACAGGTTACTTGGTTATTATAGAAGTAGTGCACAGGTTACTTGTTTATTATAGACGTAGTTCACAGGTTACTTGTTTATTATATACGTAGTTCCCAGGTTACTTGTTTATTATAGAAGTAGTTCACAGGTTACTTGTTTATTATAGACGTAGTTCACAGGTTACTTGTTTATTATAGAAGTGGTTCACAAATTACTTTTTTTTATTATAGAAGTGGTTCGCAGGGTTGCTTGGCGCATCATTGTGAAAGGGCGCTAACATTAATTGGTTATTATAACCGCGAGTCGTGACTCATAATATAATGGGAAACAAATAGTTTATCTAAATAATGGAAGAAAAAGAAGGCACGGAGATATCATTGCTGCCAACACTTGATGTAGAAGTGGAACCTGGTGGGACATGATGATGTACTCGTGTCTGTTTATTAATTAGCAAACATGACTGGAGTTTTGGTTGGGACTGTACTCACCTGTCAAGTAAAGTCTAGATTTAATCATTCACTGGCCCCGCCCCATTTCAATAGGGCCCGTTCCTGAGGGCTGCCAGTTTATGTAAATTGCGAAGCGATCGGACAACACCCGGAAGTGCCAGTTGCCATGGGTACACGATTACATCCTGTTCTAACATCGGTTGAGTGTCCCGTTCAAAACAGGTTACCTCCCCGCTGACCTGCTACTGCAACTTCACGTGAGAGACAAATAATTAGCGTTTAGGCGCCCTACTGTTCAGAGCACTCCTCAGCGCCTCAGTGTGTGGTGGCTGGGTGGCAGGTGGCTACCATAACCTGTTAACAAATGCGTGCTCACAGATCTCCTTTAGCAGAAATCACTTTACTTATATATATATATACAGTAAAGTCTCGATTATGCGGTACTCAATAATCCGGAATTCTCAATTTAACGGACTTTTTTTTTTTAAATTATTATAGGGAGAAAGCTTGAATCATGTTTTGTTCAGTTAAATTAAATGCCTTTATCCGGAAATCGAAAACGCTACAACACGGTTTGTGCGCTGCGCTTACTTCTACAGGCTCTATCATTACACAATATTGCGTTTACAATAGTGTATTTACAGTAATATACTTCAAATAGGAGCGAACATATTTTATTCAATCCAGACATTGTGTCTCCAAATATTCCAAGTAAAAGCGACAGACAGTCTATATCTTCACTTTTTCCCCCGACTAAATGTTTTTGTCGGGAAATCTTAGTCGTGCCAAAAACACTTATCTACATGATTTTACAAATTTGCTTAATTTTCTCATAGCCTGCTTTAGATCTAAAGTTGGTCATGAATTTGTCAAAAATATGGCGTTTGACAGTCTGACCGAACATTAGAAGCAGACGTATTGTTTGTGAAAATTGAAGAGCCCATAACTTTGATGATTATAAATCAAAGGTTGAGCAGCCGGCGTGCAGTGACATAGAGATGGTGAGAAGAAAGGGGGAGGGGTTCAAAAATTACCGACTGGAAATTCAAAAAGAGTAAGATACAGAGTTTGACGTTAGTTTGTCTCAGACATTTGTGCAAGCTGAAATTCGTTCCATCAGTATAAATTATACATGATATGCTATAAACGCATGTGTGCATACTTTTTAACGGAATACATTTTTGTGTTAAATAATGGCCTCTGCGAGTGCAAACCACACCTCAATTTCCCGCAAAGGTAAACGCAAGCGAACTGTATTGACACTGAACCAGAAGATTGAAATCGCTAGTAGACTTGAAAAAGGCGTTAATCGCAACGTTTTGATGACTGAATTTGGCATAGCCTCTTCAACATTATATGACATACGAAATCAAAAAGATGAGTTGTTTAAGTTTGCGTCGGAGTCTGAAAGCAGCAACAATATACACCAGAGACGAAGTATGAAACGGCCAAAATTTGAAAAACTCGACGACGTCCTTTATGTGTGGTTTTTAGAAAGAAGAAGAAAAGGAATGCCAATATCAGGACCCATGTTGATAGAGAAAGCTAGTGAATGTCACACGAATTTAAATATTTCTGAGCATTGCAATTTTTCAATCATGTTTTTTCATAAATTTTGAGTTTGGTTTTCTTACTCTCGATTATCCAGAAAAATTCAATTATCCAGAATGGGTTCTTCCCCGAGCATTCCGGATAATCGAGACTTTACTGTATATATATATATATATATATATATATATATATATATATATATATATATATATATATATATATATATATTACTGGGACACCATTGTCAAACATATATATCATCATCAGCAAGTACCATGCCTGCTGATATAGGTGATCATGTCTCTCCACAACTTTCCATCTCGACAGTTATTTATCATTTCTGTTGTTGACCTTCTACCAAGCCATTCTCTTAAGCTGTCTGGTATCTTTTCTCTGTGCTTCCCTCTATCTCATCGTCCCTAAACTTTCCCAGTTGTCACAATATATTCCTGCTGTTCCCTTCTCATTACATGGCCAAAAAAATTATGATTGTTTCTTCATAATTTTGGAAATTAACTCTCTCTTTGCTTTGGCCTGAGAACGTTTTTATTATTCTTCTTAGCCGTCCATGGTATTCCCAACACACACACACACACACACACACACACACACACACGCACGCACGCACGCACGCACGCACACACACACACAGACACATACACACACAGACACACAAACACACGCACACACACACACACACAAACACACACACACAAACACACACACACACATCTTCTTTTTTACTACCTCATTTACTTTTTAGCGTCGAGAGGAGATTTAATTCTCGATCTTTTACTCTTCTTGTCGTCTTTGCTGCTGTTATATTTCCTAGTGTTTCGAATATTCTATTAATCTATTTTTTTGTGGTCGGCCCCAGGGTCTGGTGTTCTCGCAACGTTTATTGCAGGCTCGTGTAGTATTTTGATTTTTCTGTCTTTACCACGTGGCCAAACCATTGTATCTGTTGTTACTTTATGTATTCTGTGGCGGGAATCATTCGTAGCTTTTCTTTTTTCTCAATTCTTCATCTCTGTTATTATCTCTAAAGCAATTTCCTGCCATTCGTCTAACACATTTCATCTTGGTAGTGGCCATTTTTCTGATTGATTTTGCATTTAGGGTCCAGGTTTGGCATTGGTAGCACAAGGTTGGGATGAAGATTGTATTTTAGAGTGTGGAAGAAAAGCTCTTGTGAGACCCAGTATGATATGGATCGACAACATCCGGCATATGCTACAAGTATATCCACTGATAAATGGTTGAGTGCGCCAGAAAGGTAGGAATTAGAACATTGTAGCTCCTTCAACACTCGAATGGGTAAGAGAGAAAGTGCACAGAGGGGGGGGGGGAAGAACAAAAGTACAATCTTATATATATATATATATATATATATATGTATAAAGAGAGAGAGAGAGAGAGAGAGGGTTTAATCTGAATGATGATAATTTTTGCCGAAACATTTCTTTAGTTAATTTGCTTGCTTGCTTGCTTGCTTGCTTGCTTGCGATTGCCCGATGACTAAAGGAGTGTGCCTCTTCATCATCCGCCCTTAAAAGGACGTTAAGTGGGCGTGTCTGCGTTGTGTTGTGGTTTGCAGTATAACTGTGATATTTGCGCCTTTCGGCCCAACACATCCGACTTCAGCATGCCATTTTTGAGTACCGAGTTGTCTTCCCTCTTCGATCTCTACTCGCTTGGCCAGACTTAACAGGTTAGTCTGTTACTAGAGGCACCACGGAGAGGTGGAGCAGGGTTTGGATAGTTCTGGTTCACCGATCCTGGCGCAAGCCATCAGCTGTGGGCCGCTGACAACTTCCAGCTCTGGTGCTGTGATGTGCGCCCTCGCCTCCTAGTTAATTTCAGCAAATATAATCAATAACTAAGTATTGATCTTAACAGAAAATGAGGAAATGCTCGAGAGCTAGTAGGCAGACGCTGGAACTGGACATGTCTTGTAATCAGGAGAATTCTAGAAGCCACGAGAACTACTGACGCTCTGTACTCCATAGTGGAGGCGGTGGATTGAGCGGCCAGAGACCACGTGACTGGCGGAGCACGATGAGGGAAAAAACGGCAATACTTGTCTTATTTGAGGGAGGATTGAAAAAAAAAAAATAGAAAAAATGGTTTAGTAAAAGCTTTACGTGATTGCTAGACGACATAGATGTGAACGTCGTTTCGGCTCAATAGGCCTTCGACAGGAACAAACAAAGAACACGCACACACAGATATGTAAGTAAATAAAACTAATCATACATAGCTAAACATCCAAATCAAAATAATCGAAACTGGTTTAAGAAAAGAAAAATCACTTCCCTGCGTCGTGGACCGTGGTCAGAATGGGAAAGATAGAGTCACACGGGTGTAGCTGTAATTATACCCTGCTGATCAGGACCGTGTGATGGGTTCTAAAAATATGCGAGTGGGGGGGGGGACGCTTTCTAGGTTGCCTCGACTTTAAAGACACTGACAATGTCTAAAAGTATCTAAGGGCCCACAAATTCATGTATACACACACACAGATGCGTGTATACATATATGCACGTACAAACAGACATGCACATACCTGTACATACCTACATATATATATCTTATTTGAGTTGATGATAGATAAGGGAAGTAACATTAGTGAAGTTTAAAATGTTGGATCGTTGAATTAATTCCCCTTTTATACTACTTGTTCGTAGAGTAGTAAAAGTAAAGTACCCCTGTCACGCCAAGTGGTGTATAGGGAATATGGTGTTAGTGACCCTATATTTTACAGACCTTCAGCACATGATTTTTGGGGTAATGTGGTCGGTATTACGTCTGTGCTGCTTTACTTTCCCAGAAAAAAATCTTGTTCGTTGAGTGCCGTCTCCAAATCAAAGACTGGCTACAATGGAACGCTCTTTCACTCTCTCTTTATCGCTCTATTGCCTTGATGGTGCACGTTGTCAGAGGTTCACCTATCCATCTGTTGATGCAATCAGTCCACTTCAGCCTTGGTCTGCCTCTGCAGTGGCTACTTTGTTACCTTCCTTCCAAGATGAAGTTATTTAGTTATTTGGTTATGGAAGGCCCCGGTATCACTGCAAACGAATTAAAATCCATAATTACCCAACCGTCCATGTCAGTGTAATCATCCGAATTAACATCTCATCTCCCAAACAAAGAAAGGTAACTGTAGTCCCCATCGTAGCAGTCTCAGCACACGCCAAAAGACATAAGGCGAAACCGCGCAAAAAGTTAACACAGCCAACTGTTCCCGTCATACGATATCATCATTCATCGTAAACAATTGGAATATCGAAACATGATCAAAACGGATGAGACACACAGCTCACGGTGTGCACAGAGCACTTAACTCAGTAGCTCCTGCAACAAGCCGTACTTGGAATATGAGGAAACTGCAGTAAGGAACACTTTCCATGCATAACCTTCAATTGTTCCCGCCGCCTATCCACCATATACCGGAAGTTTACGTCCTCTTGAAAATGATGATCGTCATATTTTTTTTTAAATGTATAGCGCTTGATGATGTTAGGCCATCGTTGTTGACTCCAATTCCGAACATAAAGACACACAGTTAGTCGTCAGATTATCCCCGTCGCACATCAAACAGTCCGTAAGATTAGCGTACGGCCGGTCTAGGGATATACGATGAACCATTACGATGACGTAGCACACAACAATGTCGCACACACAATATCGCTCCCTTTAGATTCCTGATTACTCTAGTGAAAGCAGCTTACGACGAACAAAACACGGTGCAAATTCTCTAAAGAGATAAAACTGCGGCTGACGAAGCAGTTTACATTAATGCGTAACATGTAAATAACTTGCGTCAAGGAATTCCAACAACGGTTATAAACAGCACCAATGTGACGTAAAGCGACATTCTGAGACATTGTAGATAGCAGCGCGAATCTTCTCTTTGTTCGCCGTGTTCTGAAACACTCTCAATGGCAGCGCGAACCTTCTCTTTGTTCGCCGTGTTCTGAAACACTCTCAATGGCAGTGCGAACCTTCTCTTTGTTCGCCGTGCTATGGGACACTGACAATGGCAGTGCGAATCTTCTCTTTGTTCGCCGTGTTCTGGGACCCTGTCAATGGCTGCGCGAACCTTCTCTTTGTTCCCGTGTTCTAGGACACTGTCAATGGCAGCGCGAACCTTCTCTTTGATCGCCGTGTTCTAGGACACTGTCAATGGCAGCGCGAATCTTCTCTTTGTTCGCCGTGTTCTATGACACTGTCAATGGCAGCGCGAACCTTCTCTTTGTTCACCGTGTTCTAGGACACTGGCAAAAGCAGCGCGACATTTTTCTTTGTTCGCCGTATTCTATGACACTGGCAATGGCAGCACCTGCCTTCTCTTTGTTCGCCGTGTTCTAGGACACGGTCAAGGGCAGCGCGAACCTTCTCTTTGTTCGCCGTGTTCTAGGACACTGGCAATGGCAGCACATGCCTTCTCTTTGTTCGCCGTGTTCTAGGACACGGTCAAGGGCAGCGCGAACCTTCTCTTTGTTCGCCGTGTTCTAGGACACTGGCAATGGCAGCACATGCCTTCTCTTTGTTCGCCGTGTTCTATGACACTGGCAATGGCAGCACATGCCTTCTCTTTGTTCGCAGTGTTCTAGGACACTGGCAATGGCAGCGTGCACCTTCTCTTTGTTCGCCGTGTTCTGAGACACTGTCAATGGCAGCGCGACCCTTCTCTTTGTTCGCTTTGTTCTGAGACACTGGCAATGGCAGCGCGAACCTTCTCTTTGTTCGCCTTGTTCTGAGACACTGTCAATGGCAGCGCGAACCTTCTCTTTGTTCGCCTTGTTCTGAGACACTGTCAATGGCAGCGCAAACATTCTCTTTGTTCGCCGTGTTCTAGGACACGGTCAAGGGCAGGGCGAACATTCTCTTTGTTCGCCGTGTTCTGAGACGCTGTCAATGGCAGCGCGAACCTTCTCTTTCCTCGCAGTGTTATAGGACACTGGCAATGGCAGCGCGAACCTTCTCTTTGCTCGCAGTGTTCTAGGACACTGGCAATGGCAGCGCGAACCTTCTCTTTGTTCATCGTGTTTCTAGGACACTGTCAATGGCAGCGCGAACCTTCTCTTTATTCGCCGTGTTCTATGACACTGTCAATGGCAGCGCGAACCTTCTCTTTGTTCACCGTGTTCTAGGACACTTGCAAAGGCAGCGCGACCCTTTTCTTTGTTCTCCGTATTCTATGACACTGGCAATGGCAGCACCTGCCTTCTCTTTGTTCGCCGTGTATTAGGACACGGTCAAGGGCAGGGCGAACCTTCTCTTTGTTCGCCGTGTTCTAGGACACTGGCAATGGCATCGCGAACCTTCTCTTTGTTCGCCGTGTTCTAGGACACTGTCAATGGCAGCGCGACCCTTCTCTTTGTTCGCTGTGTTCTGAGACACTCTCAATGGCAGCGCGACCCTTCTCTTTGTTCGCCGTCTTCTAGGACACTGTCAATGGCAGCGCGGCCTTTCTCTTTGTTCGCCGTGTTCTAGGACACGGTCAATGGCAGCGAGACCCTTCTCTTTGTTCGCTGTGTTCTGAAACACTCTCAATGGCAGCGCGGCCTTTCTCTTTGTTCGCCGTGTTCTAGGACACGGTCAATGGCAGCGAGACCCTTCTCTTTGTTCGCTGTGTTCTGAAACACTCTCAATGGCAGCGCGACCCTTCTCTTTGTTCGCCGTGTTCTAGGACACTGTCAATGGCAGCGCGACCCTTTTCTTTGTTCGCCGTGTTCTAGGACACGGTCAAGGGCAGGGCGAACTTTCTATTTGTTCGCCGTGTTCTAGGACACTGGCAATGGCAGCGCGACCCTTCTCTTTGTTCGCCGTGTTCTATGACACGGTCAAGGGCAGCGCGAACCTTCTCTTTGTTCGCCGTGTTCTAGGACACTGGCAATGGCAGCACATGCCTTCTCTTTGTTCGCAGTGTTCTAGGACACAGGCAATGGCAGCGTGAACCTTCTCTTTTTTCGCCGTGTTCTGAGACACTGTCAATGGCAGCGCGACCCTTCTCTTTGTTCGCTTTGTTCTGAGACACTTTTTCTCAATGGCAGCGCGACCCTTCTCTTTGTTCGCCGTGTTCTAGGACACTGTCAATGGCAGCGCGACCCTTCTCTTTGTTCGCCGTGTTCTAGGACACGGTCAGGGGCAGGGCGAACCTTCTATTTGTTCGCCGTGTTCTATGACACTGGCAATGGCATCGCGAACCTTCTCTTTGTTCACCGTGTTCTAGGATACTGTCAATATCAGCGCGACCCTTCTCTTTGTTCGCCGTGTTCTATGACACTGGCAATGGCAGCACCTGCCTTTTCTTTGTACGCAGTGTTCTAGGACACTGGCAATGGCAGCGCGAACCTTCTCTTTGTTCGCTGTGTTCTGAGACACTGCCAATGGCAGCGCAACCCTTCTCTTTGTTCGCTGTGTTCTGAGACACTGTCAATGGCAGCACGAACCTTCTCTTTGTTCGCCGTGTTCTGAGACACTGGCAATGGCAGCGCGAACCTTCTCTTTGTTCGCCTTGTTCTGAGACACTGTCAATGGCAGCGCAAACATTCTCTTTGTTCGCCGTGTTCTAGGACACGGTCAAGGGCAGGGCGAACATTCTCTTTGTTCGCCGTGTTCTGAGATGCTGTCAATGGCAGCGCGAACCGTCTCTTTGCTCGCAGTGTTCTAGGACACTGGCAATGGCAGCGCGAACCTTCTCTTTGCTCGCAGTGTTCTAGGACACGGGCAATGGCAGCGAGAACCTTCTATTTGCTCGCAGTGTTCTAGGACACTGGCAATGGCAGCGCGAACCTTCTCTTTGCTCGCAGTGTTCTAGGACACTGGCAATGGCAGCGCGAACCTTCTCTTTCTTCACCGTGTTTCTAGGACACTGTCAATGGCAGCGCGAACCTTCTCTTTATTCGCCGTGTTCTATGACACTGTCAATGGCAGCGCGAACCTTCTCTTTGTTCACCGTGTTCTAGGACACTGGCAAAGGCAGCGCGACCCTTTTCTTTGTTCTCCGTATTCTATGACACTGGCAATGGCAGCGCGAACCGTCTCTTTGCTCGCCGTGTACTAGGACACTGGCAATGGCAGCGCGAACCTTCTCTTTGCTCGCAGTGTTCTAGGACACGGGCAATGGCAGCGAGAACCTTCTATTTGCTCGCAGTGTTCTAGGACACTGGCAATGGCAGCGCGAACCTTCTCTTTGCTCGCAGTGTTCTAGGACACTGGCAATGGCAGCGCGAACCTTCTCTTTCTTCACCGTGTTTCTAGGACACTGTCAATGGCAGCGCGAACCTTCTCTTTATTCGCCGTGTTCTATGACACTGTCAATGGCAGCGCGAACCTTCTCTTTGTTCACCGTGTTCTAGGACACTGGCAAAGGCAGCGCGACCCTTTTCTTTGTTCTCCGTATTCTATGACACTGGCAATGGCAGCACCTGCCTCCTCTTTGTTCGCCGTGTACTAGGACACGGTCAAGGACAGGGCGAACCTTCTCTTTGTTCGCCGTGTTCTAGGACACTGGCAATGGCATCGCGAACCTTCTCTTTGTTCGCCGTGTTCTAGGACACTGTCAATGGCAGCGCGACCCTTCTCTTTGTTCGCCTTGTTCTGAGACACTGTCAATGGCAGCGCGACCCTTCTCTTTGTTCGCTGTGTTCTGAGACACTCTCAATGGCAGCGCGACCCTTCTCTTTGTTCGCCGTGTTCTAGGACACTGTCAATGGCAGCGCGACCCTTCTCTTTGTTCGCCGTGTTCTAGGACACGGTCAAGGGCAGAGCGAACTTTCTATTTGTTCGCCGTGTTCTAGGACACTGGCAATGGCATCGCGAACCTTCTCTTTGTTCGCCGTGTTCTAGGACACTCTCAATGGCAGCGCGACCCTTCTCTTTGTTCGCCGTGTTCTAGGACACTGTCAATGGCAGCGCGACCCTTCTCTTTGTTCGCCGTGTTCTAGGACACTAGCAATGGCAGCACCTGCCTTTTCTTTGTTCGCAGTGTTCTAGGACACTGGCAATGGCAGCGTAACCCTTCTCTTTGTTCGCTGTGTTCTGAGACACTGTCAATGGCAGCACGAACCTTCTCTTTGTTCGCCGTGTTCTGAGACACTGTCAATGGCAGCGCGAACCTTCTCTTTGTTCGCCTTGTTCTGAGACACTGTCAATGGCAGCGCGAACCTTCTCTTTGTTCGCCTTGTTCTGAGACACTGTCAATGGCAGCGCGAACATTCTCTTTGTTCGCCGTGTTCTAGGACACGGTCAAGGGCAGGGCGAACATTCTCTTTGTTCGCCGTGTTCTGAGACTCTATCAATGGCAGCGCGAACCTTCTCTTTGCTCGCAGTGTTCTAGGACACTGTCAATGGCAGCGCGAACCTTCTCTTTGTTCACCGTGTTCTGGGACACTGGCAATAGCCACATGAACCTTCCATTAAATCCACCATTAGCGAACCAGCCTCCAATGTTATTTTGACCGCTGTACAGGTTGCAGATAACAATGACAGATTTTGTAGGAGATCATTAGTTCAAAATTCCACGTTGAAGGCCTGAATGGTTGCTAGGCCTGCACCCTGTAACTGCCACAACTCATGCGGCCTGCCACTGGACACACAACAACTCTTATGTACTACCAGCGCGGACTATCAAGAAAGCCGTTAAGTTGGTGTGTATGCGCTGTGTTGTGGTTTGCAGTATGACTGTGATATTTGCGCCTTTCGGTCCAACACATCCGACTTCAGCACGACATTTTTGAACACCGGATTGTCTTCCCTCTTCGTTTCACTGCTCGCTTCGCCAGACTAGACAGGTTAGTCTGTTACTAGAGGCAACGCGGAGAGGTGGAGCAGGGTCTGATTCACCGATCCTGACGCAAGCTATCAGCTGTGAGTCGCTGACAACTTCCAGCTCTGGTGCTGTGAGACGCGCCTTTTTTTTCCCAATATTAGGAAGAAACAATCATCATTTTTTGGCCATGTAATGAGAAGAGAACAATTGGAACATATTGTAACAACTGGGAAAATTGAGGAACGAGGAGATAGAGGGAAGCAAAGAGAAAAACCACCAGACAGTTTAAGAGAATGGATTGGTAGAAGGTTAACAACAGAAATGATAAATAACTGTCGAGATCGAAAATTGTGGAGAGACATGATCACCTACGCCAGCAGGCCCTGTGCTTGATGATGATGATCCTATATTTTCTCGCCTTAAAACCTGTTCCCACTTTTTGATACATCGTACGTTTCCTGTCTACGTAAACACGTGATGTCACTTCCGATGAAAAGAAGGCTGGAAATATTTCACACAAGATGTTCTCGTTCTTCTCTGCAGCTGCTGAACAGCTAGTTCTGTGCTTTCAGTAAACGCGACAGCTGCAGGATTGTTTTGTTGCCAGTATGTCCATCATTGTGTGTTTCTGCGTACTTTATTGTGCTATACAGTATTCTATTACTTGTACTAGTTTCACTGTTTGATGTCGCACCGCGTCTCTGTACTGTAGATGTGTGTGCATGGTCTTGTGTTAGTTGTATTGTATTGTATTGTATTGTATTGTATTGTATTGTATTGTATTGTATTGTATTGTATTGTATTGTCGTACATTGTTCTGCACCGTACTGTGCATTATATTGTTGTGTTGTATTGTATTGTATTGTATTGTATTGTCGTACATTGTTCTGCACCGTACTGTGCATTATATTGTTGTGTTGTATTGTATTGTATTGTATTGTCGTACATTGTTCTGCACCGTACTGTGCATTATATTGTTGTGTTGTATTGTATTGTATTGTATTGTCGTACATTGTTCTGCACCGTACTGTGCATTATATTGTTGTGTTGTATTGTATTGTATTGTATTGTCGTACATTGTTCTGCACCGTACTGTGCATTATATTGTTGTGTTGTATTGTATTGTATTGTATTGTCGTACATTGTTCTGCACCGTACTGTGCATTATATTGTTGTGTTGTATTGTATTGTATTGTATTGTCGTACATTGTTCTGCACCGTACTGTGCATTATATTGTTGTGTTGTATTGTATTGCATTGTATTGTATTGTATTTTACTGTACTCTACTGCACTTTTTTGTACTGTAAAGTATTGAACATTGTATTGTATATATTTTGTTTTATTGCACTGTGCCACTTACTACTATACTGTAATGTATTGAATGCTACTGTGCATACATTTCTGTACGTTATTTTATTGGGAGCCGCGATAGCTCAGTGGCTAGTCAACTGGACTACAAAGAACAAGTGATCGGGTTCGATCCTGATCGATGGCTTCCGAATTCACCCAGCCTTAAATGGGTACCGGATTTTCAGGTAAAGTAAAGCGGCACGGGCGTTATATCGACCATCATCATCATCAAGTACTGGGCCTGCTGGCGTAGGTGATCATATCTCTCCACAACTTTCGATCTCGACAGTTATTTATCAATTCTGTTGTTGACCATCTGCCAAGCCATTCTCTTAAGCTGTCTGTTATTTTTTCTCTTTGCTTCCCTCTATCTCTTTGTCCCTCAATTTTCCCAGTTGTTACAATATATTCCAGTTGTTCCCTTCTCATTACATGACCAAAAAATGATGATTGTTTCTTCCTAATATTGGAAATTAGCTCTCTTTTTGCTTAAATATTGTTCTTTCAGAACATTTTCATTACTCTTCTTAGCTGTCCATGGTATTCTCTATCCCGGACCACATTACCCCGAAAATCATGAGCCGGAGGTCTGTGAAAGTTTTGTCACTAACACCATATTCCCTATACGCCACTTGGCGTGACGAGGGCTCTTTACTTTTTAATTATAATATATTGTATTATTGTGAGCACTCAGCATTAATAGCAAAAAAAAAAAAAAAAAAAAAAAAAAAAAAAAAAAAAAAAAAACATTAATAATTGTTATAACAAAGAAAAATACATCACCGTAGAGCACAATAAAGACAAGTGAAACAATAAAACACGTAGATGAATTTAAATATCTGGGTGTATTGTTAATCTCAGATGGTAGATGCGCAACAGAGGTGAAAATGGGTTCCAGGATATTACTCTGGGAAGGTAAGGAATGTCGTCTCGCATCGTGAGTTTCGATGCTTGAAGCGACACTATCCAGAAGTCTCCGAACACTTCTGGATAGGTTGGAGCACGTATGGGTGAAAACTCGCGTGTTAAGACACCGTTTCCAGTCTCGTACTTTGCCTTTACCTTTATTATACTGTACTGTGCTGTTCTGTACTCTACCGTACTGTAGTGTAAATTGTATTGAATTGTCTTTGAATTTGAACCTTAAATCATCCCAACTTCACTTCGACAGTGTGGTCTTCAAAATTCGAATCGCTTGCCTAGTTAGTCAGTAAGATATCAGCACAGTACACGAACTCAACTCCGTAGCACTGGCATTGTCCGGAACGTGGGGGAAGGGAAGGGTAATTGGCTGATTGGTGTAGGCTCTGTAAAACTGTTCATAGTTATAGTTAGCCAAACGCCCCGGTATCACTACAAACGAATTAAAATCCATAATTGCTCAACCGCCTGTGCCAGTGGAATCATTCGAATTAAAATATATAATTGAAGGATCCACACAAAGAAATTCAGCTGCAGTCCCCATCATAGTACCCACAGCACATGCCAAAATACATAAGTTGTAGCGGCATCGAAAGTGAACGCAGCCGAACTGTCCTTCGTTACACGATATCGATATCATCATTCATGGTAATTAATCAAAATATCGAAACACGATAGGGATGAAAAACACAGCTCTCGGTGTGCACAAAGCACTAAACTCAGTAGCTCCGGCAGCAAGCCGGACTCGGAATATGAGGACACTGCAACTAGAAACACAGAGCCTCAGCGGTTCTTG